>CM033473.1:36081152-36371479 GCA_019447015.1 Hymenochirus boettgeri
GGTGGGTCATGAATCATTGGCGAAGAGTCCTGGTTTCAAAGTTGGTTTAGATTTTTAGAAAATATCGAAAAACACAAAAATCACGATTGGATAAAATTCCAATTCTATGTGTTTGAATCAGTTTTTTTTTGTTCTGTGGAATTTCAAGATGTATGTTCCATGAGATTCGCCAGTTTTTTTTTTGATCCATTGCTTTGTATACAATGGTTAGATTTCAAACCTGCTGACAATATTATTTTTCAGTCCCATTGTAATGGGAATTGCTAACGAGGTTAGAGAAAAGCATTGTTGAGAAGGTATAAATTTGACGTCTGTTCATACATAAGCTAGGTACACACAGTACAGATTTCTGAAAGATGACAGACAGATCTGCAAGATCCTGTCTGCCATCTTTCAAAGATCTGCATACACACAGTCCCGAGCGTTCTCCCTATGAACTTCAATAGGAGAATGCTCGGGACGGTGTGTTTCATCTATAGGGATTCTAGCGCAGCTGTGTGTTTCCTCTATAGGGAGTCTAGCGTGGCCAATGGAATTTTTGGCCTTTCCCGAACGAGCGTTCGGCCGACCCGATCGTTCGGGAAACGAACGTACACACATAACGATAAAACCCCGATACCATCGAATCCGACAGTATCATTACTGTATGTACCCAGCTTAGTGTTGCTTTTGGCCTTTTACCAAAATTCGCTAATGCTTAACAGTTTTAATAAAAAAAATCAAAATAAAAAAAACAGGATTGATTTACTACCTACCTGAATATCTGTAACTCGTGTTTTAGTACCTGGGCACAAGAACTTCTTGAGCGTGTGCCAGCACTCTATGCATAACCATAAATGTAACTTTACTTGTCCTTTAAACAGAGTAGATACCAACATTGGGAGTCATATTTACAAGGAAACCTGTGTTATGGGAAATTCAGCCCCCCCCCCCCAATGTGGGTGACCTTTGTTTTTCATTGGTCTGACAACTGACACCAAATCTTGCCTAAAGCACAAAAGCAATTTAGTCATTAAAGGCATCACTTAATTAGGAAGCTGTATTTGGGACATAAGGGATGAGGCTGTCACATGGATAGGCTTTCCAGTTTAAATGCCAGAATATTAATGCACTACACCCAGATTATTTATAATTGCAAATGCATCTAATGGGAATACTTATCAGCTTTTCATGGTGATCATTATAAACTCAAGGAAAATAAGCATTGAACACGTCAACTTAATATATGGATTTCTTTTGTTTCTTCTTGTGTGTGGATTCCGTGGGGTGTAACTGACATCTAGTGTAAATTCACATCAATAGCCCCACAGAGAAATTTACTAGATTAGTTAACTGGAGGGCTGGATGTCACACTGGGTGATTAGTTAACTGGGGGGCTGCATGTCACACTGGGTGATTAGTTAACTGGAGGGCTGTATGTCACACTGGGTGATTAGTTAACTGGAGGGCTGGCTGTCACACTGGGTGATTAGTTAACTGGAGGGCTGGCTGTCACACACTGGGTGATTAGTTAACTGGAGGGCTGGCTGTCACACTGGGTGATTATTTACTGGAGGGCTGGATGTCACACTGGGTGATTAGTTAACTGGAGGGCTGGCTGTCACACTGGTGATTAGTTAACTGGAGGGCTGGCTGTCACACTGGTGTAGTTAACTGGAGGGCTGGTCTGTCACACTGAGGTGATTAGTTAACTGGAGGGCTGGATGTCACACTGGGTGATTAGTTAACTGGAGGGCTGGATGTCAGGGTGATTAGTTAACTGAGGGCTGGATGTCAGGGTGATTAGTTAACTGAAGGGCTGGATGTCACACTGGGTGATTAGTTAACTGGATCACACTGGGTGATTAGTGAACTGGAGACTGGTTGTAACACTGGGTGATTAGTGAATTGGAGGGCTGGTTGTAACACTGGGTGATTAGTTAACTGATGTTACACTAGGTGATTTGTTAACTGATGTCACACTGGGTGATTAGTTAACTGGAGGGCTAGAGGTCACACTGGGTGATTAGTGAACTGGAGGGCTGGA
Organism: Hymenochirus boettgeri; assembly: GCA_019447015.1. Lineage (NCBI taxonomy): Eukaryota > Metazoa > Chordata > Amphibia > Anura > Pipidae > Hymenochirus > Hymenochirus boettgeri. The sequence continues at coordinate 36,083,179 of CM033473.1, forward strand.
TGTTACACTGGGTGATTAGTGAACTGGAGGGCTGGATGTTACACTGGGTGATTAGTGAGCTGGAGGACTGAGTTGTCACACTGGGTGATTAGTTAACTGAGGGCTGGCTGTCACACTGGGTGATTAGTTAACTGGATGTCACACTGGGTGATTGTGAACAGGACGGCTGAATGCCACACTGGGTGATTAGTTAACTAGTTCTCACACTGTGTGATTAGTTAACTGAAGGGCTGGCTGTCACACTGGGTGATTAGTGAACTGGAGGGCTGGATGTCACACTGGGTGATTAGTTAACTAGATGTCACACTGGGGGATTAGTCAACTGGAGGGCTGGTTGTCACACTGGGTAATTAGTTAACTGGAGGGCTGGATGTCACACTGGACGATTATTAACTGGAGGGCTGGATGTTACACCTGGGTGATTAGTGAACTGGAGGCTGGATTTACCTGGTGTTAGAGCTGGAGGACTGAGTTGTCACACTGGGTGATTAGTTAACTGGAGGGCTGGCTGTCACACACTGGGTGATTAGTTAACTGGATCTCTGATAATCACATAATGACCTCCTATCTTTCCAAAATGTCTCTATACACAGACACACACTGTGTGTGTGTTTATTGTTTTGTGTTCCAGGCTCTGTTATTCTGTTTGCTAACAATAAAATCATTTCCCTTATCTTCCCCCAATCCTCTATAGCTAGCAGCACACTTGGGCTTACTTAAATTGTTAAAAATGGCAAAAATTCTAACACAACTGCACATTTTTGTGTGTGTTTTTTTTTGTTTGCAGTTGTATACATTTTTTTTCTCTTCCCTTTAAAGGTATTTTAACTCAAAATGTACCCTTTTTTAGTTTATTTGAAGAAGGGGGAAGTAAAGGAGCTATGCTTAAACCCCCCCCCCCCGTTCTTCAATTAATCATCACAGAGACAGGAAAGAACAGAGACAAATTATCCGTGATCGTGCTCCTCTGCTTTGGCAGGTCACAACAAGTATTCTACTTTATGGACATACGCATCAAGAAAAGGTAGTACCAATCCTGCCATGGTACCCAATGAGGGGCCAGGGGAAGGGTGGTCCATTGGGGGGGGGGGGGTAACCCGGGTGTGTGTCTCGACTAGCATATTCAGTCATGACCTCCAACATTTGCCAACAGGTCTGGACAAAGGGTCAGTTCTAGCCATTTTGATGACTAAGACAGTCTCCCCTGGCGCCCCCTTCCCAACTGAAATTTCCCCAATCACCTCTTCAGTGGCGTGTACTAGGAATCACTGGGGCCCCCCAGGAGGCTAAATCTGTCATAGGAAAAATAAGTAGATGGGACCTGGCTCCCAGGCCGTTACTCAGTTACCCCCCTGCAACTTGGATAAGTCTTTGTATAGATTGGAAAACTCAGCCAAGATGATTATATTATATGTAAAAGAGAGGATACAGGAAACTAGACTGGTAACAGCTGATTGCATTCCATATCTATCACATGATCCTGCTCCATTGATTGGACAGATTGTCTGGCACGGGAGCAAGTTAAAGGAACTACATTATACAGAACCAATTGCTACCTAATAATCTTAAGGGTGTCACTTACCAAAAAGGATTAAAGACTGGAATATGTCCCGGTCTGGCCATACATTATAAAATTACTTCCAATGTTACCGTTTCAGATCTGTCCTGATATTATTATTATACTACTATTAAAATAAAATATGAGCCAGGAAAATGAACATTGTGGAATATCAGGGGGTAAAAACCATGGAGTTATAAGACATTAGAATAGGACTGCTACTCCAACAATCCCTTTTTAATCGGTACACTATTGAGAATTTAAGACCAGGTCCATTAATTGTATTCCCCATGCTTCTCTGCACTAACTTCTTTCTTAAGTGCACCGATTGATGGGGTAATATGGGGAGTATGTAATAACCCAAGATATCATATACCATAATATGCCTGCCACCTAGTACCATATAGACTGCCACCTAGTGGCAAACACACAGAATTCTAAAAACTAGAGATTACAGAAGAGCAGTGAGCATGAAATAAATGGTCTGGTCAGGCAATAAAACACATGTAATCAAGCCTATACATGGGTATGAAAACTAACAAGACCTAGAGAGAAAATAAGAAAAATTGTGAATAAGAAAATATTATAAGGAAAAGATAAGCTCAGTAAATAAAACCCAATTAAATTTTTATAATAAAACTCCCAAGGTAATAAACAGAATCCCCTCTTTGGACCTGACACTGCGCTGATGGTGGAGTAAACAGTCATGGAGTGTTGTGACCTTGTGCATATCATTTAATAGAATTCTAATGAAGTCAGTGGAAGGACATTTACAGCTCCATGTCTCTAGGGGTTCCACCACTTCCCTTTAAAATCAAACACATAGAAATGAACGTGCTCCCAGGCAGCTCTGCAGAAAAGCGTTAGTGTGGCCTAGCCCATAATTTTTCTTCATCTTTTGATTGTAAGTACATAGCTCATTCCCGGCATACAAATGAAGAGAGCAATGTACATGGCTATCCGATTTGCTGGATTGGGCCACCTGATTGTGGGTTGGACTCAACCTAACCTATGAATGCAACACAACTATGCAGCCAGCCAGAGCACATACATTGCATTTAAAGGCAGTGCAAATAGCCAATCAGATACTCAGTGGAATGAGTGACCCCTGTTCAGAACTTGAGGTGAGATTGGTAGTTGCTCTGAGACTATCTGAGCATGGGGAGCTGCACAGTCAGTGAATGCTGAACTTCACGGGGTTACACAGGGAAACTTGAACTAAGCTGTGTACACACCATGCAATGTCAGCCCGATCAACCAATAGTTCAGTGTATAGGTCATCTAGCTGAAAATATTTCATGGGTTTTTCGCTGGCCATGACAACGTCTAACGTGTGTTCGACTAATCGGACGAATAGGCACTTATATGCATCAGAAAGGAAGCTCTATGGAGCACTCATTCGGTTACCGCCTTTTGCGTGATGACAGCCTTTGTTTAGCCAAGCAGTCGAAAGTGCCGAACAGTCGGTCGGGATGAACGACTGATGGTGTTTACCGAGCTTATCAGAGACAAGCTAATTTACATTAGCATTTATATTATATATGATTGTTACAGTAAACCCTCCAGCCAGTGTGTCAAATTTACTAACACCAGTGTTACAACCAGCCCTCCAGTTCACTAATTGCCCAGTGTGACATCCAGTTAACTAACACCCGTGGGACATCCAGCACTCCAGTTAAAATCACCCAGTGTGTGATACTTGCACTCCAGTTCACTAATCACCCAGTGTGACATCCAGTTAACTAATCACCCGTGTTAACAACCAGTCTCCCGTTACTTATCACCTAGTGTGACATCCAGCCCTCCAGTTACTAATCACCCAGTGTGACATCCAGTTAACTAATCACACAGTGTGACATCCAACACTCCACTTACTAATCACCAGTATGACATCCAGTTAAAAATCACACAGTGTGACATCCAGCCCTCCAGTTAACTAATCACCAGTGTTACAACCACCTCCCAGTTCACTAATCACCCTGTATTACAACCAGCCCTCCAGTTCACTAATCACACAGTGTGACATCCAACACTCCACTTCACTAATCACCCAGTGTGACAGCCAGTTAACTAATCACCTAGTGTTACAACCAGCCCTCCAGTTAACTAATCACCCAGTGTGACATCGTTAACTAATCACCAGTGTGACTTCCAGCCCTCCAGTTAACTAACACCTAGTGTGACATCCAGTTAACTAATCACCCAGTGTTACAACAAGCCTCCAGTTAACTAATCACCCCGTGTTTCAACCAGTCCTCCAGTCACTAATCACCAGTGTGACATCCAGTTAACTGGAGGGCGTGAATGTCACACTGGGTGATTAGTTAACTGGATGTCACACTTGGGCGATTAGTTAACTGGAGGGCTGGATGCCACACTGGGCGATTAGTGAACTGGAGGGTGAATGTCACACTGGGTGATTAGTTAACTAATCACCCAGTGTGGCATCCAGCCCTCCAGTTCACTAATCGCCCAGCTGTGCGGAGGGCTGGATGCCACACTGGGCGATTAGTTAACTGGAGGGCTGGAAGCCACACTGGGCGATTAGTGAACTGGAGGGCTGGATGCCACACTGGGTGATTAGTTAACTAATCACCCAGTGTGACATTCAGCCCTCCAGTTCACTAATCGCCCAGTGTGGCATCCAGCCCTCCAGTTAACTAATCGCCCAATGTGACATCCAGTTAACTAATCACCCAGTGTGACATTCAGCCCTCCAGTTAACTGGATGTCACACTGGTGTGATTATGAACTGGAGGACTGGTGAAACACGGGGGTGATTAGTTAACTGGAGGCTTGTTGTAACACTGGGTGATTAGTTAACTGGGTGTCACACTAGGTGATTAGAACTGGAGGGCTGAAGTCACACTGGGTGATTAGTTAACGATGTCACACTGGGTGATTAGTTAACTGGAGGGCTGGTTGTAACACTAGGTGATTAGTTAACGGCTGGCACACTGGGTGATTAGTGAAGTGGAGTGTTGGATGTCACACTGTGTGATTAGTGAACTGGAGGGCTGGTTGTAATACAGGGTGATTAGTGAAATGGAGGGCTGGTTGTAACACTGGGTGATTAGTTAACTGGAGGGCTGGATGTCACACTGTGTGATTTTTAACTGGATGTCTACGGTGTTGATTGTTGATTAGTGATTAGTGACTGGATGATACGTGTTTTGTGATGATGATTGTGTTGATTGATGATTTTTTGTGTGATGTTTGGTGTTGATGTTTGTGGTTGTGTGTGTTGATGTGAGGTTTGTTGTGATTGTTTGTGGTTGGTGTGGTGTTGGTTTGTTTGATTTGATTGTGTTTTGTGATTTGATTGTGATTTGATTGTGTTGTGTTGTGTTTGTTGTTGATTGTTGATTTGGTTTTGTTTGATGTTTTGTTGGTGTTGTGTGTCTGTGTGTGTTTGTGTTTTGTGTTGATTTTTTTTTGTTGTTTTGTGTTTGGTGTGTGTTTGGGTGTTGTTTTGTTTTGGGTTTGTGATTGATGGTGTTTTGTGATGGTGTGTGATTTTGTGTGATGTGTTTGTTTTGATTGTGTTTTGTTGATTGTGTGATTGTGTGTGTTTTGAATTAGGGATGATTATTGTGTTTTTGATTAGTTTGATGTTGTTGTGGTTTGTGTTGTTTTGTTTGTGGGTGATTGTTTGATTGGTTTGTGTGTGGATTGTTGAGTGTTTGTGATGTTTGATTTGGATTACTGATTTGTTGTGATTGTGATTTGTTGTGGTGGTTTGGTTTTTTTGTTGTGGTCGTTGTGATTTGTTGTTTTTGTGTGTTTTTGTTGCGTTTTTGTGATGTTTGTGATTTGGGAAGTTGTGTTTGTTTGTGTTGTTTTTTGTGTGTGATTGATATGTGTGTTTTTTTGTGTTTGATGATTTGATTGTTTTTTTGTGATGGTGATTTTGTTGGTGTTTTGTTTGTGTGTGTGTGATTGATAGTTTTGATTTTGTTTTTTTTTGGGTGTGTTTTTGTGTGATGTTGTTGTGTGATTGTGTTGTGTGTTTGTTTGATTGGTTGTTGATGGTTTTGTTTTTTTTTGGGTTGTTGTGTGTGTTGTGTTTGTGATGTTGTTTTTTTTGTGTGTTGTTTTGTTGTGATTTGTATTGTTTGATTTGTTTTTGTTTTTGTGTTTTTGATTTGTTTGTTTGGTTGTTGTGATTGTGTTTTTGTGTTTGGTGTGTGTGTTGTTGTTTGTTTTTTTGTGTTGTTTTTGTGATTTTTTGGGTGATGATGGTTGTTTTTGTGGTGTTGTGTGATTTTGTTTTGATTTTGTGATTTGTTTTTGTGTTTTTTTTTGTGATGTTGGGTTTGTGTGTGTTTTTGTGTTGTTGTGTTTTTTGTTTTTTGTGATGGTTGATTTGTTTTGTTTTGTGTTTGAAATTTGATTTTGTGTGATTGTTTGTTGGATTTGAGTTTGGGATTTGATGTGTTTTTGTTTGTGTGGGTTTGTGTTTTTTGAGTTTTTTTGTTTGTTTTGTGTTTGATGGGTTTGTTGATAGTGTTTTTGTTGTGGATGTTGTTATTGATGTTTGTTTGTGTTTTGATTTGATTGTTGTGTTTTTGGTTGATTTTTGATTTTGATTTGATTTGTTGTGTGTTTTTGTTTGTTTGTGTTTTTTGTTGTGATTTGTTGTGTTGTGTTTTTTGATGTTGTTGATTGTGATTATGTTGCTGTGTATGTGATGATTAGTTGTTTTGTTGATTTGTGTGTGTGTTGTTGAGGGTGGTGTGTTGTTGGAATTGATTGTCGTGATTGTTTGTGTTTTGTTGTGTGTTGTTGATTGTTGATTGATTTTTGATTAGTGTTGATTTGTGGTGTTTTGGTGTGTGTTGTTTGATTTTTGTTGGGTTGTGTGTGTGTTGATTTGATTGTTGTGATTTGTGTTGTGTTGTGTGGGATTTTGAGTGTGTGTGTGTGATGGTTTGTTTTTGTTTTTGTGTGTGATTTTTTTGTGGTTGTGTTTTTGATTTGTGTTGTTTGTGAGGTTTTTTGTTTGTGTTTGATGGTGTGAGTGGTGTGATTTGTGATTAGTATGTTTGATGTTTTTTGATTGATGTTTGATGTTGTGTGTGTTTGATTGTGTTTTTTTTTGATTGTGTTGTTGTGATTCGTTGGGATTTTGTGTTGATGTTTTGTTTTGATTATGTTTTTGATGGGATTGTTTGTGTTGTTGTTTGTTGATGTTTTTGTTTTGTTTTTGTTGAGTAGTGATTGTGTTGATGTGTGTTGTTGTGTGTTGTTTTGTGTTGTGATTTTTTTTTGATTATTGATTGTGATGTTTTTGTTTGTTGATTTGTTTGAGTGTGTTTGTGTGATTGTGATGTTTTGGTGTGTTGTTTTGTGTTTGTTGTTTGATTGATTGTGTTTGATGTGTCTTGTGTGTTGATTTTTTGTTGGTTGTGATGTGATTAGTTTGTGATTATGGCTGTGTTGATTGGGATTTGATTTTGTGTGATTAGTTGTTCGTTTGTGGTGTTGATTTGTTTTTGTGTTGCTGATTTATGGTGTTTGTGGTTTGTGATTGATGTTGTGGATTTTGTTGATGGGTTGTTTGTGGTTATGTGTTTTGGGATGTGTTTGATTTGTTTGTGTTTTTTGATTGTTTGTTGTGGTGTTGTGATGTTGTGTTGGTTTTGTTGTGTTTGTTGTTTGATGTGTTTGTTGATGTGTGTTGTTGTGTGTTTTGATGTGATGATTGTTGTTTGGGTTGTGTGTGTTGATTGGGTGTTGTTGATTGTGTTGTTGATTGATGTGTGATTTGATGATTAGTTTGTGGAGTGAGTATTGATTAGTCTGGTTGTTTTGTGTGTGATTTGTTGTGTGTGATGTTTTTTTGTTGTTTGTGTGATGTGATTGGGTTTGTGTGGGGATTTGGTTTGTTTGATGTTTGTGATGTGATTTGTTGATTTGTGTGTGTTTTGGATGTGGTGGTGTGTGTGATTAGTTTTGTGGGGTGTTTTGTGTGTTTTTGATGTTGGGTTGTTTGTGTGTTGGATTTTGTGTTTGTTGTGTGTGATTTGTTGTGTGGGTGATTTGATGGGTTTGTGATTGTGGTGTGGTTTTTGATTAGTGTTTGTTTGTGTGATTTGTGAGTTGGTGTTTGATGTGTGGGATGTGTGATGATTGATTTTGAGTGTTGTTTGATTGTTTTTGTGTTTGATGTGTGATTGTTGTGGTTTGTGATTTGATGTTGATGTTTGATTGGTGTTGTAGTGGGTTTTGATTTTGTGTTGTGTTTGATTGTTTTTTGGTGTTTGTGATTTTTGTGTGATGATTTTGTGATAGTGTGTGTTTGTTTGTTTGTGTTGATTGTTTGTTGCTTTTGGTGTTTTGATTGATATATTGTGATTGTGTTTGTGTTGATTGATGTGTTTGGGTGTGTGTTGTGTTTGTGTTGTGTGATTGATGTGTGATTTGGTTAGTTTTTGATGATTTGTGTTTGAGATGTTGTGTGTGATTTGTGATTGGCGTTTTGTGATTTGTTGAGTTGATTAGTTTTGGGTTTGATTTTTTTGAGGGTGGTTTGTTCTTTGTGTTGTGTTGATTTTGATTGTTGTTTGTGGTTTTTTTTTGATGTGTTGTGTGTGGTGTGTTTTTGATTGATTAGTTGGTTTTGCTTTTTTTTTTTTTTTTTTTTTTTGTGGGCGTGTGTGCGATATGTTTCTGTGTGATTAGAGGATTTGTATGGTGCTTGTGTAAGTTGAGTTCTCTGATGATAATGTATATTGCGTTTATGTGATGTGATGTGATGTTTTTTGTAGAAGTCGTTTAGGATGTCGGTTGTTGTGTGTTGTGCTTTGTGTTGTTTTGAGTTTTTTGGGGGGTGTGTGCTTTTTGTGTGTTTTTGTTAGATATTTGGTGGTTGTCGATGTAACGACTGTGGTGATGATTGTGATGCTCGCTTTTGGCTTATGATAGATGAGTATTGCTATGCATTTGAATTGATATGCATGGCTTGTAGTCGATGATTGATTATTGATTTGTGATGGATTTGGGTTTGGATTAGATAGGTGTGTATGTGGTAGGTGGTTGTGATTGTGATGTGGATTGATGTTGTTGATGTGTGTGTTTTGATTTTCTGATGGGGTACTCGTGTGGGTGTGATTTGTTTGGGGTGATGGATTTATTGTGATTGTTGTTGTATGATTATGGTTGTGGATATGTGTGTATGTTTTGGGATTGTGCTGTTATGGGCTTGTGTGTGTGTGATTGGCATGTTGAGTGTTGTTGATTGTGATTGGTGATTGGTGGTTTAGGTTGTGTTGTGTGTTTTGATTGTGGGTGTGTGATTTGATGGAAGGGGGGGGAAGGGAGAGGTGAGGAGAGAGAGGGGGGAGGAGGGGGGAGGGGGGGGGGGGGAGGGGAGGAGGGGGGGAGAGGGGGAGGGGGGAGGGGGAGAAGGGGGAGGGGGGGAGGAAGGGGGGAGGGAGGGGGCGGAGAGGGTGGAGAGGGGGGGAGGGGGAGGGGGAAGGAGGATGTCACACTGGGTGATTAGTTAACTGGAGGGCTGGTTGTAACACTAGGTGATTAGTTAACTGGCTGTCACACTGGGTGATTAGTGAAGTGGAGTGTTGGATGTCACACTGTGTGATTAGTGAACTGGAGGGCTGGTTGTAATACAGGGTGATTAGTGAACTGGAGGGCTGGTTGTAACACTGGGTGATTAGTTAACTGGAGGGCTGGATGTCACACTGTGTGATTTTTTAACTGGATGTCATACTGGGTGATTAGTGAAGTGGAGTGTTGGATGTCACACTGTGTGATTAGTTAACTGGATGTCACACTGGGTGATTAGTGAACTGGAGGACAGTTGTGACATCCAACACTCACTTCACTAATCACCCCGTATGACATCCAGTTAAAAAATCACACAGTGTGACATCCAGCCCTCCAGAACTAATCCACCAGTGTTACACCAGCCCTCCAGTTCACTACACACCTGTATTACAACCAGCCCTCCAGTTCACTAATCACACAGTGTGACATCCAAAACTCCACTTCACTAATCACCCAGTGTGACAGCCAGTTAACTAATCACCTAGTGTTACAACCAGCCCTCCAGTTAACTAATCACCCAGTGTGACATCGTTAACTAATCACCCAGTGTGACTTCCAGCCTCCCGTTAACTAATCACCTAGTGTGACATCCAGTTAACTAATCACCCAGTGTTACAACAAGCCCTCCAGTTAACTAATCACCCCGTGTTTCAACCAGTCCTCAGTTCATAATCAACCAGTGTGACATCCAGTTAACTGGAGGGCTGAATGTACACTGGGTGATTAGTTAACTGGATGTCACATTGGGCAGTAGTTAACTGGAGGGCTGGAGCCACACTGGGCGATTAGTGAACTGGAGGGCTGAATGTCACATGGGTGATTAGTTAACTAATACACCAGTGTGGCATCCAGCCCTCCAGTTCACTAATCGCCCAGTGTGGCTCCAGCCCTCCAGTAACTAATCGCCCAGTGTGGCATCCAGCCTCCAGTTAACTAATCGCCCAGTGTGGCATCCTGCCTCCAGTTAACTAATTGCCCAGTGTGGCATCCAGCCCTCCAGTTAACTAATCACCCAGTGGACCTCCAGTTAACTAATCACCCAGTGTGGCATCCAACCCTCCAGTAAACTAATCGCACAGTGTGGCATCCAGCCCTCCAGTTAACTAATCGACCAGTGTGGCATCCAACCCTCCAGTTAACTAATCACCAGTGTGACAACCAGCCCTCCAGTTAACTAATCCCCCAGTGTGACATCTAGTTAACTAATCACCCAGTGGTGACATCCAGCCCTCCAGTTCACTATCACCCAGTGTGACAGCCAGCCCTTCAGTAACTAATCACACAGGGTGAGAACTACTAACTAATCACCTGTGTGGCATTCAGCCGTCCTGTTCACTAATCACCCAGTGTGACATCCAGTTAACTAATCACCCAGTGTGACAGCCAGCCCTCAGTTAACTAATCACCCAGTGTGACAACTCAGTCCTCCAGCTCACTAATCACCCAGTGTAACATCCAGCCCTCCAGTTCACTAATCACCCAGTGTAACATCCAGCCCTCCAGTTAACTAATCGTCCCGTGTGACATCCAGCCCCCAGTTAACTAATTACCCAGTGTGACAACCAGCCCTCCAGTTGACTAATCCCCAGTGTGACATCTAGTAACTAATCACCCAGTGTGACATCCAGCCCTCCAGTTCACTAATCCACAGTGTGACAGCCAGCCCTTCAGTTAACTAATCACACAGTGTGAGAACTAGTTAACTAATCACCCAGTGTGGCATTCAGCCGTCTGTTCACAATCACCCAGTGTGACATCCAGTTAACTAATCACCCAGTGTGACAGCAGCCCTCCAGTTAACTATACACCAGTGTGACAACTCAGTCCTCCAGCTCACTAATCACCCAGGTAACATCCAGCCTCCAGTTCACTATAACACCCAGTGTAACATCCAGCCCTCCAGTTCACTAATCACACCAGTGTGACCTCTAGCCCTCCAGTTAACTAATCACCCAGTGTGACATCAGTTAACAAATCACAGTGTAACATCCAGTTAATAATCACCCAGTGTTACACCAGCCCTCCAATTCACTAATCACCCAGTGTTACAACCAGTCCTCCAGTTCACTAATCACCCAGTGTGACATCCAGTTAACTAATCACCCAGTGTGACATCCAGCCCTTCAGTTAACTAATCACCCGACACCAGCCCTTCAGTTAACTAATCACTGCATCCAGCCCTCCAGTTAACTAATCACCCAGTGTGACATCCAGCCTCCAGTTAACTAATCACTCAGTGACAGCCAGCCTCCAGTTAACTAATCACCCAGTGTGACAGCAGCCCTCCAGTTAACTAATCACCCGTGTGACAGCCCGCCCTCCAGTTAACTAATACCCAGTGTGACATCCAGCCCTTCAGTTAACTAATCACCCAGTGTGACAGCCAGCCCTCCATAATAATCACCCAGTGTGACAGCGCAGCCCTCCAGTTAACTAATCACCAGTGTGACAGCCAGCCCTCCAGTTAACTAATCACCCAGTGTGACATACAGCTCCAGTTAACTAATCACCCAGTGTGACATGCAGCCCCCCAGTTAACTAATCACCCAGGTGACATCCAGCCCTCCAGTTAACTAATCTAGTAAATTTCTAGTGGGGCTATTGATGTGAAATTTACACTAGATGTCAGTTACACCCCACGGAATCCACACACAAGAGAAATCAAAAGAAATCATATTATTAAGTTGACGTGTTCAATGCTTATTTCCTTGCAGTTTATAATGATCACACTGAAAAGCGATAAGTATTCCCATTAGATGCATTGTGCAATATAAATAATCTGGTGTGTAGTGCATTAATATTCTGCCATTTAAACTGGAAAGCCTATCCATGTGACAGCCTCATCCCTTATGTCCCAAATACAGCTTCCTAATTAAGTGATGCCTTTAATGACTAAATTGCTTTTGTGCTTTAGGCAAGATTTGGTGTCAGTTGTCAGACCAATGAAAAAACAAAGGTCACCCACATTGGGGGGAGGGGGGGCTGAATTCCCATAACACAGGTATTCCTTGTAAATATGACTCCCAATGTTGGTATCTACTCTGTTTAAAGGAAAGTAAAGTTACTTTTATGGTTATGCATAGAGTGCTGGCACACGCTCAAGAAGTTCTTGTGCCCAGGTACTAAAACAAAGATTACAGTATTCAGGTAGGTATGTAAATCAATCTGTTTTTTTTATTTTGATTTTTTTTTTATTAAAACGTGTTTAAGCATTAGCGACATTTTGGTTAAAAGGCCAAAAGCAACACTAAGCTGGGTACATACAGTAATGATACTGTCGGATCGATGGTATCGGGGTTTTATCGTTATGGTGTACGTTCGTTTCCCGAACGATCGGGTCGGCCCGAACGCTCGTTGGGAAAGGCCAAAAATTTCCATTGGCCACGCTAGACTCCCTATAGAGGAAACACACAGCTGCGCTAGACTCCCTATAGATGGAAACACACAGTCCCGAGCATTCTCCTTAGAAGTTCATAGGGAGAACGCTCGGGACTGTGTGTATGCAGATCTTTGAAAGATGGCAGACAGGATTGCAGATCCTGTCTGTCATCTTTCAGAAATCTGTATGTGTGTACCTAGCTTAATGTATGAACAGACGTCAAATTTATACCTCTCAACAATGCTTTTCTCTAACCTCGTTAGCAATTCCCATTACAATGGGACTGAAAAATAATATTGTCCAGCAGGTTTGAAATCTAACCCATTGTATACAAAGCAATGGATCAAAAAAAAAACTGGCGAATCTCATGGAACATACATCTTGAAATTCCACAGAACAAAAAAAAATCTGATTCAAACCCACTAGAATTGGAATTTTATCCAATCGTGATTTTTGTGTTTTGATATTTTCTAAAAATCTAAACCAACTTTGAAACCAGGACTCTTCGCCAATGATTCATGACCCACCATATCCAGTTACCACGTCACAGACATGCAGCGTCATTGTCGGATCACGGTGTAAACAGAATAACAATGTATTAAATTGGGTATTTTAATTCATCACAATTTTGAGGTAATAATGAGATTATTATTAATGAGCTATGGCATTTGATGTTTCTTACCGTAGGTCTTTCCATACGACCCCATCTTTTAGAAGATCCCAGTCAAGTTCATTGAAACCCAGTGCAGACTGGCACGCTGCAAACTCCTCATCTTTAAACAGGGTGCCTGATGCCAGGCATTGCTCTTCAATTTCTCAAAATCTTGGTTTAGATATTCATCGGGTTTCTTTTGGTACCCCGGCCATCAGCACATCTTTGGCCTTAATTATCTCAACAGCTGCACTGGACATGATAAAATCCCTTCCCTTTGTACCAGACATCCGCAGGGAAGATAAATGTACAGGAAGATTCAAGGGTTAAATAAGGAACCACATGCAGGTAGGGCCAGGTAGGCAGGTTGTTAATGTTGTAATAGGAGGAGTTAAACAAATCTGTCAGACTAATCTCTCAAAAGCAAATATATATACAGTAATGACAGGAGAAAGGGGAAACAGACAAGGTCTAACCTGTTTGTAGGACCTCACGCATATCGTACTTTGTTAATGGGCTTTGTATTTCCTAAAATAAAAACAAAACATCACAAAATTTCAGTATGGTTCTGGTCTCACCCAAAGGGCAAGGCTTTATAAATATAGGTAGTTTGCCACCTTGCCAAGCCAAAAATACATGATGGCTGATTGGGTGTTAGATCCAGCGTGATTGTGGAATCGGCCTAATGTTGGTGCTGCGGTTATTACTTTCAGATGTTGCCCATCATCATTACTAGTTTATGTTTTGTTATAAATGAATGGCCAGGCAGTTTTCTAAATGTCGCATGAATGTTGGCGGTAAGAACTCAGATTATGGCGGTATGGTCAGCGTTAGGCTTTGTACATAACAGAAAGAGAGAGAAAAAAAAAAGAGAAAAGCAACTGGCCCATTTTAAACCATGAGATTGGGAGATTATGTCCCATTCAAAGCTTGGTTGTGACTACAATTTTAAATTATGTTTTGGCTTAGTCTACCACAATCATCCCGCGATACTGTATGAGCCTTAGTAACCAGGCAATGGTGAGATCGGTGGTTAGGCAGAACGTAAGGGATATATTGGTAATATTTTTTATACTATAACAAGGGTTATACCTGTAACTATCAATTAACCCCTTTATACAGCTAGTCTACAGTACTGACCACTGATACACACACTAACTATTTATACAGGGACAGAAAGAACAAGGATTTATATGGTAATATTGTTTATACTATAATGAGGGTTATACCTGGAACATATCAATTAACCCCTTTATTACAGCTACTGTCTACAGTAATGACCACTGACCTACACACACTAACTATTTATACAGGGACAGAAAGGAACAAGGATTTATATGGTAATATTGTTTATACTATAATGAGGGTTATACCTGTAACAATCAATTAACCCCTTTATTACATCTACTGTCCAAGTACTGACCGCTGACCTTACACACACTAACTATGTATACGGACAGGGACAGAAGGAACAAGGATTATATGGTAATATGTTTATACTATAATGAGGGTTTACCTGTAAACTATCAATTAACCCCTTTATTACAGCTACTGTCCACAAGTACTGACCACTGACATTACACACACTAACTATGTATACAGGGACAGAAAGGAACAAGGATTTAATGGTAATATTGTTTATACTATAATGAGGGTTATACCTGTAACATATCAATTAACCCTTATACAGCACTGCCACAGTACTGACACTAACCTTACACACAGTAACTAGTATACAGGGACAGAAAGGAACACAGGATTTATTGGTAATATTGTTTATATATAATGAGGGTTATACCGTAACATATCAATTAACCCTTTATTACAGCTACTGTCCACAGTACTGACCACTGACCTTACACACACTAACTATGTATACAGGGAACGAAGGAACAAGGATTTATGATATATTGTATATTATATGAGGGTTATACCGTTACATATCAATTAACCCCTTTATACAGCTACTGTCCACAGTACTGACCTTACCACACTAACTATGTATACAGGGACAGAAAGGGACAAGGATTTATATGGTAATATTGTTTATAGTATAATGAGGGTTATACCTGTAACATATCAATTAACCCCTTATTACAGCTACTGCCCACAGTACTGACCACTAACCTTACAACACAGTAACTTGTATACAGGGACAGAAAGAACAAGGATTTTTATTGGTAATATTGTTTAATTTAATGAGGGTTATACCTGTAACATATCAATTAACCCCTTTATTACAGCTACTGTCCACAGTACTGACCACTGACCTTACACACACTAACTATGTATACAGGGACAGAAAGGAACAAGGATTTATATGATAATATTGTTTATATTATAATGAGGGTTATACCTGTAACATATCAATTAACCCCTTTATTACAGCTACTGTCCACGTACTGACCACTGACCTTACACACGCTAACTATGTATACAGAGACAGAAAGGGACAAGGATTTATATGGTTATATTGTTTATATTATAATGAGGGTTATACCTGTAACATATCAATTAACCTTTATACAGCTACTGTCCACAGTACTGACCACTGACCTTACACACAATACTATGTATACAAGGGACAGAAAGGGACAAGGATTTATATGGTAATATGTTTATACTATAATGAGGGTTATACCTGTAACAAATCAATTAACCCCTTTATTATAGCTACTGTCCACAGTTCTGACCACTGACCTTACACACACTAACTATGTATACAGGGACAGAAAGGAAAAAGGATTTATATGGTAATATTGTTTATATTAAACGAGGGTTATACCTGTAACATATCATTAACCCCTTTATTACAGTACTGCCCACAGTACTGACCACTGACCTTACACACACTAACTTGTATACAACAGGGACAGAAAGGTTAGGCCACATAACACACATTTTAACACACGATCCAATGTGTTTGCAATCCATCGCATGGCAAAAACCGTACACTAGGAGTGGCCTAGTACAATAGGAGTGGACCACTAGTTGCGATGGGGCTGTTTGCACTACGATCCGATGACGGATTGCATGTGATCACATATTGGTGCGATTCGCAAGTGTTCTAAACCCCAGAAAAGACAGGGATCGCAGCCAAATGGACCAATGCATACAAAGCTCTTGCGCGCTTAGCATGGCCTCGTCCTAATAGTCTGAAATTGGAGCACGTGCGATTCACAAAAAAAAAAGGTGTTGCAAAACGGATCATAGTACAGCGCACAATATACATACCTATAGTCAGTTTTATACGGTCCTGGGGACTCCTTAAGGGACTCTAAAATCCTTTTATTTTTAAATCAAGGAAAATATAGTGAAGATCTACTTAAACATGGGTTTGGCCTTTAATCGAGGGTGTGCCAAAAATGTTGGTTCCCTGATATTAACATTGTCCATGATAATCCTTTCAGGAATCCCTCCCTCAGAAATCTGCTCCTGTCCTGCATCCGGTAAAAGTGTTTAACACCTTTCCAGCCCAGTGTAATATTTACCCTTCGTGCTCCTCTTCTTTGGGTTCTCACCAATGCAGTGTGCAGGAGCCTGGTAAGGAGGGACGATGGTAACGTCAACTTGGAGTATTCTACTTGCTTTTCATTTTTAACCAACCAATGAGACTCTTCTGCTGATGATGAATCTTCGCGGAAAATATTTTTTTGCTATTCACTTTTACTGAAAAACAGGAGGTAAAGGAGCTGTGTCTTACCTCCCGTTCTTCAATTAAACATTCAGGAGCCGTTAATTTAAGAAACTTACCCAGTCTCTCATTCCTCTATCGCGTCCTTCACAGGTCCCGAGGACTAGACGTTATGCGCATGCACGTAAAACAAAGTCTGGGACCGTTCAGAGGACGCCATAGGAGTGAGAGACTGGGTAAGTATCTTACCTTTGTTCCCAGCTCCTGAAAGTTTATAGAGAACGGCAAGTACAGTAAGACACGGCTCCTTTACCTCCGTTCTTCAATAAAACTGAATAGCAAAACATTATTTACCAGTGGAGTTACCCTTTAAAGGAAACTCACCCGGCCAATTCTTCGACACTATTATCAGCTGTGTATTTCTAGCTACTCTGCTAACTACACTGAGTAGGACCCACACTGGTTTAGAAAAAGCAAGATGAAAAAAGAAGTTAAGGCTTATAGCCCAAACAGTACAACATTTAACTTTCTTAACCAGCCTACCATATATAACCTGTGTGAAATATGTTAACTGGTTCACTACAGCAAGTCCTGCAGCTACTTCCCCCTCCACTCCTTTTCCATGTAGAATAGGGAGTACAATGTAGATCAGACATCACTTCTGTCTCCCCCTGAAACAAGCACACTGAGCATGTCTGGCTAATGAGGAAGGAGAATAGGAGGGGTTACAAGGACTGAGTAATTAATTTAACACATTTCTATCTTTTGTAAACCTTTCCTAGATGGTAATGCATTACAACACTCATCAGCATCCAAGTGATTTTCATATAAATGTGCTTAGTATGGACTAATCATACTATTAAGCTGTACAGTTATTGCTCCACCCTTCTTTGGGCCAGGGCTGACCAATAGGAAGACACATTTGCAAGAATCGCTTTTTCCAATTGGATAGATCCCAGACTGAGGTGCAGGTGGGGCTTAGACTAAACACTTAACCTTTAAACACCTGCTTCAGTCATTGAACATTTGGTTTCTATATGGCTTGTCTCCTTTTCAGTATTCATCCACTGTGTGTCCATGTGTATGCACTGAAAACCCTGCTTAGTGACCAAAATCTGCCGCAGATAAGTATAATAACAAAATCAAATCCAGACAATGTTTTGCATTAATAAAAATCTATGCAAAACCTCATACACTAGTAACCAATGATTTGAATGTCACATATGGACGAGCCATATGATGCTCATTCATATTCTTAAAGCCACATAAAAACAGTGTGCAGTGTTCCAGTTGTAATACCTTTTCCTTGTGTATATTATACAGTACACAACATGTTTTTTGTGTATTCGCAAACATTTTTATGTACACTTATTGCAAATTTATGAATTTTTTACAGGTTTGGGTTGAACTGGGCTCTAATTTTCCAGTGTTCACGGTCTCCCATTGTTTGATGCTTATGGCATTTTACTAGCAAGTGTACACCTGTGCTTGTAAGGTACCATCTGTCCCCTACCGTTCAATGGCACAGGGGTTTAACCATGAAGTATCTGGCAAAATGATGGAAATTAGTGCCCAACTAAAGCCTCATACACATGTGTGATCGACCCACGACGCACAATGTGTAATGCACAGGCAGTTCGGCTGACAATGTGCCATGTATGGACACTTTGTCAGTCGAAACGGACATTCGGTCAGTCCTGACTGACAAATTGCCCATACAAGAAACGGCGTGTGATGCACCTTAAGGAATGTAATTTAAAACGAATATCCATGGTGAATAAGGCTGGTACACACAAACAAATTCAGAGCCATTTTGGAAAAACCCCAATCAGTAAACTGATGATAGCATTTGATAATAATCAATATTTACCAGGATGTCTGATCACTGGAAAACAACCGATTTTGCCAAAATAGCAATTTTTCACACCACTTGATTTTCCCCTGGAGTAGATTGGAAAAGTGTGTGTAACGCTCCAGATCCCCAAAATTCCTTTAGCCCAGATGCCCAATCTTATACTACTTGCTTCACCAATAGACCAGCCCCCGCCTGCCGGGAGATTTGTAGCGCCTCACAGGGATCGGTTGTCTCCTAGACTTAAAGTGCAGGGTATATGAGCTGAGGCGGGAATACTCAAATAAACCATCACGAAACAGGCAGACAGGGCACAACTAGGTGAGCGCTACCCAAAAGTACAAATCGGTGTCAGGAACAGAGGTCAAAATAGTAAATATAGCTGGGCACACCCAGTCTTAAGTGCATCAAACTTATACGTGACGTTCGGAGCCGATGTGGTTCTTTCAGACAAACAGGAACAGAGGTCAGTACATGGACAGTCAACAGAGCAAGGTACAAGAGAGTTGGGAAGCAAAGTCAGAACACGGTCCGGAGTCAGGGCAGGTGACAGGCAGTCAGAGGCAAGGACTGGCTAGAGTTGGAAAACCCGAAGAAACACAGAAAGATCACACCACAAGTCAGGGGAAACCAATACTACAGCTTGAAAACTACAGAAGGTAGGGACTGGAAGATGGGTCGACAGAACATTTTCCACATTGCCCTGTCCTAGTTTTTTCAATAGACTGATCAATGTCGTCATCGAAAACACAAAAATGTCTCAATATTCTAAATCTGCCAAATTGATTGAAATATGATGCCATGTATAGGGGCTTTAATGTTTACACTCTGACACCACACACACACACACATAAAGGCCCAAATAAAAAAATCATGTACAATCATAACAAAGTTTCTTCATCACAATAGATATTGCACACACAGACATGCACATTAATTTTTTTTGTGCAAACATGGCGTGTTGCCTTCCAAAATGTGGCTTACAAGGCAAATTTAAATTTTTTTTTACCCTTTTATTATTAAAGGGTAACTGTGGTCTTGAATTCTTCCAAACTAGTAAAAATTATATAAAAAGCCTTCCATCATACCTTCAAAATAAAACCTAAATCACATCTAGATAGAATTTACGAGAAGAAAGTTTTGCTGGAAAGGTTCAGCAATATACTCCTGCTTAAACATTTCCTGTTTTCAGCCATGGACCAGCTTGAGTCATGTGACCACCCTGCCTGCATTAATAAGCAACTGTCAATATTTCCCCAGGTACTTCCTGATTTCCCAGCATTGAGTCTTAACTGAGCATGCTTCTCCCCCGGGGCGAACAGGCAGAGGTCAGGTGGTGCACTCAGCCTACTGGAAGCAGGAAGTTTGAACATCCATTTCAATGGAATTTCTCACAGGTTCCAGCCAGAGATGTGGAAAGGAAATACTGCAGCTTTCATTCAACCCTAACTTGTTTGAGGACCACAGTTGCCCTTTAAGGTGGGTGCACTGTCAGTGAGAAGCGCACTTCGACAAGCATTCCCGAGGCTGTTGAACGTTCACCATTTTTCCCTTTACTTTAAGTATAGGGGAGTCAGCCACGACTGAAGGAAATGCGCGGCCTGAGCATTCGCCCTATGTGTGGGGACTGTGTCTAGGGAGATCTACAACATTCTGTCTGTCATCTTTTAAAGATCTAAGTGTGTGTACCCAGCTTCAACTTTCCATTTTAGTTGTTACACTATGGTGTGGATGAGCTGTGGATATCTAATGCCTGGTTCCTTTAGTGATCTCTGTGTAAATATTTGTGCTGGGGCCAACACATCCTGCTTATCTGGTTATAGTGGAATTACTGGAAAGGCTAGGAAAGTGAAAAGATACACATGGAAGGGAAATCCAACGTGGCCGGGGGCGTATCTGCAATGAGGTGACCTAGAGGAAGTCACCTAGGCTGCAGATTTCTTCCCCCCATGGACGTATGAATGATCGTATGTGTAGTTTACACAAACTATAATTAGAGCAGATCCATCTAACGCCTGATTCTATTCTACTTACACACATAGATCAAACAAAACAAGATTCCAGGTTTGGCGTGATGGAGAGGAAAAGATCCATGTAAATATATGGATGGATTTATATAAAGGACCACTAGGATGCACAGTGCTGTACATACATTATAAAAATACATATGAAAAAAGTGGGGTATTTAACAAAACGACTCTCTGATGAGCATCTCAGCTATGGCTGCACTGCCCTTAGCCAAATAATGTATCTTATGAGTATCTCTGACATTTTTTGTCATTATAAAAATACAAGACAGACAAAAGGATATTTGGTCGGATATCTCTGTTCAGGAAAATCAGGGACAATGTTAAATAATTGATTTAGGGTGATTTTAGGGTCCTCCTTGTACGTAGGAATTTTATGTAGGTCTCCTCTTTTTTACTAGTCTTATCTTTTTTCAGATGTTGACATTGTTTGTCCTTTTTCTTAAAGGGAATTCCAGGGTATTTATACTTAATGCTTTACAATTACTAAGGACTGTCAGGACCGTCAAAGGAGCAGCGGAGGAGTTCCCTCTGTTCAATCCTGTCTCCTGACTGTTTAATTGAAGAACAGAAGGTAAGACATAGCTCCTTAATAAAGGGGCATATTGCAGGGGCCTGTCCCCCCCTCCACGAGATTGGAGGTTGGGCCCCAGACCCAATTCCCCCATGATCAGCTGTTTTAAAACAGTTGGTTTTCCTTTCACGTGGATCAGCGTTTAAAAGACCGGACCCAAACTTCCAGTTCTGTTACTGAAGTTTGGGTCCAGTCTTAAAACAGCTGATTGCAGTACCATAATACTCTAGTATAAATCGACCCGAGTATAAACCGAGGTACCTAATTTTACCTGAAAAAGAGAGAAAAGTTATTGACTCGAGTATAAACCGGGGAAATATGACCACTACTGCCTTCTAATTTGTATTGTTTTGGGCTTTAGTTGCCCTTAAATGGACAGCAGAATTCCCATACAGTAGTACCATACAGTAATAGCTAATCCAGTATGGCTACTGTCCATTTAAAGGGCAACTAAAGCCTCAAAAAAATACAGAATCAGAAGGCCATATTTCACATAAATACCATCCTCCTGATTCTGTATTGTTTTTGGTAAGTTGCCCTTAAATCCACACCAGTAACCCCTACTAGTGTTTGCCACTCCAGATGTTTGAAAACTACAACCAAGCATGCTTAGTTTCGGGAGTTGTAGTTTTCAAACATCTGCAGTGGCCAATACTTGCAAATAGGGGTAAATCGTCCTTTATTCATGCATACAGATGACAAATAAAGGAGGTTTTACTCTATTTGGAAGCATTGGGCATGGTGTTTGCTCTTCTCCTTCCTTGTCCGGCGGCCGCTCGCTCCGCATCTTTGCGGAGCTTAGATGCGGATCGAGCGGCCGCCGGACAAGTTAGGAGAAGTGAGGACTCAAGTATAAACCGAGGTTTGATTTTCAGCTGAAAACTTTGTTTTACTCGAGTATATATGGTATGTTTCCTTCATACATGCGATCAGCTGTTAAAAACAGATGACCGCGGGTAGTTACACCACTGCCTTATTATTTAATTCTTCAATTAAACTGAAAAAAAAAGTTGGTGCAGCTACTCTTAGTCTCCCCACATACAGATCAGAGCAATGTTCACTGCACTGCACGTTATTATGTACTTTCTTGTGTTCATTCTGCCATGCTCAGGTGTGTAGTTTAACTGAGTACTTTCTGGTGTATGTTAAGAATTTTGGTTGGTAAAAGGTTGAG
Source organism: Hymenochirus boettgeri (assembly GCA_019447015.1). Classification (NCBI taxonomy): domain Eukaryota; kingdom Metazoa; phylum Chordata; class Amphibia; order Anura; family Pipidae; genus Hymenochirus; species Hymenochirus boettgeri. Next base: position 36,105,595 of record CM033473.1, read on the forward strand.
TGATAATGTGGCTTTAAGAGGGTTTAAAGAAGCAGAGATTTGATGTTATTGAACATTCTCTAATTCTCGACACCCCAAATACATATGACAAGTTTTAAGGCTCCTCGAGATGTTTTGTTGTTTTATTTCTTACACTAAACCTCTGAGCTATGGGGATGTTCTTTGCTCTGTGTTGTGGGGTTCTAATGACCCCGGCCTGTGATCTAAAGGGTGGTAGAGTCAAACATCAAGAGTGGTCTATGTGGTTGGTTTTTGTAAATCTTTAGTCCAGTTTACCAATCTCACTGACTTCTACCAAGCAGTCCAGAAGTACATATGATCTGTTTTAGTCCCAGCGTTGACGAGTTTGTTAAGCCTTGTACTTCTTACTTGTGAATTTTACCTTTCCAGTGCATGTAAATGAACCAGTGGCCGGTGCAATACCCTTGAAGCCTTGTTCTACTTCCTCCATACCATATAATACACCAATCATTAGCCAGCTGTTACTATCAGCCATAAAAATAAACCAATCAAACCAGTGTACACTATGGGCCATATAAATAAACCAATCAGTAGCCAGTGTAAATTTTGGGCCATATAAAATAACCAATAAGTAGCCAGTGTATATTATGGGCTAAAAAAATAAATCAATCAATAGCCAGTGTACAATAGGGGCCATATTTGTAAAGGAGCGTTTTTCCTTAATGGGAAACACACCATGGGAAATGTATTAGTCTTTAGAAATGCCATTAAAGGGCTGTCCACCCCCCAAACTAATTTAACCCCACTACTGGCCCCACTATGTAGTGTAAAAATCCCAGCTCCACATGGTTCTCTGTAGTCCCCCCAAAGTCCCAAAACTGGCCCCGCCCAACCGCATTACTATTATTCACAGAAAGTGCCCGATTTTACTTACCATGCCTCTCTCCTTTGCCAGTCTGAACTCCCGGCAGCCGCGTCCGTGATTGGCTGCCTCTCAGCCAATCACGGATGCAGCTGCCAGTCCCGCCCTGCTTGCATTTCCGTGCAAGAAGAGGGCCGGGGCAGTGCGGTGAAGGATAGAGGCATGGTAAGTAAAGATTGGGGCACTTTCTATAAAAAGTTATGCGGTGGGGCTGGGGGAAGTAGCAGTAAATATATAAAAAGTTTATTACAAGGTTGGACATGACCTTTAAGACATGGGCAAAATTCTATTCCACCGCTTATAACTCTGCAATGGTTTCGCATGGCTTAATGGCAAGAAAAGTGAATTTGCGATGAGAGGTGAAAAATTCATCCAATGACAAAAAGTTGCAAAACTTTTCGGCTTGTTTATAAATTGCAAAAAAATGATCATATCAAAAACTTAGCAAAAAAATCAACTGTCTCACTTCTATATAATCTTTTCTTTTTTGGTTGTTGTAAACATTATGGAAAGAAAAAAATCCGACATGAATCCTAGAAGCTGTACGGCTGTTTAATAAAAATTCTTATCCCATTAAAGTTATGGAACATTGGTAGGAGGGGGGTTGTTTTAACCATTTTGTTTAACATTAAGATCAGTCAACAATCGAATATAAACATCTTTCTAGTAATAGGTAGATTTCTGTTTACTTTTCATATGAACACAGGTGGCCATTGTGTCAGACCTGAGGATAAGAGGGAATAATTACAAGACATTGTTGGAAATATCAAAGGGAAAAGGAAAAATCTGTTGAAATAAAACATCTCAATTCCATTTTTGCTGAAACAGAACATTGAGATTAAAATTATCAATATTTTTATTTCTAACCGCAAGGCCAATCAGAATATGCAGCGCTGTGATTCGTAGAATAGTTATAATGGAGTTTATTGCAGATAGTTTATACGGACCAGCAGGTGGGTAGTTACCAGTGTATAAAAACCCTCCTGGTATATAAGTACCCCACTCTAAACTGTGCGCAAACACACAACGAACAGACATGCGTACACAGGAAAATAGTTCACACACAGAAATGGGGCTTAACATGGCCCTGCAATATGCAGTGCACCGAATTTCATTTATATATTACATATACAGTATATATCTGTAAACACGCGCAATAAAAAGGGAACATTAGATGACCGTGATCCAGTTCAGTCCGAACCTAAATTTGTGCAACAGTAAAGCTATGTATATGATCAGTAGATGGTCAGGACGGCTCATAATAAAATTGGGGGGAAGCTTTACACATAAAGCATGCCATAAATTGGGGGTCGAATTTTGGTGGATTCCACAATTTAGTGCAAGATGGTACATTAAGAACCCTTCATCTCTGTCCCCTCCCTTTTAACATATGTGTGGTTACAGATTCACTAAGATGGCAACCAGGGGAGAGCCTACCAGAAGCAAACTGAAAAGTTATTTCAGAAAAAAAAAATCAGAACTAGTGGTATGGCTATGAGCCACTCCAGAAGGGCCAGACTGGCAGCTGCGTCAGTGATTGGCTCAGCAAATCGCTGATGCGACTGTCGGTCTGGCCACTTCCACCTTCGGAACCAGCAGCAGAAGGCAGCCGATGAAAGGCTGTTCGGTTTGGGGTTCGTAATGATCTGCTGGCAGATCAGGCAATGAGCTCTGACCGAACAGCTTTTTCGCCCGACCAAGTGCCCAACATGGCATGATTATCATCCGAAATGGGTTGGCCCAGGGCTGATTTACCATTAGGCAGTGCCTAGGAAAGCCTGAGGTTGGAGTGGCGGCTGTCAATTCTTCCCACTAATCCAACCCCTGTAGTCTATTTTTCTCCCCCAAAAAGAGAGAAAATGGTGTGTTTAGGGGTGTGGGTCTGTGTTTAGGGGTGGGGCTAAGGGCACCAGGCTCTTGGGCCTACAGGCTCTGAAGTGTAACTGGCCCCTGGGTCGGCCCTGCGATCGCAGGTTTGTATGCACTTAAGAGATAAACTGCCCTGCACTAGGTGATCCTGTCAGTGGAAACTATATCATCAGAGGATCTATTGAAGTTTAAAGTTGTGTGTCTGTTTAAAAAAGGATGTTCCATCCCTAAACTAGGATGTTTTTCTATGTTTACAAATCGCATCTCTGATAGGATGTATTCCTAAATAACATTGTCTAATCTGCCCACTAAGGCCTATTTAGCCTTTTAATGCTTAATGACTTGCTTGTGAGGTTCTCATTCATCAGTCATGGTATATCTGTGTTGATTCAGTTAGATAACTGGTTTATGTATGTGATAAAATTTTATTAATTATCTGCTTTTCCTACTTGGTAAGTAGTGTCTGTATGTTAACCATTAGAGTCTGTGTCATGATTTTATTCAGTCTGTGTGTGACAAACTAGTTATCAGAGTCTGTGCCAATGATTTATCAGTCTGTGTGGCCAACCATTTATCAGAGTTTGTGGCAATGATTTTATCAGTCTGTGTGCCAACCATTTATCAGAGTCTATGGCAATGATTTTTATCATCTGTGTGCCAACCATTTATCAGAGTCTGGTGCCAATGATTTTATCAGTCGTGTACCAACCATTTATCAGAGTCTGTGGCAATGATTTTATCAGTCTGTGTGCCAACCATTTATCAGAGTCTATGCCAATGATTTATAGTCTGTGTGCCAACCATTATCAGAGTCTGTGCCAATATTTAATGAGTCTGTGTGCCAACAATTTATCAGAGAATGTGCCAATAACTTTATCAGTCTGTGTGCCAACCTTATAGAGTCTATGCCAATGATTTATCAGTCTGTGTGCCAACCATTTATCAGAGTCTATGGCAATGATTTATCAGTCTGTTGCCACACCCATTCTCGGAGTCTATGTAACCATTAATCAGTCTGGGTGCAAACCATTTATCAGAATCTTATGCCAATTATTTTATCAGTCGTGTGCCAACCATTTATCAGAGTCTGTGCCAATAATGTATCAGTCTGTGTGCCAACCATTTATCAATCTTGCCAGTATTTTTCAGTTTGGGTGGCAACCATTTATGAAAGTATATGCCAAGATTTATCAGTCTGGGTGCCAACCATTTATCAGAATCTGTGCCAGATTTTACCAGTGTATTGATGTGTTCCAACTATTTAGTGATATATAAGTGTAATTTTACGTGCTAAAGTGTAATATGTGTGTGCTAAAGTGTTGTGGTTTAATATGTGTTCTAGTCTGTATGTAATGTTTGAGGGGTGTGTGTTATGGGGGCCCTGCAATTTACCCAGTATGCGGCCCAGAAAAGTCTGATGGTGCCCTGTTTAACACTATATCACACCAATTTCCTCTATAAGCATATTGCACCACTTCCTCTTTAGCGTGTATATCACATCAACTTCCCCTTTAGGCACGTATCGCATCAACGCAACCTTTAGCGCAAATTGATAAACACTGTTAAAACAAATGTAATAACACAACACATGGCAACATGCACCCAATCAGATTAACTTCAGTGTGAAGTGCAGGAGTGATATACCAATGGTATCAAAAACGTATGTTGGCCTCTGGGACTGCTAGGGGCTGGGTTTGTCACATTGATACTTGTTTGTTGATCTATTGTTTATTGGCTATTCCTGTAGGAGGGGTGGGGGTGGGCATATATAATAGAGATGACTGGGAAATAAGCCAGTTTACAATTAAGCGAGCAAGATAATTGTTTACCCCATTGTCAAGAGAACATGATCCAATCAACAGACATGGAGTCCCTACTGCTTACAGATTAGAGGTATGGCAGAGCAAAGAGGGTCTGAAATCCCTACTAGATTCCCAGCCCCCCCATGGCCTTACCTTCTCCACATCCCAGCAGGGCCCAGGGATTCCCTCCATGTTCAGCCCACAACAAATCCAGCGGTCGCCGTTCCGAACATCCTCTGATCGCCTAGTCCCAGTCTTTCCAACAGCCGTCAGGGGAAAGGATCGCCGCGGCACCCACCTTCCTCTGCAAGGGATTCTCCGCTCCCAGGCCTACCCACGTCCATATGGTAGCCAAAAACCACCAAAGAAAAAATCCCCCCCTGTTGCATCTTCTCCCATCCCACTCCATCACGCCAGATTTGAACAAGCAACGGAACCGAAGTTGCCCCAACGTTCACATCCGATCCCCCAATACACCCACTTCGCTAGGACCTTCCCCAGCAATGCGTCTTAGGCAACATGGCGACGGACCTCAGACCACGATGCAGAAGCGCGCAACCTCCGGCTTCTTCACAGGAAGTGGAGAAGTCCCGCAGCACGGGAGAAACGCAGGCCTTACCCTCAACGTGACCCACGCCGGTGTGCGCACGTTACGTGGCGCATCGTCATGAACGTCACAGCGGCCATATTGGTTCGGCCAAAATCAGCAGGATGCCAGCTCTTCATTCCGGAACCCGGAAACGGGACACAGCCCCTCAAGGGACACCGGGCACAGCAAGCAAACATACAGGAGCGGATCTACAAGCGCCAGCATGGGGTGCACGGACCGCCAAAAAGACTACAGCGAGCACGGGACGCCATACTGCCAACTGCTGTTACCGCAAGGATCTACAATACAGGTCCACTACCCAGATGACAACACAGCACCCGAAGCAAACCGCATCAAATCCACAAGGGATCAACAGCCAGCGCAGCAGTTCCGTCACCCAACCTCCACTACAGATGTCGAATCAAGCTGCAGGTTGGTGAGAGCAATTGGGGCAGGGTATGGAGCAAGGTCAGGCAGACACTAGCACTAACAACGCAGGTGATAGAAGGGAAATGGAAGAGAGTGCTAGCACAGACACTAGGTAGAATACTAGCAGTTTTACAAAAAGGGTATGGCAATCCCCAAACCAAAAGCAGATAACAACCAATCCCAAGAACAAGTTAGGGTATCAGTCCAACAGTCACAAATCCCAGGTCAAACCCCCAACTTCGTTAACCACTCCAGTAACCCCCATTCCTACTTTAAACATAGTTGCACAATCATCCCCCCATTCCCCCCACCAACAATGAGATAGCTCCAGTATACCACCTACAGACATCCACCCTCAAAAGTGCGCGAATCCCTATGCGAGTCTGCCTGTTAGGGATTACGAACCTTGACCCCGCCGTACAAAGAAAAAATATGGAGTGGGCAATATGTGTAGACGATTCTCCCTCATACAAGCGAAAAGGATTCTGTGGAACAGACCCCCTCCCCCCAAAAAGCTCATAGGCGATTCGAGAAGAGAAACAAAAAAAGTTGAAATGCCCAAAACCATAAACAACTGGGTACACGGGTTTCAGTATACGCCAGCGTGTTATGCGCCAACGTATCCCCGAGAAGGGGAGCGGCCCTCTTTTGCTATTAGAGCTATCTGAGGGAGCATGCAGAACATATGGGGGGGGCATGCTGGCTTCGATATGGAACGAACATTAGAAAGCGAATGGCCGCCCGCATTTCTATGAAATGGGACTGCAAGACATCGAGCTTGTGGTTACTACACAATGACGCCAGCATCGCCCCCATGGTGCCCCCCCCTTTCTATCAGGTGCCCGGCTCCTCATACGCCTGGGACGTCGGCTAACCCGGGTTGAAAAGGAACTATCTGGTATACAACGGTCTCAATGTAGGTAGTCCGTCATGTAATTCCGCCTATGAATGTTTCCTTTGGGGGGGAGCCACCCACAGCCAGTCAAGTGCTTCAAAAAAGCAAAGAAGGCTTTATGTAGCCCATGTCCTATCCTTACAAAGGCGACGATCCAGTGATCATAGGAAAGGATGCTCCCCTTCTAGACAGATTACCCCAATAGTCGGGAAGCCGAAATTAAATCCGCGACGGATTCCAAACAGGTTTGGATACATTCAGTTCATCAATCCGCTAAACCCATTAGTTCAAATAACTCAAAAAATCCACGTTAATAACAAGGACGGACTTCGTTTGGAAAAAATTAATACAGAAGTAGAAGCAGTGCAGGATGGCAAGGGGCCCATTCACAACCCCCCCATACAATAATTTAAGATATCGCCATTAGGGTTGGTCCCTAAAAAAGAAACTGGCAAATTACCGGCTCATACACCACTTGTCAGCACCAAAAGGGTCATCAGTAAACGATTGGTATATCCAAAGAAGAGTCCGTGTCCACTATTCATCGTGTTGATAAAGCCCTTAGTTTTGGTTAGGCAGGCAGGACAAGGGGCTATGATGGCCTAAGTTCCGATATTCTCAATCTGCATCGCATCGTACTGGCCTTGCTCGATGCTCCTAGCGCCGCTAACATCGCTGCTCTGTACACGTTAAGTGTTGTTGCATCGTCTGCTGCACCCTCGAGTGTTTCACTGCTTGGGCTGTTGCGCTCCGGGGCCGCTACTCGTTAGACCCAATGAGCCCTACCCATGGTTGGGGCCATATCATGTTACTATTTTGAGTGTTTTCATCGGCTTTGGAATGGGCACGGGTCCAGCAGGCGCGCTTTATTCTGCATACTCAACTACCTGGATGACTTCCTCTTTGTAGGACCTCCCCGCAGACTCCACGTATGCTCGCACTCTAACCTTTAAACACTTTCAGGTCAGTGATGGAATACTTTGGAGTTCAGTTGCCAAAGACAAAACTGAGGGACGCACCACCACGTTCCTTCACGTTCCTCGAGAATCGAAATAGATTAGGTCAATGGTCCTTTAGGACTACCGGTAGCAAAGTTAGCAGACTGTGCCATGGTCGATAGGGTTGCCATGTCCAGGAAAATAACTCCTCAAAAACACTGCAATCACTGACTAGGTCAGGCCTAGGGTTCGCATGACAGCCGTATACTTGCCAATGGGGGGTCTTACTGCGAAGACTATCGTTGCCACAAAAGGGTAACCATTCCACACGCATTATATAGGGTCCACCAGACAAATGAAAGAGGGACCTAAAGGTATGGCAGCGTTTCCTTGTAGAATACATCTGGCGAGGTCATGCATGGCAGGAAGTCGAGACTACCAACCATGACCTCCATACAACTGACACGATGCGGCTGGCATCGCCTCGGTTCTGGGCGCCATCCTGAGCAGGCATGGGTCTCAGAAAAAATGGCCAGTGGAGCATGGCAGGCACACCCAATAAATTGAACAAAACTTTTAACTTTCCTTCGAAGCTTCCTCGCCTGCCAATAGTGGTAGCGATACATCTGTGGGGGGGAAAGAAAATAAGACCAGGCGTATCATCATTTTGGGTGCGAAAACTAGGCTGGTCAGGTTATCAATAGGCAAAACAATCCACTTCACTCCACGTGTGTAGTATGCTTCAGGGAACTAAAATCCTCATGTGCTTCGCCCCCCCCGCACAATATCGGTTCCAGGGCAAAGCAAATAAGCAGGAATAGATACAACCATAGCTGCGACTCCTCTCCTCGTTGCCAGCACAAGAATTTCGGAAGAAATGTCGGTCCGGAAGCAACGAGGGACGGGTCTGGCGGTACCACTACAATATATTTTTGGACCCTGGCTCAGAAGCTTGTAACCCTTAATCGAGAACTCACTAGCCACCAAGCACCGGAGACACTACGCTAGAATTTGGAACAGTTGGTTAGCACAGGAATCTAAAAAAGAAGTTCCTACGCTCCATCAGAGTAGACTAAAATGACCTTAACTTTTCCTAGCTGAGTTGCAAAAACAAGGAAGCCTCGGCAACACAGCAGGAAAAGCGGGGTGGTGGGTGTTAGCAACTGTCCTTCCTATTCAAGTTTTTGGGGTGGACGGACATCACCAAAAGACTTCGCAGTGCGCAGAATTCTTAAAGGTTGGAGCGATTGAAAGACCATAGACACGAGCATCCAGTTCTATTCCTGCTCCTGAATAAGTTAATAGATACCTCACAACTCCCAGTTATTGTCACATTCCGATACGAAAATTCACTATTCAGAGCGCATTTTTGCTTAGCTTTTTACGGGGGCGTTTCAGGTTAGGGTGAATAACATCCCCATCGACAAACAAACTCCGGCGGTATACAATTCACAGGATAACATTAGAAAATAATTCCAATACGAGTCCTTTAAATTTTCTAAAACAGACCAGACAGGAGGAAAAGGTTAAGATCGTTCCACTCAGGCGACATTGGCGGGGAGTTCATGCCCAATCGAGCGCAATACGTAAGTCCTTAGAATAATGTCCAACACAAACAAGGCCCTTCCTTATACAACCCAAGACGGTAGCTGTAGTCCTGTTCCACATTCCCATTTAAATTACAGCCCGTTTAGAAGCATCACTTACAACATATAGGCCTTCCTTCAAAAAAACTTTGGCTCGCAATCTCATTTAGATCGGGTCAGCCACAGAAGTTTTTCTCTTGGGTTTTTCAAAACGAGGAACGCGGTAAGCAGTGGGCAGATGGAAGTTCCTCAGCATGGACATACGTCGCCCACTTTTGTTTAACTGGCGTAGGTTGTCCTCCCCCCCCCCTTTTTTTAGTCTTCACAGGGTACCAAGGTCCACAACTGGGTATGGTGTATTGGGGCCACTCACTATGTGTTTGGGTCGGGCAAACGGGTCAGACAGTCCGCCCCTAGTGTCGAACTGACCAACGCAACCTGGCTATCCCACAAGGGTTGCTCACATAAGATGGAAGGGCATTAGTAGGCTCTACTAATGGCCCCTAGTTTTTCTGCCTGAAGTTTTGCAACTGAACATGTTGGCTCACCAAGGCCAAATATCATTCTTATCCAATCGCGGGGGAAATTACATATGTTTACCTTCGCCATTGATTCATAAGATATTAGAAAACGGGACTAGCCATTGCTTCACACACCATCCTTAGCCAACATTTAATAATTTGGTGCTCCGAGATAATCCCTAGATCGTCTGGAGGGGAGCAGGATAACAAAAGCAATAGAAAAATGGAGAGGAAGGTAAATGCGAATGTTATCAGCATTTGTTTAGAGGATGGGGGATTGCGTTTTAAAGGGCATAGAGAAACTAGAAGGGGACATTCCAACATGCTGAGAAAGGATGGATCACCTGAAATCCCATCGATTAGAAATCCTTAACAATGATTTCAGGTTGCTATAGAAAGCTGCACTGGGAATAGCTGGGGCGGACAGGGACAAAAATTCGCTGATCGCCCTGCCGGCTGGCGTAATATCTCATATACGCATTTCCAGTTCCTTGGCTATATATTGTATATTGGGGAGTTAAGATGATGGGAGGAGACAGCCTTGTGGCTAGAGGCGAAAGCTAAAGCTGACTTCAACTGTCAGCGGAGACTCTTGGTTCGTTGTTTAATATGCCGGTTTGCTATGCAAAGCCGACTGGCATCTGTTTAAGGTAAAAAAGTTAATAAAGTTATGATAAATTAAAGCTGGGCCAAAAAGTTTATTCCAAAACCAATTGGTGTTGTGTGTTTGATTTAAGGCCACAACGTATTATAAGGTTGTGTTTTATTACAGGTTGGTTTATTATTATAGTAACCCTAGGTAGAAGTTCATTTAGAGGCCAGTGACAGGAGTGATATCCACAGTTTGTTAAACAACGTATTTGGCACCTCTGGGACTGCTAGGGGCGCGGGTTGTCACAATTGATACATTGTTTGTTGAATTATTAGCTTTATTGGCATATTCCTGTAGGGAGGTGTGGGTGTGGGCATATATAATAGAGAATGCTGGGAAAATAGCCAGTTTACATCTGTTGTATTCAATTCAGATCAAACTGGACTTGAAATGTAGTTCTTGAAGGACGTTTCGCTAGTATTCCGACTGGATCTTTCCTCAATCAGAATGACCTTGTAACAAGAACAGTGGCAATTATGGTAGCCTGGAAATCCCAATTAGCATATCACACCAGGTGATTAAGGGTTTGTGTATAGATAGGGCAAGAGGTGTATATAAGGATACGCCCCAAGTAAGGTGTCTCTAAAACAAGCATTGCTAATGTGCAGACAGTTGTGTGTCGAACCCCCCACCATCTATTTAGGCTTGGTTTCTTCTATTTTCACATAAATGGCCTCCTTATAACACCCTCTGAACAGTCATCGTTCCGTACGCCAGTATGTTAAACATTACACTTTCAACAACAGCGTTGTCCTTATCCTAAGATGGCAGATACACGGCTGAGTTCCTGACACGAGGGAAGTGGCTCTTCTGTGCTGGCCATACGTTGACTGCGTTTGTGTTTGGTTCTCCCCCACATACAAATCAGAGCATCTTTCTTTGCATCAATCATGCACTGCACCGCATATATGATGTCGCTTGCTTGGTTCTTGGTATGGTCTTTGTGGATGTACCATTGGGCCCTCAGTGTGTTGTTTGTTTAAAGCACGACAAGGGATACGATGTTTTGTTTTTGCAAAATTTCTTCTTATTTCTCTCAGAGACCCCTGCTACATATGGGATTGACCTGTTCCTTCTCCTTGTCTTGCTTTTCTTCCCCTTCACTGTTGGTATTCGGTTCTTTTTTTTCCTTCTGCTCTTTTGACAAAGGCCCAGTCTGGATATCCACAGTTTTTAAGGGCTCCTCTGAGATGTTTCATTTCTTAAGCCTCGCCTCTGTGCGTAGTGGTGATGTTCTCGGCTCTGTGTTGGCGGGTTCTATGAACCTCAGCCAGTTGTGATATAAAGGGTGGTGGAGCAAACTCAACAATACTGAATCTGTGTGTGTTGGTTTTCTGTAAACCTCTACTTCCAGTACCTTCACCATTTTCCTTCTACTCTCTACTTCACAAGCTCAGTCCAAGCAAGATCCAGTTTGTTTGTTGTACTCTCTCCCTTGTGAAACAAAGGTACAAGGCCCATAATCTGATTAGTCGCTATTTGCCCGTGGTTGTAACAGGCCCGGCAGTATGGAGATTAATCAGTGGTGAATTAATCTGCATTGGCTTGCTAGTTACCGTCTGTTGTATAGGCCGGCAGTGGGAGATAATTCAGTGTGAATTAATCTGATTGGCTGCTAGTGGCCGTGTGTTGTACGGCCGGCAGTAGAGATTAACTTCCAGGTGTGAAACTTATATCGATTGGATGCTAGTACCGTGTTGTTGTATTAGGCCCGCAGTGGGGATTAAGCAGTTGGGTGAATTAATCTGGATTGGCTGCTAGTTGCCGTTTGGGGGGTTTGGGGGGGGGGTTGTACAGCCTGGAAGTTGGGAGATGTATTTCAGTGTGAATTAATCTGATTGCTGCTGCTAGTTGCCCATTTGTTGTCAGACAGGCCCGGATCAGTGGGTAGTACTCAGTGTTGTGGCACAGGAGGTGTTCCACTCAGATGCATGTGATGATGGGACCAACAGGAGGAGCCGCATGGCGGTAATACCACTAAATGATGTGGAGGAGCTGATGCTGCCGAGGAGGGATCTGGGGGGTAAGTTCCAGCAGGGTATCATGCACCAGCACACCGTCTCCTAAATTCGTGCACACATAAGTTTGAAAGGACAAGAGGGACTCGCAAGGGGGAGGCAGGTGAGGAGCGGCCATGTTTGCCACTGGCAGTGGTGTGACAGTTCTGTTCTTAATGCACCACCAGTGATTGACCTTATGATTCTATTTTAATTTACTTTACCATACATAAAATATACACCATAATGGGTAGGATTAAACCGCCATGGCATAATAGTGCATTTTCATTGTTGGTTGCTCTCCACAGTTTGAATTATAAATACAAGTATTAAAGATAACTTATCACCGTCCAGTATTATATGATGATCTTTGAAAATACATGCTGATGTGTTCAGGTATCCCACCACCCAAACTTCCCGTGATCTACCAATCTCCTGCAACGGATATGAGTCCTGAATCTCCTCCCGTTATGCCACCTTTTTTGCTGCATACAACAAAAACCATCATATACCCTCGGACCGCGCCCATACCCGCCCCCATCACACCAACCCGCCTCCACCCAGCCCCTATCCATCCTCCCACCCCTTTCTTGCATGCCCTGCCCAATGTGTGAATCGGTGATGTCACCACTGCGTCGCCAAGCCCCCTCGCCATCGACCCTCTCCCACCCTGCCCAGAAGCATAAGTGTGGGATGGGGGGGGTCTCGGGTGTGTATATGTAAATATTGAGGTAAAGATTAACCCACAGAAATTTGGGTGGTATTATACTATATCTATATATCCTAGCTATGGGTGCTGACTAGGTTACTAATCTTTTCCTAATTTTGATAAATTGTTTCTGTTTAGTGTATGTGGATTTGATAGATTAACATGGGTAGGGTAAAGGTGTTTATAAAAATGGTGACAGGTTCCTAACCCTCTTGGGAGTCGGCGGGAGTCTCCTATTTTGGGAGTCGGCTCCTCCACAATATCCCACCACTCTAGACCACCCCAAACTCTTCTACCGAAACTCTCTTACCCCGACTTCGCAAGCCTCCCTCCAAACCCCTCCTTTTTCTGGCCACGGCTCTTATGTGACATAAAATCGTCACCGTATCATGTTCCTTCTCCCTAACTAGCCCCCGGCCCACCCACTTTGGTGATGCTTGATGGTAACGTCACTCAGTTCCACGCCCCCTTCTCTCTCACTCGTTGCTCCCCACCTGCCTGAAGGCCAGATTCCGGCAGGGGGATGTCTGACTGGGCACTGCTCTTGGGTTTGGAATCTGCCTGGGACTATTTGAAAGTTATGGGGGACTGTGGAAATATGGTGTCCTGTGTATCGTATTATTTACGTAAAGTGACAATAACTCATGTGTTATGAACAACCTTAAGCTGAGCATTCCACTGTTATTGCTAAAATCAAGTGGAATACTGCATGATAAAACAGTACGCTTCTAACATGTAATTACCTCGTCTTTGCTGGTATACTACATGCGGGTTATAACATGCAGGTTTTACAAACACAACACATCCATTTAAAAATTATTACTTGAATTAGCTTTTTTATGGAATGTTGAGGGGGGCATCTAGCAGAAGGGGACTTTTTGTTGTGTACCAGTTGGTTTCTTACACACTTGTTGCCCCTTCACACTTGTCTTTTAACAAATGTGGCTATTTTCTTTTATAGTGTATTGGTGCCAGGTTATGTATGATGTCTAATTGAAACCTCCCCATAACAGAGACCCTATTTAAAAAAATAGCAACAGTTCAGATTACATTAGTCATTTACAATACATTTTTTATACTTCTCAAAATAAAAGCGCTCGGCATTGCAGTGTGCTTTTATCTTAAGGACTGTATACAAACTCCCTTAAGCCCCCCAAAATCACCTATGTCCATTCGTGTCTATTGATTGAGACCGGAGGTGAGAACGCTTCATTCTCACCTTCCTGTGAATAATGGACGCTCGGGGGCCCGGGAATTACCTTACCAACGGCCGCTCCAATCACAAGCCGCTCCTGCACTGACACATACTCTGTCACGACCCACGCGCCCCTCATCTTATGCGGCATGGCGCCAATATTCAAAGGCACAGGGTGCCTGCGATCGGGACAGAACAGCTGTTCTGTGGCCAGGAGCGGCTGTCCGCGTGGAGCGGCGGTCAAGGTAAATAGGTAAGTTCCAGGTCCTACCTCGAGCGTTCCCATTATCCAGGGCGGGAGGACATAGCGTTCTCACTTCCTGGATAAATAGAAACGAATGGGCACATACTTCAATTTTGGTCGTTTGCGCTTTCCAGTCCCTGTTTCCTTTAATAATGCGCCCTCTATGTCTGCATGGTCACCGGTTTTTAAACTTGTTGTTAGGGGTTTACAAAAACCCCTCTGGTATATTATAGAGGTTCATGGGTCACTGTTTGGGATCTCAAACTTAATCTATAGAGGTATAGGCTCACTGTTTTGGACTCTCAACTCCTATATGTTATATTGGGGTTAATAGTCAGTGTTTTTTGGATCTTAATTCTTGTGTGGTTGTATGGAGGGGGGTACTGGTCACTGTTTTGGATCTCAAACACCCGAGTTTTGGGATGCAGCTTGGGGACTTGCCTCATACAAAAAAGTTTTGGCCATTACTGTTCTACTACATATAAGTCCATTATGGAAATACGTTGATTTCAGACCATTTGCTATGTTTTGCTGTGGTCAGTAGGAGCCGCCATTTAGGATATGGTACGAAAGAACTAAATAGGTAATATTAACAGGGCATGTCCACCCCCCAAAAAAACTAAATAATTACAACCCCTTACTGGCACATCATCAAGTAGTTTTTAAAACAATCCTACACTTACATTCCTCGCTCAAAATAGTTCCCCTGCCTGGCCCCCCTCCAAAGTCCAGGAAAAAACTGCTGTTTAGGAGCGTGTGTGACTCATGCCTGTGGCCGAGCGACTTCCTCACAACCTCATCAAGGTTGCAGGCATGCTCAGTGCAGCACTCCCTGCCTCTCAGCCAATCACGGACGGTGGCTGCCGGTCCCCGCCCCCTGCTGTGATTAGTTAACTGGATGTCACACTGGGTGATTAGTGAACTGGAGGGCTGGATGTCACACTAGGTGATAAGTGAACTGGAGGACTGGTTGTAACACTGGGTGATTAGTTAACTGGATGTCACACTGGGTGATTAGTGAAATTTCCAGTTAACTAATCACCCAGTGTTACACCAGTCCTCCAGTTCACTTATACCTAGTGTGACATCCAGCCTCCAGTTCACTAATCACCCAGTGACATCCAGGTAACTAATCACACAGTGTGACATCCAACACTCACTTCACTAATCACCCCGTATGACATCCAGTTAAAAAATCACACAGTGTGACATCCAGCCCTCCAGAACTAATCCACCAGTGTTACACCAGCCCTCCAGTTCACTACACACCTGTATTACAACCAGCCCTCCAGTTCACTAATCACACAGTGTGACATCCAAAACTCCACTTCACTAATCACCCAGTGTGACAGCCAGTTAACTAATCACCTAGTGTTACAACCAGCCCTCCAGTTAACTAATCACCCAGTGTGACATCGTTAACTAATCACCCAGTGTGACTTCCAGCCTCCCGTTAACTAATCACCTAGTGTGACATCCAGTTAACTAATCACCCAGTGTTACAACAAGCCCTCCAGTTAACTAATCACCCCGTGTTTCAACCAGTCCTCAGTTCATAATCAACCAGTGTGACATCCAGTTAACTGGAGGGCTGAATGTACACTGGGTGATTAGTTAACTGGATGTCACATTGGGCAGTAGTTAACTGGAGGGCTGGAGCCACACTGGGCGATTAGTGAACTGGAGGGCTGAATGTCACATGGGTGATTAGTTAACTAATACACCAGTGTGGCATCCAGCCCTCCAGTTCACTAATCGCCCAGTGTGGCTCCAGCCCTCCAGTAACTAATCGCCCAGTGTGGCATCCAGCCTCCAGTTAACTAATCGCCCAGTGTGGCATCCTGCCTCCAGTTAACTAATTGCCCAGTGTGGCATCCAGCCCTCCAGTTAACTAATCACCCAGTGGACCTCCAGTTAACTAATCACCCAGTGTGGCATCCAACCCTCCAGTAAACTAATCGCACAGTGTGGCATCCAGCCCTCCAGTTAACTAATCGACCAGTGTGGCATCCAACCCTCCAGTTAACTAATCACCAGTGTGACAACCAGCCCTCCAGTTAACTAATCCCCCAGTGTGACATCTAGTTAACTAATCACCCAGTGGTGACATCCAGCCCTCCAGTTCACTATCACCCAGTGTGACAGCCAGCCCTTCAGTAACTAATCACACAGGGTGAGAACTACTAACTAATCACCTGTGTGGCATTCAGCCGTCCTGTTCACTAATCACCCAGTGTGACATCCAGTTAACTAATCACCCAGTGTGACAGCCAGCCCTCAGTTAACTAATACCCAGTGTGACAACTCAGTCCTCCAGCTCACTAATCACCCAGTGTAACATCCAGCCCTCCAGTTCACTAATCACCCAGTGTAACATCCAGCCCTCCAGTTAACTAATCGTCCCGTGTGACATCCAGCCCCCAGTTAACTAATTACCCAGTGTGACAACCAGCCCTCCAGTTGACTAATCCCCAGTGTGACATCTAGTAACTAATCACCCAGTGTGACATCCAGCCCTCCAGTTCACTAATCCACAGTGTGACAGCCAGCCCTTCAGTTAACTAATCACACAGTGTGAGAACTAGTTAACTAATCACCCAGTGTGGCATTCAGCCGTCTGTTCACAATCACCCAGTGTGACATCCAGTTAACTAATCACCCAGTGTGACAGCAGCCCTCCAGTTAACTATACACCAGTGTGACAACTCAGTCCTCCAGCTCACTAATCACCCAGGTAACATCCAGCCTCCAGTTCACTATAACACCCAGTGTAACATCCAGCCCTCCAGTTCACTAATCACACCAGTGTGACCTCTAGCCCTCCAGTTAACTAATCACCCAGTGTGACATCAGTTAACAAATCACAGTGTAACATCCAGTTAATAATCACCCAGTGTTACACCAGCCCTCCAATTCACTAATCACCCAGTGTTACAACCAGTCCTCCAGTTCACTAATCACCCAGTGTGACATCCAGTTAACTAATCACCCAGTGTGACATCCAGCCCTTCAGTTAACTAATCACCCGACACCAGCCCTTCAGTTAACTAATCACTGCATCCAGCCCTCCAGTTAACTAATCACCCAGTGTGACATCCAGCCTCCAGTTAACTAATCACTCAGTGACAGCCAGCCTCCAGTTAACTAATCACCCAGTGTGACAGCAGCCCTCCAGTTAACTAATCACCCGTGTGACAGCCCGCCCTCCAGTTAACTAATACCCAGTGTGACATCCAGCCCTTCAGTTAACTAATCACCCAGTGTGACAGCCAGCCCTCCATAATAATCACCCAGTGTGACAGCGCAGCCCTCCAGTTAACTAATCACCAGTGTGACAGCCAGCCCTCCAGTTAACTAATCACCCAGTGTGACATACAGCTCCAGTTAACTAATCACCCAGTGTGACATGCAGCCCCCCAGTTAACTAATCACCCAGGTGACATCCAGCCCTCCAGTTAACTAATCTAGTAAATTTCTAGTGGGGCTATTGATGTGAAATTTACACTAGATGTCAGTTACACCCCACGGAATCCACACACAAGAGAAATCAAAAGAAATCATATATTAAGTTGACGTGTTCAATGCTTATTTCCTTGCAGTTTATAATGATCACACTGAAAAGCGATAAGTATTCCCATTAGATGCATTGTGCAATATAAATAATCTGGTGTGTAGTGCATTAATATTCTGCCATTTAAACTGGAAAGCCTATCCATGTGACAGCCTCATCCCTTATGTCCCAAATACAGCTTCCTAATTAAGTGATGCCTTTAATGACTAAATTGCTTTTGTGCTTTAGGCAAGATTTGGTGTCAGTTGTCAGACCAATGAAAAAACAAAGGTCACCCACATTGGGGGGAGGGGGGGCTGAATTCCCATAACACAGGTATTCCTTGTAAATATGACTCCCAATGTTGGTATCTACTCTGTTTAAAGGAAAGTAAAGTTACTTTTATGGTTATGCATAGAGTGCTGGCACACGCTCAAGAAGTTCTTGTGCCCAGGTACTAAAACAAAGATTACAGTATTCAGGTAGGTATGTAAATCAATCTGTTTTTTTTATTTTGATTTTTTTTTTATTAAAACGTGTTTAAGCATTAGCGACATTTTGGTTAAAAGGCCAAAAGCAACACTAAGCTGGGTACATACAGTAATGATACTGTCGGATCGATGGTATCGGGGTTTTATCGTTATGGTGTACGTTCGTTTCCCGAACGATCGGGTCGGCCCGAACGCTCGTTGGGAAAGGCCAAAAATTTCCATTGGCCACGCTAGACTCCCTATAGAGGAAACACACAGCTGCGCTAGACTCCCTATAGATGGAAACACACAGTCCCGAGCATTCTCCTTAGAAGTTCATAGGGAGAACGCTCGGGACTGTGTGTATGCAGATCTTTGAAAGATGGCAGACAGGATTGCAGATCCTGTCTGTCATCTTTCAGAAATCTGTATGTGTGTACCTAGCTTAATGTATGAACAGACGTCAAATTTATACCTCTCAACAATGCTTTTCTCTAACCTCGTTAGCAATTCCCATTACAATGGGACTGAAAAATAATATTGTCCAGCAGGTTTGAAATCTAACCCATTGTATACAAAGCAATGGATCAAAAAAAAAACTGGCGAATCTCATGGAACATACATCTTGAAATTCCACAGAACAAAAAAAAATCTGATTCAAACCCACTAGAATTGGAATTTTATCCAATCGTGATTTTTGTGTTTTGATATTTTCTAAAAATCTAAACCAACTTTGAAACCAGGACTCTTCGCCAATGATTCATGACCCACCATATCCAGTTACCACGTCACAGACATGCAGCGTCATTGTCGGATCACGGTGTAAACAGAATAACAATGTATTAAATTGGGTATTTTAATTCATCACAATTTTGAGGTAATAATGAGATTATTATTAATGAGCTATGGCATTTGATGTTTCTTACCGTAGGTCTTTCCATACGACCCCATCTTTTAGAAGATCCCAGTCAAGTTCATTGAAACCCAGTGCAGACTGGCACGCTGCAAACTCCTCATCTTTAAACAGGGTGCCTGATGCCAGGCATTGCTCTTCAATTTCTCAAAATCTTGGTTTAGATATTCATCGGGTTTCTTTTGGTACCCCGGCCATCAGCACATCTTTGGCCTTAATTATCTCAACAGCTGCACTGGACATGATAAAATCCCTTCCCTTTGTACCAGACATCCGCAGGGAAGAAAATGTACAGGAAGATTCAAGGGTTAAATAAGGAACCACATGCAGGTAGGGCCAGGTAGGCAGGTTGTTAATGTTGTAATAGGAGGAGTTAAACAAATCTGTCAGACTAATCTCTCAAAAGCAAATATATATACAGTAATGACAGGAGAAAGGGGAAACAGACAAGGTCTAACCTGTTTGTAGGACCTCACGCATATCGTACTTTGTTAATGGGCTTTGTATTTCCTAAAATAAAAACAAAACATCACAAAATTTCAGTATGGTTCTGGTCTCACCCAAAGGGCAAGGCTTTTAAAATATAGGTAGTTTGCCACCTTGCCAAGCCAAAAATACACTGATGGCTGATTGGGTGTTAGATCCAGCGTGATTGTGGAATCGGCTAATGTTGGTGCTGCGGTTATTACTTTCAGATGTTGCCCATCATCATTACTAGTTTATGTTTTGTTATAAATGAATGGCCAGGCAGTTTCTAAATGTCGCATGAATGTTGGCGGTAAGAACTCAGATTATGGCGGTATGGTCAGCGTTAGGCTTTGTACATAACAGAAAGAGAGAGAAAAAAAAAAGAGAAAAGCAACTGGCCCATTTTAAACCATGAGATTGGGAGATTATGTCCCATTCAAAGCTTGGTTGTGACTACAATTTTAAATTATGTTTTGGCTTAGTCTACCACAATCATCCCGCGATACTGTATGAGCCTTAGTAACCAGGCAATGGTGAGATCGGTGGTTAGGCAGAACGTAAGGGATATATTGGTAATATTTTTTATACTATAACAAGGGTTATACCTGTAACTATCAATTAACCCCTTTATTACAGCTAGTCTACAGTACTGACCACTGATACACACACTAACTATTTATACAGGGACAGAAAGAACAAGGATTTATATGGTAATATTGTTTATACTATAATGAGGGTTATACCTGGAACATATCAATTAACCCCTTTATTACAGCTACTGTCTACAGTAATGACCACTGACCTACACACACTAACTATTTATACAGGGACAGAAAGGAACAAGGATTTATATGGTAATATTGTTTATACTATAATGAGGGTTATACCTGTAACAATCAATTAACCCCTTTATTACATCTACTGTCCAAGTACTGACCGCTGACCTTACACACACTAACTATGTATACGGACAGGGACAGAAGGAACAAGGATTATATGGTAATATGTTTATACTATAATGAGGGTTTACCTGTAAACTATCAATTAACCCCTTTATTACAGCTACTGTCCACAAGTACTGACCACTGACATTACACACACTAACTATGTATACAGGGACAGAAAGGAACAAGGATTTAATGGTAATATTGTTTATACTATAATGAGGGTTATACCTGTAACATATCAATTAACCCTTATACAGCACTGCCACAGTACTGACACTAACCTTACACACAGTAACTAGTATACAGGGACAGAAGGAACACAGGATTTATTGGTAATATTGTTTATATATAATGAGGGTTATACCGTAACATATCAATTAACCCTTTATTACAGCTACTGTCCACAGTACTGACCACTGACCTTACACACACTAACTATGTATACAGGGACACGAAGGAACAAGGATTTATGATATATTGTATATTATATGAGGGTTATACCGTTACATATCAATTAACCCCTTTATACAGCTACTGTCCACAGTACTGACCTTACCACACTAACTATGTATACAGGGACAGAAAGGGACAAGGATTTATATGGTAATATTGTTTATAGTATAATGAGGGTTATACCTGTAACATATCAATTAACCCCTTATTACAGCTACTGCCCACAGTACTGACCACTAACCTTACAACACAGTAACTTGTATACAGGGACAGAAAGAACAAGGATTTTTATTGGTAATATTGTTTATATTTAATGAGGGTTATACCTGTAACATATCAATTAACCCCTTTATTACAGTACTGTCCACAGTACTGACCACTGACCTTACACACACTAACTATGTATACAGGGACAGAAAGGAACAAGGATTTATATGATAATATTGTTTATATTATAATGAGGGTTATACCTGTAACATATCAATTAACCCCTTTATTACAGCTACTGTCCACGTACGACCACTGACCTTACACACGCTAACTATGTATACAGAGACAGAAAGGGACAAGGATTTATATGGTTATATTGTTTATATTATAATGAGGGTTATACCTGTAACATATCAATTAACCTTTATACAGCTACTGTCCACAGTACTGACCACTGACCTTACACACAATACTATGTATACAAGGGACAGAAAGGGACAAGGATTTATATGGTAATATGTTTATACTATAATGAGGGTTATACCTGTAACAAATCAATTAACCCCTTTATTATAGCTACTGTCCACAGTTCTGACCACTGACCTTACACACACTAACTATGTATACAGGGACAGAAAGGAAAAAGGATTTATATGGTAATATTGTTTATATTAAACGAGGGTTATACCTGTAACATATCATTAACCCCTTTATTACAGTACTGCCCACAGTACTGACCACTGACCTTACACACACTAACTTGTATACAGACAGGGACAGAAAGGTTAGGCCACATAACACACATTTTAACACACGATCCAATGTGTTTGCAATCCCATCGCATGGCAAAAACCGTACACTAGGAGTGGCCTAGTACAATAGGAGTGGACCACTAGTTGCGATGGGGCTGTTTGCACTACGATCCGATGAACGGATTGCATGTGATCACATATTGGTGCGATTCGCAAGTGTTCTAAACCCCAGAAAAGACAGGGATCGCAGCCAAATGGACCAATGCATACAAAGCTCTTGCGCGCTTAGCATGGCCTCGTCCTAATAGTCTGAAATTGGAGCACGTGCGATTCACAAAAAAAAAAGGTGTTGCAAAACGGATCATAGTACAGCGCACAATATACATACCTATAGTCAGTTTTATACGGTCCTGGGGACTCCTTAAGGGACTTAAATCCTTTTATTTTTAAATCAAGGAAAATATAGTGAAGATCTACTTAAACATGGGTTTGGCCTTTAATCGAGGGTGTGCCAAAAATGTTGGTTCCCTGATATTAACATTGTCCATGATAATCCTTTCAGAATCCCTCCCTCAGAAATCTGCTCCTGTCCTGCATCCGGTAAAAGTGTTTAACACCTTTCCAGCCCAGTGTAATATTTACCCTTCGTGCTCCTCTTCTTTGGGTTCTCACCAATGCAGTGTGCAGGAGCCTGGTAAGGAGGGACGATGGTAACGTCAACTTGGAGTATTCTACTTGCTTTTCATTTTTAACCAACCAATGAGACTCTTCTGCTGATGATGAATCTTCGGGAAAATATTTTTTTGCTATTCACTTTTACTGAAAAACAGGAGGTAAAGGAGCTGTGTCTTACCTCCCGTTCTTCAATTAAACATTCAGGAGCCGTTAATTTAAGAAACTTACCCAGTCTCTCATTCCTCTATCGCGTCCTTCACAGGTCCCGAGGACTAGACGTTATGGCGCATGCACGTAAAACAAAGTCTGGGGACCTTCAGAGGACGCCATAGGAGTGAGAGACTGGGTAAGTATCTTACCTTTGTTCCCAGCTCCTGAAAGTTTATAGAGAACGGCAAGTACAGTAAGACACGGCTCCTTTACCTCCCGTTCTTCAATAAAACTGAATAGCAAAACATTATTTACCAGTGGAGTTACCCTTTAAAGGAAACTCACCCGGCCAATTCTTCGACACTATTATCAGCTGTGTATTTCTAGCTACTCTGCTAACTACACTGAGTAGGACCCACACTGGTTTAGAAAAAGCAAGATGAAAAAAGAAGTTAAGGCTTATAGCCCAAACAGTACAACATTTAACTTTCTTAACCAGCCTACCATATATAACCTGTGTGAAATATGTTAACTGGTTCACTACAGCAAGTCCTGCAGCTACTTCCCCTCCACTCCTTTTCCATGTAGAATAGGGAGTACAATGTAGATCAGACATCACTTCTGTCTCCCCCTGAAACAAGCACACTGAGCATGTCTGGCTAATGAGGAAGGAGAATAGGAGGGGTTACAAGCGACTGAGTAATTAATTTAACACATTTCTATCTTTTGTAAACCTTTCCTAGATGGTAATGCATTACAACACTCATCAGCATCCAAGTGATTTTCATATAAATGTGCTTAGTATGGACTAATCATACTATGTAAGCTGTACAGTTATTGCTCCACCCTTCTTTTGGGCCAGGGCTGACCAATAGGAAGACACATTTGCAAGAATCGCTTTTTCCAATTGGATAGATCCCAGACTGAGGTGCAGGTGGGGCTTAGACTAAACACTTAACCTTTAAACACCTGCTTCAGTCATTGAACATTTGGTTTCTATATGGCTTGTCTCCTTTTCAGTATTCATCCACTGTGTGTCCATGTGTATGCACTGAAAACCCTGCTTAGTGACCAAAATCTGCCGCAGATAAGTATAATAACAAAATCAAATCCAGACAATGTTTTGCATTAATAAAAATCTATGCAAAACCTCATACACTAGTAACCAATGATTTGAATGTCACATATGGACGAGCCATATGATGCTCATTCATATTCTTAAAGCCACATAAAAACAGTGTGCAGTGTTCCAGTTGTAATACCTTTTCCTTGTGTATATTATACAGTACACAACATGTTTTTTGTGTATTCGCAAACATTTTTATGTACACTTATTGCAAATTTTGAATTTTTTACAGGTTTGGGTTGAACTGGGCTCTAATTTTCCAGTGTTCACGGTCTCCCATTGTTTGATGCTTATGGCATTTTACTAGCAAGTGTACACCTGTGCTTGTAAGGTACCATCTGTCCCCTACCGTTCAATGGCACAGGGGTTTAACCATGAAGTATCTGGCAAAATGATGGAAATTAGTGCCCAACTAAAGCCTCATACACATGTGTGATCGACCCACGACGCACAATGTGTATGCACAGGCAGTTCGGCTGACAATGTGCCATGTATGGACACTTTGTCAGTCGAAACGGACATTCGGTCAGTCCTGACTGACAAATTGCCCATACAAGAAACGGCGTGTGATGCACCTTAAGGAATGTAATTTAAAACGAATATCCATGGTGAATAAGGCTGGTACACACAAACAAATTCAGAGCCATTTTGGAAAAACCCCAATCAGTAAACTGATGATAGCATTTGATAATAATCAATATTTACCAGGATGTCTGATCACTGGAAAACAACCGATTTTGCCAAAATAGCAATTTTTCACACCACTTGATTTTCCCCTGGAGTAGATTGGAAAAGTGTGTGTAACGCTCCAGATCCCCAAAATTCCTTTAGCCCAGATGCCCAATCTTATACTACTTGCTTCACCAATAGACCAGCCCCCGCCTGCCGGGAGATTTGTAGCGCCTCACAGGGATCGGTTGTCTCCTAGACTTAAAGTGCAGGGTATATGAGCTGAGGCGGGAATACTCAAATAAACCATCACGAAACAGGCAGACAGGGCACAACTAGGTGAGCGCTACCCAAAAGTACAAATCGGTGTCAGGAACAGAGGTCAAAATAGTAAATATAGCTGGGCACACCCAGTCTTAAGTGCATCAAACTTATAGTGACGTTCGGAGCCGATGTGGTTCTTTCAGACAAACAGGAACAGAGGTCAGTACATGGACAGTCAACAGAGCAAGGTACAAGAGAGTTGGGAAGCAAAGTCAGAACACGGTCCGGAGTCAGGGCAGGTGACAGGCAGTCAGAGGCAAGGACTGGCTAGAGTTGGAAAACCCGAAGAAACACAGAAAGATCACACCACAAGTCAGGGGAAACCAATACTACAGCTTGAAAACTACAGAAGGTAGGGACTGGAAGATGGGTCGACAGAACATTTTCCACATTGCCCTGTCCTAGTTTTTTCAATAGACTGATCAATGTCGTCATCGAAAACACAAAAATGTCTCAATATTCTAAATCTGCCAAATTGATTGAAATATGATGCCATGTATAGGGGCTTTAATGTTTACACTCTGACACCACACACACACACACATAAAGGCCCAAATAAAAAAATCATGTACAATCATAACAAAGTTTCTTCATCACAATAGATATTGCACACACAGACATGCACATTAATTTTTTTTGTGCAAACATGGCGTGTTGCCTTCCAAAATGTGGCTTACAAGGCAAATTTAAATTTTTTTTTACCCTTTTATTATTAAAGGGTAACTGTGGTCTTGAATTCTTCCAAACTAGTAAAAATTATATAAAAAGCCTTCCATCATACCTTCAAAATAAAACCTAAATCACATCTAGATAGAATTTACGAGAAGAAAGTTTTGCTGGAAAGGTTCAGCAATATACTCCTGCTTAAACATTTCCTGTTTTCAGCCATGGACCAGCTTGAGTCATGTGACCACCCTGCCTGCATTAATAAGCAACTGTCAATATTTCCCCAGGTACTTCCTGATTTCCCAGCATTGAGTCTTAACTGAGCATGCTTCTCCCCCGGGGCGAACAGGCAGAGGTCAGGTGGTGCACTCAGCCTACTGGAAGCAGGAAGTTTGAACATCCATTTCAATGGAATTTCTCACAGGTTCCAGCCAGAGATGTGGAAAGGAAATACTGCAGCTTTCATTCAACCCTAACTTGTTTGAGGACCACAGTTGCCCTTTAAGGTGGGTGCACTGTCAGTGAGAAGCGCACTTCGACAAGCATTCCCGAGGCTGTTGAACGTTCACCATTTTTCCCTTTACTTTAAGTATAGGGGAGTCAGCCACGACTGAAGGAAATGCGCGGCCTGAGCATTCGCCCTATGTGTGGGGACTGTGTCTAGGGAGATCTACAACATTCTGTCTGTCATCTTTTAAAGATCTAAGTGTGTGTACCCAGCTTCAACTTTCCATTTTAGTTGTTACACTATGGTGTGGATGAGCTGTGGATATCTAATGCCTGGTTCCTTTAGTGATCTCTGTGTAAATATTTGTGCTGGGGCCAACACATCCTGCTTATCTGGTTATAGTGGAATTACTGGAAAGGCTAGGAAAGTGAAAAGATACACATGGAAGGGAAATCCAACGTGGCCGGGGGCGTATCTTGCAATGAGGTGACCTAGAGGAAGTCACCTAGGCTGCAGATTTCTTCCCCCCATGGACGTATGAATGATCGTATGTGTAGTTTACACAAACTATAATTAGAGCAGATCCTCTAACGCCTGATTCTATTCTACTTACACACATAGATCAAACAAAACAAGATTCCAGGTTTGGCGTGATGGAGAGGAAAAGATCCATGTAAATATATGGAGGATTTATATAAAGGACCACTAGGATGCACAGTGCTGTACATACATTATAAAAATACATATGAAAAAGTGGGGTATTTAACAAAACGACTCTCTGATGAGCATCTCAGCTATGGCTGCACTGCCCTTAGCCAAATAATGTATCTTATGAGTATCTCTGACATTTTTTGTCATTATAAAAATACAAGACAGACAAAAGGATATTTGGTCGGATATCTCTGTTCAGGAAAATCAGGGACAATGTTAAATAATTGATTTAGGGTGATTTTAGGGTCCTCCTTGTACGTAGGAATTTTATGTAGGTCTCCTCTTTTTTACTAGTCTTATCTTTTTTCAGATGTTGACATTGTTTGTCCTTTTTCTTAAAGGGAATTCCAGGGTATTTATACTTAATGCTTTACAATTACTAAGGACTGTCAGGACCGTCAAAGGAGCAGCGGAGGAGTTCCCTCTGTTCAATCCTGTCTCCTGACTGTTTAATTGAAGAACAGAAGGTAAGACATAGCTCCTTAATAAAGGGGCATATTGCAGGGGCCTGTCCCCCCCTCCACGAGATTGGAGGTTGGGCCCCAGACCCAATTCCCCCATGATCAGCTGTTTTAAAACAGTTGGTTTTCCTTTCACGTGGATCAGCGTTTAAAAGACCGGACCCAAACTTCCAGTTCTGTTACTGAAGTTTGGGTCCAGTCTTAAAACAGCTGATTGCAGTACCATAATACTCTAGTATAAATCGACCCGAGTATAAACCGAGGTACCTAATTTTACCTGAAAAAGAGAGAAAAGTTATTGACTCGAGTATAAACCGGGGAAATTATGACCACTACTGCCTTCTAATTTGTATTGTTTTGGGCTTTAGTTGCCCTTAAATGGACAGCAGAATTCCCATACAGTAGTACCATACAGTAATAGCTAATCCAGTATGGCTACTGTCCATTTAAAGGGCAACTAAAGCCTCAAAAAAATACAGAATCAGAAGGCCATATTTCACATAAATACCATCCTCCTGATTCTGTATTGTTTTTGGTAAGTTGCCCTTAAATCCACACCAGTAACCCCTACTAGTGTTTGCCACTCCAGATGTTTGAAAACTACAACCAAGCATGCTTAGTTTCGGGAGTTGTAGTTTTCAAACATCTGCAGTGGCCAATACTTGCAAATAGGGGTAAATCGTCCTTTATTCATGCATACAGATGACAAATAAAGGAGGTTTTACTCTATTTGGAAGCATTGGGCATGGTGTTTGCTCTTCTCCTTCCTTGTCCGGCGGCCGCTCGCTCCGCATCTTTGCGGAGCTTAGATGCGGATCGAGCGGCCGCCGGACAAGTTAGGAGAAGTGAGGACTCAAGTATAAACCGAGGTTTGATTTTCAGCTGAAAACTTTGTTTTACTCGAGTATATATGGTATGTTTCCTTCATACATGCGATCAGCTGTTAAAAACAGATGACCGCGGGTAGTTACACCACTGCCTTATTATTTAATTCTTCAATTAAACTGAAAAAAAAAGTTGGTGCAGCTACTCTTAGTCTCCCCACATACAGATCAGAGCAATGTTCACTGCACTGCACGTTATTATGTACTTTCTTGTGTTCATTCTGCCATGCCGTGTGTGTAGTTATGAATGTACTTTCTGGTGTATGTTAAAGAATTTTGGTGTGTAAAGGGGTGTTAATGTGGTCGTTTAGAAGGGGTTTAAAGAAGCAGAGATTTGATGTTATTGAACATCTTCTAATTCTCGACACCCCAAATACATATGACAAGTTTTAAGGGCCTCCTCGAGATGTTTGTGTTTTATTTCTTACACTAAACCTCTGAGCTATGGGGATGTTCTTTGCTCTGTGTTGTGGGGTTCTAATGACCCCGGCCTGTGATCTAAAGGGTGGTAGAGTCAAACATCAAGAGTGGTCTATGTGGTTGGTTTTTGTAAATCTTTAGTCCAGTTTACCAATCTACTGACTTCTACCAAGCAGTCCAGAAGTACATATGATTGTTTTAGTCCCAGCGTTGACGAGTTCTGTTAAGCCTTGTACTTCTTACTTGTGAATTTTACCTTTCCAGTGGCATGTAAATGAACCAGTGGCCGGTGCAATACCCTTGAAGCCTTTGTTCTACTTCCTCCATACCATATAATACACCAATCATTAGCCAGCTGTTACTATCAGCCATAAAAATAAACCAATCAGAACCAGTGTACACTATGGGCCATATAAATAAACCAATCAGTAGCCAGTGTAAATTTTGGGCCATATAAAATAACCAATAAGTAGCCAGTGTATATTATGGGCTAAAAAAATAAATCAATCAATAGCCAGTGTACAATAGGGGCCATATTTGTAAAGAGCGTTTTTCCTTAATGGGAAACACACCATGGGAAATGTATTAGTCTTTAGAAATGCCAATTAAAGGGCATGTCACCCCCCAAACTAATTTAACCCCACTACTGGCCCCACTATGTAGTGTAAAAATCCCAGCTCCACATGGTTCTCTGTAGTCCCCCCAAAGTCCCAAAACTGGCCCCGACCCAACCGCATTACTATATTCACAGAAAGTGCCCGATTTTACTTACCATGCCTCTCTCCTTTGCCACGTCTGAACTCCCGGCAGCCGCGTCCGTGATTGGCTGCCTCTCAGCCAATCACGGATGCAGCTGCCAGTCCCGCCCTGCTTGCATTTCCGTGCAAGAAGAGGGCCGGGGCAGTGCGGTGAAGGATAGAGGCATGGTAAGTAAAGATTGGGGCACTTTCTATAAAAAAGTTATGCGGTTGGGGCTGGGGGAAGTAGCAGTAAATATATAAAAAGTTTATTACAAGGTTGGACATGACCTTTAAGACATGGGCAAAATTCTATTCCACCGCTTATAACTCTGCAATGGTTTCGCATGGCTTAATGGCAAGAAAAGTGAATTTGCGATGAGAGGTGAAAATTCATCCAATGACAAAAAGTTGCAAAACTTTTCGGCTTGTTTATAAATTGCAAAAAAATGATCATATCAAAAACTTAGCAAAAAAATCAACTGTCTCACTTCTATATAATCTTTTCTTTTTTGGTTGTTGTAAACATTATGGAAAGAAAAAAATCCGACATGAATCCTAGAGCTGTACGGCTGTTTAATAAAAATTCTTATCCCATTAAAGTTATGGAACATTGGTAGGAGGGGGGTTGTTTTAACCATTTGTGTTTAACATTAAGATCAGTCAACAATCCGAATATAAACATCTTTCTAGTAATAGGTAGATTTCTGTTACTTTTCATATGAACACAGGTGGCCATTGTGTCAGACCTGAGGATAAGAGGGAATAATTACAAGACATTGTTGGAAATATCAAAGGGAAAAGGAAAAATCTGTTGAAATAAAACATCTCAATTCCATTTTTGCTGAAACAGAACATTGAGATTAAAATTATCAATATTTTTATTTCTAACCGCAAGGCCAATCAGAATATGCAGCGCTGTGATTCGTAGAATAGTTATAATGGAGTTTATTGCAGATAGTTTATACGGACCAGCAGGTGGGTAGTTACCAGTGTATAAAAACCCTCCTGGTATATAAGTACCCCACTCTAAACTGTGCGCAAACACACAACGAACAGACATGCGTACACAGGAAAATAGTTCACACACAGAAATGGGGCTTAACATGGCCCTGCAATATGCAGTGCACCGAATTTCATTTATATATTACATATACAGTATATATCTGTAAACACGCGCAATAAAAAGGGAACATTAGATGACCGTGATCCAGTTCAGTCCGAACCTAAATTTGTGCAACAGTAAAGCTATGTATATGATCAGTAGATGGTCAGGACGGCTCATAATAAAATTGGGGGGAAGCTTTACACATAAAGCATGCCATAAATTGGGGGTCGAATTTTGGTGGATTCCACAATTTAGTGCAAGATGGTACATTAAGAACCTCTTATCTCTGTCCCCTCCCTTTTAACATATGTGTGGTTACAGATTCACTAAGATGGCAACCAGGGGAGAGCCTACCAGAAGCAAACTGAAAAGTTATTTCAGAAAAAAAAAATCAGAACTATGTGGTATGGCTGTGAAGCCACTCCAGAAGGGCCAGACTGGCAGCTGCGTCAGTGATTGGCTCAGCAAATCGCTGATGCGACTGTCGGTCTGGCCACTTCCACCTTCGGAACCAGCAGCAGAAGGCAGCCGATGAAAGGCTGTTCGGTTTGGGTGTTCGTAATGATCTGCTGGCAGATCAGGCAATGAGCTCTGACCGAACAGCTTTTTCGCCCGACCAAGTGCCCAACATGGCATGATTATCATCCGAAATGGGTTGGCCCAGGGCTGATTTACCATTAGGCAGTGCCTAGGAAAGCCTGAGGTTGGAGTGGCGGCTGTCAATTCTTCCCACTAATCCAACCCCTGTAGTCTATTTTTCTCCCCCAAAAAGAGAGAAAATGGTGTGTTTAGGGGTGTGGGTCTGTGTTTAGGGGTGGGGCTAAGGGCACCAGGCTCTTGGGCCTACAGGCTCTGAAGTGTAACTGGCCCCTGGGTCGGCCCTGCGATCGCAGGTTTGTATGCACTAAGAGATAAACTGCCCTGCACTAGGTGATCCTGTCAGTGGAAACTATATCATCAGAGGATCTATTGAAGTTTAAAGTTGTGTGTCTGTTTAAAAAAGGATGTTCCATCCCTAAACTAGGATGTTTTTCTATGTTTACAAATCGCATCTCTGTATAGGATGTATTCCTAAATAACATTGTCTAATCTGCCCACTAAGGCCTATTTAGCCTTTTAATGCTTAATGACTTGCTTGTGAGGTTCTCATTCATCAGTCATGGTATATCTGTGTTGATTCAGTTAGATAACTGGTTTATGTATGTATAAAATTTTATTAATTATCTGCTTTTCCTACTTGGTAAGTAGTGTCTGTATGTTAACCATTAGAGTCTGTGTCATGATTTTATTCAGTCTGTGTGTGACAAACTAGTTATCAGAGTCTGTGCCAATGATTTATCAGTCTGTGTGGCCAACCATTTATCAGAGTTTGTGGCAATGATTTTATCAGTCTGTGTGCCAACCATTTATCAGAGTCTATGGCAATGATTTTTATCATCTGTGTGCCAACCATTTATCAGAGTCTGGTGCCAATGATTTTATCAGTCGTGTACCAACCATTTATCAGAGTCTGTGGCAATGATTTTATCAGTCTGTGTGCCAACCATTTATCAGAGTCTATGCCAATGATTTATAGTCTGTGTGCCAACCATTATCAGAGTCTGTGCCAATATTTAATGAGTCTGTGTGCCAACAATTTATCAGAGAATGTGCCAATAACTTTATCAGTCTGTGTGCCAACCTTATAGAGTCTATGCCAATGATTTATCAGTCTGTGTGCCAACCATTTATCAGAGTCTATGGCAATGATTTATCAGTCTGTTGCCACACCCATTTCGGAGTCTATGTAACCATTACAGTCTGGGTGCAAACCATTTATCAGAATCTATGCCAATTATTTTATCAGTCGTGTGCCAACCATTTATCAGAGTCTGTGCCAATAATGTATCAGTCTGTGTGCCAACCATTTATCAGAATCTTGCCAGTATTTTATCAGTTTGGGTGGCAACCATTTATGAAAGTATATGCCAATGATTTATCAGTCGGGTGCCAACCATTTATCAGAATCTGTGCCAGATTTTTACCAGTGTATTGTGTGTTCCAACTATTTAGTGTATAATATAAGTGTAATTTGTAACGTGCTAAAGTGTAATATGTGTGTGCTAAAGTGTGTGGTTTAATATGTGTTCTAGTCCTGTATGTAATGTTTGAGGGTGTGTGTTATGGGGGCCCTGCAATTTACCCAGTATGCGGCACCAGAAAGTCTGATGGTGCCCTGTTTAACAGCTGTATCACACCAATTTCCTCTATAAGCATATTGCACCACACTTCCTCTTTAGCGTGTATATCACATCAACTTCCCCTTTAGCACGTATCGGCATCAACCAACCTTTAGCGCAAATTGATAAACACTTGTTAAAACAATGTAATAACACAACCATGGCAACATGCACCCAATCAGATTAAACTTCAGTGTGCAGTGCAGGAGTGAATACCAATTGGTATCAAAAACGTATGTTGGCCTCTGGGACTGCTAGGGGCTGGGTTGTCACATTGATACTTGTTTTGTTGATCTATTGTTTATTGGCTATTCCTGTTAGGGAGGGGTGGGGGTGGGCATATATATAGAGAATGGGAAATAAGCCAGTTTACATTAGAGCGAGCAAGATAATTGTTTACCCCTTGTCAAGAGAACACATGATCCAATCAAACAGACATGGAGTCCCTACTGCTACAGATTAGAGGTATGGCAGAGCAAAGAAGGTCTGAAATCCCTACTAGATTCCCAGCCCCCCCCATGGCCTTACCTTCCCACATCCCAGCAGGGCCCAGGGGATTCCCTCCATGTTCAGCCCACAACAAATCCAGCGGTCGCCGTTCCGAACATCCTCTGATCGCCTAGTCCCAGTCTTTCCAACAGCCGTCAGGGGAAAGGATCGCCGCGGCACCCACCTTCCTCTGCAAGGGATTCTCCGCTCCCAGGCCTACCCACGTCCATATGGTAGCCAAAAACCACCAAAGAAAAAATCCCCCCCTGTTGCATCTTCTCCCATCCCACTCCATCACGCCAGATTTGAACAAGCAACGGAACCGAAGTTGCCCCAACGTTCACATCCGATCCCCCAATACACCCACTTCGCTAGGACCTTCCCCAGCAATGCGTCTAGGCAACATGGCGAGGACCTCAGACCACGATGCAGAAGCGCGCAACCTCCGGCTTCTTCACAGGAAGTGGAGAAGTCCCGCAGCACGGGAGAAACGCAGGCCTTACCCTCAACGTGACCCACGCCGGTGTGCGCACGATACGTGGCGCATCGTCATGAACGTCACAGCGGCCATATTGGTTCGGCCAAAATCAGCAGGATGCCAGCTCTTCATTCCGGAACCCGGAAACGGGACACAGCCCCATCAAGGGACACCGGGCACAGCAAGCAAACATACAGGAGCGGATCTACAAGCGCCAGCATGGGGTGCACGGACCGCCAAAAAGACTACAGCGAGCACGGGACGCCATACTGCCAACTGCTGTTACCGCAAGGATCTACAATCCAGGTCCACTACCCAGATGACAACACAGCACCCGAAGCAAACCGCATCAAATCCACAAGGGATCAACAGCCAGCGCAGCAGTTCCGTCACCCAACCTCCACTACAGATGTCGAATCAAGCTGCAGGTTGGTGAGAGCAATTGGGGCAGGGTATGGAGCAAGGTCAGGCAGACACTAGCACTAACAACGCAGGTGATAGAAGGGAAATGGAAGAGAGTGCTAGCACAGACACTAGGTAGAATACTAGCAGTTTTACAAAAAGGGTATGGCAATCCCCAAACCAAAAGCAGATAACAACCAATCCCAAGAACAAGTTAGGGTATCAGTCCAACAGTCACAAATCCCAGGTCAAACCCCCAACTTCGTTAACCACTCCAGTAACCCCCATTCCTACTTTAAACATAGTTGCACAATCACCCCCCCATTCCCCCCACCAACAATGAGATAGCTCCAGTATACCACCTACAGACATCCACCCTCAAAAGGCGCGAATCCCTATGCGAGTCTGCCTGTTAGGGATTACGAACCTTGACCCCGCCGTACAAAGAAAAAATATGGAGTGGGCAATATGTGTAGACGATTCTCCCTCATACAAGCGAAAAGGATTCTGTGGAAAGACCCCCTCCCCCCAAAAAGCTCATAGGCGATTCGAGAAGAGAAACAAAAAAAGTTGAAATGCCCAAAACCATAAACAACTGGGTACACGGGTTTCAGTATACGCCAGCGTGTTATGCGCCAACGTATCCCCGAGAAGGGGAGCGGCCCTCTTTTGCTATTAGAGCTATACTTGGGGAGCAGATGCAGAACATATGGGGGGGCCCAATGCTGGGCTTCGATATGGACGAACATTAGAAAGCGAATGGCCGCCCGCATTTCTATGAAATGGGACTGCAAGACATCGAGCTTGTGTTACTCACAATGACCCAGCATCGCCCCCAGCGTGCCCCCCCCTTTCTATAGGTTGCCGGCTCCTCTACGCCTGGGCGTGGCTAACCCACGGGTTGAAAAGGAACATGCTGGTTACAACAGTCTCAATGTAGGTAGTTCTCGTCATGTAGTATTCCGCCATGATGTTCCTTTTGGGGGAGGAGCACACCACAGGCCATCAATGCTTCAAAAAAGCAAAGAAGGCTTATGTACGCCCATGTCCTATCCTTACAAAGGCGAACGACTCCAGTGATCATAGGAAAGGATGCTCCCCTTCTAGACAATTACCCCAATAGTCGGGAAGCCGAAATTAAATCCGCTCGACGGATTCCAAAAGGTTCTGGATACATTCAGTTATCAATCGCTAACCCATTAGTTCAAATAACTCAAAAAATCCACGTTAATAACAAGCGGACTTCGTTTGGAAAAAATTAATACAGAAGTAGAAGCAGCAGGATGGAAGGGCCCTTCACAAAACCCCCCCATACAATAATTTAAGATATCCGCCATTAGGGTGGGTCCCCTAAAAAAAGAACTGGCAAAATACCGGCTCATACACCACTTGCAGCACCAAAAAGGGCATCAGTAAACGATGATAATCAAAGAAGAGTCCCGTGTCCACTTATTCATCGTGTGATTAAAGCCCTTAGTTTTGGTTCAGGCAGGCAGGACACAGGGGCTATGATGCCTAAGTTCCGTATAATTCCAATCTGCTCGATCTTACTGCCTCTGCCTCGATGCCCTGAATCTGGGGCTGCATCATCGGTGCTTGTAATGGATTATGCTGTTGGGATTCATCTCTGCTGCATCCTCTCACCACAGTGTTCCTGCGTGGCTTTGCGCTCCGGGGGCCGCTACTCGTAGACCATGGCCCCTACCCATGGTTCTGGGCCTATATCATGTTACTATTTTGAGTGTTTTCACGGCTTTTGGAATGGGCACCGGTCCAGCAGGCGGCTTTATTCTGCATCTCATACCTGGATCGACTTCCTCTTTGTAGGACCTCCCGCAGACTCACGTATGCTCCGCACCCTTAACTTTAAAACTTTCAGGTCAGTGATGGAATACTTTGGATTCAGTTGCCAAAACAAAAACTGAGGGACGCAACCACGACGTTCTCACGTTCCTCGAATCGAAATAGATTCAGGCAATGTCCTTTAGGACTAACCGGAGCAAAAGTTAGGCGCACTGTGCCAATTGGTCGATAGGGTTGCCATGTCCAGAAAAATAACTCCTCAAAACCACTGCAATCACTGATAGGTCACCTAGGGTTCGCATGCCCGTATACTGCCATGGGGCGAGTCTTTGCGAAGACTATCGTTGCCACAAAAGGGTAACATTCCACCACGCATTATATTAGGGTCACCAGACCAAATGAAAGAGGGGACTCTAAAGGTATGGGCAAGCGTTTCCTTGTAGAAATACATCTGGCGAGGTCATGCTGGCAGGAAGTCGAGACTACCAACCATGACTCCAAACTGAACACGATGCGGCTGGCATCGCCTCGGTTTCCTGGGCAGCCATCCTGAGCAGCAATTGGGTCTCAGAAAAAATGGCCAGTGGAGATGGCAGGGCACACCCAATTAAATTGAACTTCAAAATTTCCTAACTTTCCTTCGAACTTCCCGACTCGCCAATAGTGGTAGCGATAACATCTGTGGAAGGAGGAAAGAAAATAAGACGCAGGCGTATCATATTCTTTGGGGTGCGATAAACATAGGCTGGTCAGGGTTATCAATAGGCCAAACATCCACTTCAACTCCACGTGTGTATAACTGCTTAGGGAACTAAACCTCATGTGCCCTTAGCCCCCCGCACATATAGTCGGTTACAGGGCAAAGCAAATAAGCAAGGAATAGATACACCATAGCTGCGCCTCCTCTCTCGTTGCCAGCACAAGAATTTCGGAAGAAATGTCGGTCGGAAGCAACGGGGGGTCTGGCGGACCACTACAGTATTCAATTTATTTGGACCCCTGGCTCAGAAGCTTGGTAACCCTTAATTCGAAGAACTCACTAGCCCAAGCACACGGATGACCCCTACGCTAGAATTTGGAACATTGGTAGCATCGGAATTAGAAAAGAAGTTCCTTACGCTCCATCAAGAGTAGACTAAACATGACCTTAACTTTTCCTAGCTGAGTTGCAAAAACAAGGAAGCCTCAGATGCAACACAGCAGGACAAAGCTGTTGTGGTTGTTAGCAGACTTGTCCTCCTATTTCAATTTTTGTGGGTGGACGGACATCACCAAAAGACTTCGCAGTGCGCAGAATTTTCTAAAGGTTGTGAGCGATTGAAAGACACCATATGACAGAGCATCCAGTTCTAATTCCTGCTCCTGAATAAAGTTAATAGATCCAACTCCCAGTTAGTTCCATTTCCGAGTACGGAAAGTACTATTCAGAGCCGCATTTTGCTTAGCCTTTTTACGGGGCGTTCAGGGTTAGGTGTGAATTAACATCCCATCGACAAAAACTCCGGCGGTATACAATTCACGAGGATAACATTAGAAAATAATTCCAATACGAGTCCTTTTAAATTTTCTAATAAAGACCAGACAGGAAAAGTTAAGATCGTTCCCCTCAGGCACACATTGGCGGGGGTCATGCCCAGAGTCGAGCGCAATACCGTAAGTCTTAGAATAACGTCCACACAAACAAGGCCATTCCTTATACAACCCAAGACCGGTAGCTGCTCCTGTTCCACATTCCTAATTTACATGCCGTTTATGAAAGATCCAATTACACATATAGGCCCCTTCAAAAAAACTTTGGTCGCAACTCATTTAGACATCGGGTCAGGCACAGAAGCTATTTTCTCTGGGTTTTCAAAAACGAGGAAGCGTAAGCAAGTGGGCAGATGGAAGTCCTCAGGACAGCGGACATCGTCCGCCCACGGTTAATGGCGTAGGTTGTTCTCCCCCCCCCTTTTTTGTATCTTCACAGGGTACCAAGGTCCACAACTGGGTATGTTATTGGGGCCACTCACCTATGTGTAGTTGGGTCGGCAACGGGCAGACAGTCCGCCCCTATGTGCGCAACTGAACACCACGCAACCTGGCTATCCCACAAGGGTGCTCACATAAAGATGGAAGGGCATTAAGGCTCTACTGAATGGCCCTAGCTTTTTCTGCCTGAAGTTTTGCAATGAACATGTTGGCCCACCAAGGCCAAATATCATTCTTATCCAATCGCCGGGGGAAATTACCAAGTTTACCTTGCACATGATATCATAAGAGATATTGAAAACAGGACTAGCCACTTGCTTACACAACCATCCTTAGCCAACATTTAATAATTTGGTCTCCGAGATAAACTCCCTAGATCGACTGGAGGGGAGCAAGGGATAAAAAAGCCATAGAAAAAAATGAGAAGGAAGGTAAATGCGAATGTATCACATTTTTTAGAGGAAGGTGGGATTGCGTTAAAGGGCATAGAGAACTAGAGGGGAATTCCAACATGCTGAGAAAGGATGGATACACCTGAAATCCCATCGATTAGATCAATCCTTAACAATGATTTCAGGTTGCTTAGAAGCTGCACTGGGAAATGCTGGGGCGACAGGGACAATTCGCTGATGCCCTGCCGGCTGGCGTAATATCTCATATACGCATTTCCAGTTCCTTGGCTATATATTGTAACTTGGGAGTTAGCTGATGGGAAGGAGACAGGCTTGTGGCTGAGGCCGAAGCAAGCTGACTTCAACCTGTCAGCGGAGACTCTTGGTTCGTTTGTTTAATATGCCCGTTGCTATGCAAAGCCGCTGGCCATCTGTTTAAGGTAAAAAAGTTATAAGTTATGATAAATTAAAGTGGGCCAAAAAGTTTATCCAAAACCATTGGTGTTGTGTGTTTTATTTACAGGCCACAAGTAATTATAAGGTTGTGTTTTATACAGGTTGGTTTATTATTTATAGTAACCTAGGTAAAGTCATTTAGAGGCCAGTGACAGGAGTGATATACCAGTTTTGTCATAAACAACGTATTTGGCACCTCGGGACTGCTAGGGGCGGGTTGTCACAATTGATACATTGTTTGTTGAATCTATTAGCTTATTGGCATATTCCTGTAGGGATGGGTTGGGGGGGGCATATATAATAGAGAATGCTGGGAAATAGACCAGTTTACATCTGTTGGTATTCAATTCTAAGATCAAACTGGACTTGAATGTAGTTCTTGAAGACGTTTCGCTAGTATTCCGACTGGTCTTTCTCAATCAGAATGACTTGTAAAGAACAGTGGCATTATGTAGCCTGGAAAAATCCCAATTAGCATATCAACAGTCCAGGTGTATTAAGGGTTTGTGTGATAGAAGGCGCAAGAGGTGTTATAGGAACGCCCCAAGTAAGGGTTTTAAAACAGCATGCTAAATGTAGACGTTGTGTGTCGAACCCCCCACCAATCTATTTAGGCTGGTTCTTCCTATTTTCACATAAATGCCTCCTTACAAACCCTCTTGAACAGTCATCCGTTCCTCGCCAGTATGTTAACATTACACTTTACAACAGCGTATGTCCTTTATCCTAAGATGCAGATACACGGCTGAGTTCCTGAACATGGGAAGATGGGCTCTTCTGTGCTGTGGCATACGTTTATGCGTTTGTGTTTGGGTTCTCCCCCACATACAAATCAGAGCATTTCTCACTGACTCTATCATGCACTGCACCGCATATATGATGTCGCTTCTGGTGTTTTGGTATTGGGCTCTTTGGGATGTACCAATTGGGCCCTCAGTGTGTTGTTTCGGTTTAAAGCAGACGAGGGATAACGATGTTTTTTTTGAAAATTTCTTCTTATTTTTTCAGAGACCCCCTGCTACATATGGGGATGGACCATGTTCTTCCTCCTGTGTCTTGCTTTTTTCCACCTCACTGTTGGTATTCGTGTTCTTTTTTTTCCTTCTGCTCTTTTGACAAGGCCCAGTCGGATATCCACAAGTTTTTAAGGGCTCCTCTGAGATGTTTCATTTTAGAGCCTTCGGCCTCGTGCGTAGTGGTGATGTTCTCGGCTCTGTGTTGCAGGGTTCTGATGAACCTCAGCCAGTTGTGATTAAGGGTGGTGGGAGTCAACTCAATCAATACTGATCTGTGTGTGTTGGCTTTTCTGTAAACCTCTACTTCAGCATTTACCATTTTCCTTCTACTCTTCTACTTACAAGCCAGTCCAAGAAGCCAGTTTGTTGTGTTGTACTCTTCCCTTTGTGAAACAAAAGGTACATAGGCCATATCTGATTAGCGCTATTTGCCGTGTGTTGTAACAGGCCCGGCAGTAGTGGAGATTAATTCAGTGTGAATTAACTGCATTGGCTTGCTAGTTACCGTTCTGTTGTATAGGCCGGCAGTGGGAGATTAATTCAGTGTGAATTAATCTGATTGGCTGCTAGTGGCCGTGTGTTGTACAGGCACGGCAGTAGGAATTAATTCCAGGTGTGAAACTTAATCTGATTGGACTGCTAGTACCGTTTGTTGTATTAGGCCCGCAGTGGGGATTAAGGTCAGTGGTGAATAAACTGATTGGCTGCTAGTTGCCAGTTGGGGGGGTTGGGGGGGGTTGTACAGCCTGGAAGTTGGGAGATGTATTTCAGTGTGAATTAATCTGATTGGCTGCTGCTAGTTGCCCATTTGTTGTCACAGGCCGGCAGTGGGTAGTATCAGTGTTGTGGACACAGGAGGTGTTCCACTCAGATGCATGACTGATGATGGGACCAACAGGGAGGAGCCGCATGGGGTAATAACCACTAAAACTGATTGGAGGAGCTGATCTGCCGAGGAGGGATCCATGGGGGGTAAGTCAGCAGGGTATCATGCACCAGCAGCACCGTCTCCTAATTCGTGCACACAAGTTTGAAAGGACAGAGAGGGCCTCAGCAGGGGGAGGCAGGTGAGAGCGGCCATTGTGTTTGCCATGGCCAGTGGTGTGACAGTTCGTTCTTAATGCACCACCAGTGATTGACTTAGATTCTATTTAATTTACTTTACCTACAATAATAATATACCCATAATGGAGGAGATTAAACGCCATGGCATAATAGTTGCTTTTCATTGTTGGTTGTCTCCACAGATTTGAATTATAAATACAAGTATTAAGACGATATACCTTATCCCGTCCAGTATTATAGATGATGATTCTTTGAAAATACAGTGATAGTGTCTTCAGGTATCCCAGCCTCAAAAAAACTCTCCCGGATCTACAATCTCCTGCAACGGATATGAGTCCTGAATGTCCTCCGTGTATGCCCCCTTTTTTGCTGAAAACTAACACTAAAACCCTACTACTACCCCGGACCGGCCATACCACGCCCCCATCACACCAACCCCCTCCACCCAGCCCTATACATCCCCACCCCTTTCTTGCATGCCCTGCCCAATGTGTGAATCGTGTGTCACCCTGCGTCGCCAAGCCCCCTCGCCATCGACCCTACTCCACACCCTGCCCAGAAGCATAAGTGTGGGATGGGGTCTCGCGGTTGTGTATATGTAACTCATTGAGGTAAAGATTTAACCCACAGAAATTTGGGTCGGTATTATACTATATCATATAATCCTAGCTATGGGTGGCTGAAACTAGGTTACTAATCTTTTCTAATTTTGATAAATTGTTCTGTTTTAGTGTATGGTGGATTTATAGATTAACATGGTAGGGTAAGGTGTTAATAAAATGGTGAGGTTCCTACCCTCTTGGGAGTCGCGGGAGTCTCCTGATTTTGGAGTCGGTCCTCCCATACCCCACCTCCCTCTAGCCACCCCAAACTCTTCTACCGTAAACCCTTACCCACGCACTCCCGAGTCCTCCTATAACCCTCCTTTTTCTGGCCACGGCTCTTATGTGACATAAAAATACGTCACCGTATCATGTTCCTCTCCCTAACTACGGCCCCCGGCCCACCCATTGGGTGATGGTCTTGATGTAACGTCACTCATTCCACGCCCCTTCTACCCACTTCTTCGCTCCCCACCCTGCTGAAGGCCAGATCCGGCAGGGTGGGGATGTCTGACTTGGGGCAACTGCCTCTGGGGTTGGAATCTGCCTGGACTATTTGAAAGTTATGGGAGCGGACTGCTGAAATATGGGTCCTGGTAATCTGTAATTTACTAAAGTGACAATACTCATTGTTATGAACAACCTTAACTGAGCATTCCACTGTTATTGCTAAAATCAACTGGAATACTGCATGTAAAACAGTACGCTCTAACATGTAATTACTCTCGTTCTTTGCTGGTATACTTACATGCCAGGTTTAATAACATGCAGGTTGTACAAACAAACACTCCGATTTAAATTAATTACCTTGAGTTAGCTTTTTTAATGGAATGTTGAGGGGGGCATCTACAGAAGGGATTTTTGTTGTGTCCCAGTTGGTTATCTATACCACACTTGTTTGGCCCCTTCAACATTTCTTTTAACAAATGTGCTATTTTTCTTTTTATATTATTGTTGCCAGGTTATGTATGTGCTAATTGAAACCTCCCCATAACAGAGACCTATTTAAAAAAATAGCAACAGTTCAGTTAGCATTAGTCATTTACAATACCATTTTTTTACTTCTCAAATAAAAGCGCCGCGCATGCAGTGTGCTTTTATCTTAAAGGACTGTAATACAAACTCCCTTAAGCCCCCCAAAATCACCTATGTCCATTCCGTGTCTATTGATCGAGCCCGGAGGTGAGAACGCTTCATTCTCACCTCCTGTGAATAACTGGACGCTCGGGGGACCCGGGAACTTACCTTACAACCCCTCCACATCACAGCCGCTCCTGCAACTGAACAACTCTGTCCGACCCAACGCGCCCCTCATCTTATCGGCTATGCGCCAATATTCAAAGGAACAGGGTGCCGCGTATCGGGACAGAAACAGCTGTTCTGTGCAGGAGCGGCTGCGGGGAGCGGCGGGTAAGGTGATAGGTAAGTTCCAGTCCTTTCGAGCGTTCCCATATTCCAGGGCGGTGAGGAATACGCGTTCTCACTTCCATGTGAATAATCGCAACGAATGGGACATATTCAATTTTCGGTCGTCGCGTTTTCAGGCCTTGTTTGCCTTTGAAACTCAGATGTTCATCCATGTCACGGTTTTTAAACTGTTGTTAGGGGTTTAAAAAACCCCTCGGTAATTATAGAGGTTTCAATGGTCATGTTTTGGGATCTCAAACTTAATCCTATAGAGGTTAGGCTCATGTTTTGGACTCTCAAACTCCTATAATGTTATATTGGGGTAATAGTCAGTGTTTTTGGATCTTAACTTGTGTGGTTATGAGGGGGGGTAATGTCACCGTTTTGGATCTCAAACCACCCTGAGTTTTGGGATTGCAGCTTGGGAACTTGCCTCATACAAAAAAGTTTTGCCATTACTGTTCTACACATAGTAAAGTCTCATTCTGGAAATGTTGATTTCAAGACCCTTTGCTATGTTTTGCTGTGGTTCAGTAGGGAGACTGCCATTTAGGATATGGTACCGAAAGAACTAAATAAGGTATATTAACAGGGCATTCCACCCCCAAAAAAACTAATAATACAACCCCTTACTGGCACATATCAAGTAGTTTTAAAAACAATCCTACCCTTACATTCCTGCTCAAAATAGTTCCCCTGCTGTGGCCCCCCTCCAAAGTCCAGGAAAACTGCTGTGTTAGAGCGTGTGTGACTCATGCCTGTTGGCCTGGCGACTCCTACAACCTCATCAAGGTTGAGGCATGTCAGTGCAGCACTCCCTGCCTCTCAGCCAATCACGGACGGTGGCTGCCGGTCCCGCCCCCTGCTGGTGATTAGTTAACTGGATGTCACACTGGGTGATTAGTGAACTGGAGTGCAAGTTATCACACTGGGTGATTAGTTAACTGGAGTGCTGGATGTCCCACTGGGTGTTTAGTTAACTGGATGTCACACTGGGCAATTAGTGAACTGGAGGGCTGGTTGTAACACTGGTGTTAGTAAATTTGACACACTGGCTGGAGGGTTTACTGTAACAATCATATATAATATATAAATGCTAATGTAAATTAGCTTGTCTCTGATAAGCTCGGTAAACACCATCAGATGCTTCATCCCGACCGACTGTTCGGCACTTTCGACTGCTTGGCTAGAACAAAGGACTGTCATCACGCAAAAGGCGGTAACCGAATGAGTGCTCCATAGAGCTTCGGCTTTCTGATGCATATAAGTGCCTATTCGTCCGATTCAGTCGAACAAACAGTTAGACGTTGGTCATGGCCAGCGAAAAACCCATGAAATATTTTCAGCTAGATTGACCTATACACTGAACTATTGGTTGATCGGGCTGACATTGCATGGTGTGTACACAGCCTTAGTTCAAGTTTCCCTGTGTAACCCCTGTGAAGTTCAGCATTCACTGACTGTGCAGCTCAGCCATGCTCAGATAGTCTCAGAGCAACTACCAATCTACCTCAAGTTCTGAACAGGGGTCACTCATTCCACTGAGGTATCTGATTGGCTATTTGCACTGCCTTTAAATGCAATGTATGTGCTCTTGCTGGCTGCATAGTTTGGTTGCATATCATAGGTTAGGTTGAGTCCAAACCAAACAAATCAGGTGGCCCAATCATGCCAGCAAATCGG
Organism: Hymenochirus boettgeri; assembly: GCA_019447015.1. Taxonomy (NCBI): domain Eukaryota; kingdom Metazoa; phylum Chordata; class Amphibia; order Anura; family Pipidae; genus Hymenochirus; species Hymenochirus boettgeri. The sequence goes on from CM033473.1 coordinate 36,150,029, forward strand.
ATAGCCATGTACATTGCTCTCTTCATTTGTATGCCGGGAATGAGCTATGTACTTACAATCAAAAGATGAAGAAAAATTATGGGCTAGGCCACACTAACGCTTTTCTTGCAGAGCTGCCTGGGAAGCACGTTCATTTCTATGTGTTTGATTTTAAAGGGAAGTGGTGGAAACCCTAGAGACATGGAGCATGTAAATGTCCTTCCACTGACTTCATTAGAATTCTATTAAATAGGATATGCACAAGGTCACAACACTCCATGACTGTTTACTCCACCATCAGCGCAGTGTCAGGTCCAAAGAGGGGATTCTGTTTATTACCTTGGGAGTTTTATTTATAAAAATTTAATTGGGTTTTATTTACTGAGCTTATCTTTTCCTTATAATATTTTCTTATTCACAATTTATTCTTATTTTCTCTCTAGGTCTTGTTATGTTTTCATACCCATGTAATAGGCTTGATTACATGTGTTTTATTAGCCTGACCAGACCATTTATTTCATGCTCACTGCTCTTCTGTAATCTCTAGTTTTATAGAATTCTGTGTGTTTGCCACTAGGTGGCAGTCTATATATGGTACTAGGTGGCAGGCATATTATGGTATATGATATCTTGGGTTATTACATACTCCCCATAATTACCCCATCAATCGGTGCACTTAGAGAAAGAAGTTAGTGCAGAGAAGCATGGGGAATACAATTAAGTGGACCTGGTCTTAAATTCTCAATAGTGTACCGATTAAAAAGGGATTGTTGGAGTAGGCAGTCCTATTCTAATGTCTTATAACTCCATGGTTTTTACCTCCTGATATTCCTACAATGTTCATTTTCCTGGCTCATATTTTATTTTAATAGTAGTATAATAATAATATCAGGACAGATCTGAAACGGTAACATTGGAAGTAATTTTATAATGTATGGCCAGACCGGGACATATTCCAGTCTTTAATCCTTTTTGGTAAGTGACACCCTTAAGATTATTAAGGTAGCAAGTGGTTCTGTATAATGTAGTTCCTTTACATTGCTCCACGTGCCAGACAATCTGTCCAATCAATTGGAGCAGGATCATGTGATAGATATGGAATAGAGCAATCAGCTGTTACCAGTCTAGTTTCCTGTATCCTCTCTTTTTACATATAATATAATCATCTTGGCTGAGTTTTCCAATCTATACAAAGACTTATCCAAGGTGCAGGGGGGTAACTGAGTAACGGGCCTGGGAGCCAAGGGGTCCCATCTACTTATTTTTCCTATGACAGATTTAGCCTCCTGGGGGGCCCCAGTGATTCCTAGTTACGCCACTGAAGAGGTGATTGGGGGAAATTTCAGTTGGGAAGGGGGCGCCAGGGGAGACTTGCTTAGGTCATCAAAATGGCTAGAACTGACCCTTTGTCCAGACCTGTTGGCAAATGTTGGAGGTCAATGACTGAATATGCTAGTCGAGACACACACCCGGGTTACCCCCCCCCCCCCCCAATGGACCACCCTTCCCCTGGCAGCCTCATTGGGTACCATGGCAGGATTGGTACTACCTTTTCTTGATGCGTATGTCCATAAAGTAGAAGTACGTGTTGTGACCTGCCAAAGCAGAGGAGCACGATCACGGATAATTTGTCTCTGTTCTTTCCTGTCTCTTGGATGATTAATTGAAGAACGGGGGGGGGGGGTTTAAGACATAGCTCCTTTACTTCCCCCTTCTTCAAATAAACTAAAAAAAGGGTACATTTTGAGTTAAAATACCTTTTAAAGGGAAGAGAAAAAAAATGTATACAACTGCAAACAAAAAAAAACACACACAAAAATGTGCAGTTGTGTTAGAATTTTTGCCATTTTTAACAATTTAAGTAAGCCCAAGTGCTGCTAGCTATAGAGGATTGGGGGAAGATAAAGGGAAATGATTTTATTGTTAGCAAACAGAAATACAGAGCCTGGAACACAAAACAATAAAACACAACACAGTGTGTGTCTGTGTATAGAGACATTTTGGAAAGATAGGAGGTCATTATGTGATTACAGAGTCTCTTAAAAGCAAGTCCCGAAATGTTTACTGTCTGGTCTTATTGTCTTTCTCTTTGGGTGGGGGGGAGGTTGTCATTAAATGCTATAGGGATTCTGTACTTTAACTACACAACCATAATTATATCCTGGGAATTGTCTCCAGGCTGATCTGTTATATGGTTACATGAAGGAATACAAAAGTCTTTCAAGAAGTTTGGTGCTTTGTGCACCCCTCCCCCCTGTAGTGTTCAGCTAGATCAGCCCAATGTTACATTGATTTTACACTCCTTTCTGACATGTACTGTATGCATGTATGCATGCTTGCATGTATGTGTGTATGCATGTATACTAGCCCAATGTTATGTTGAAAAATCAGAAATGTAGATTTAGTTACGTAACATACATTATATATACAAAATGTAAAAAAAAAACTGGTTTTCCAGTGTTTTGTGGTCTCCAATCAGCATAAAAAGTGTTAAAAAACAGCATACAAGTATTAAGAAACAACTTCAAGCCAAACTCCCCTTTTGGGATTGGTCAGAGTCTATAAAGCACTTTTTCAGAAATGCTCTAGTTCTGGTGGCTTCTACTTGCTAATTCAACGTGTTTCGCTTCGGCTTTTTCAATATATCTATGTATGTATGCATGTACACTAGCCCAATGTTCTGTTGATTTAACACTCCTTTCTGACATGTATGTATGTATATATGCATGCATGTATGTATACATGTATGTATGTATGTGTGCGTGTATGTATGCATCAATCGATCATAAAGTTCTTACAAAGTTTATCGACCAGATCATGATTTGCAATAAACATTACAGAGTGGTCCGGGCAGCTGTTGGAACGCTGGGAGGTAAGAGACTTAGTATATGGCCAGCTTAACCCATTAAAAAATAAGCAGCCCACTAACTACAATTAGGATGTGAATACTAGAGATGATAACTATTGATACATAGATTGTTACATAGACTGATATATATATATTGATACATAGACTGTTACTTAGACTGATATATATATTGATACATAGACTGTTTGTATTGGGCCTTACTTGTTGTTGTCTGTATCACATTTTCCGAACGATCGCGAGGCCAACGAATGTTCACCATCAACTTCACTGTCAATTTGAAAAGCCCGAGAATTTCCCTCAGTTGCTGTTGTCTCCTTGTACTTAAAGTATAGGGAGTTGACTGCGGCTGGGGGAAAACTGCAGCCCAGAGTGTTCTCCCTATGCTTTACATGGCTGTGCTTTACATGGCTGCGTTTTACATGGCTGCGTTTTACATGGCTGCGTTTTACATGGCTGTGCTTTACATAGCTGTGTTTTACATAGGGAGAACGCTTGGGACTGTGTGTAGCGTACTTGCCGATTCTGTCTGTCATTTTCTTCCAATTGTGCAAGTATGTCCCAGCTTTAGTGTCCCAACTCTGACTTTGACGCTAATGGTAATGTAGTGCAAATTTTCTTAGTAAAACAGAACATTAGACTGGGTAAAAATGGCCGGGGTGAAGCAAATGTCTCCTAATGACCGCTCCTAACTTGTCTAATCTGCCTGCATATTAAAGCCCCTCCATTCCCCTTATTAATTTAGTTGCCCTTCTCTGAACTGCTTCCATTTCCAAGATGTCCCTTTTGTATATGGGATTCCAAAACTGCACCGTATATTACAAATGAAGAATTACCAGTGCCTTGTAAAGAGGGAGAATAATATTTTTTTCCTCTTGAATCTCTTTATTCAAGACAATATCTTGCTAGCTCTAGCTCTAGCCGTTGCTGTCTGGCATTGTTTGCTACAGCTAAGTCTGTTATCTACCAGAACTAGAGATGGCTGAACTTTAAAAAATTCGGTCCGTTTTCCAACTATATGAAAAGTTCGAAAGTTCGAAAATGGACCCATTAAAGTCAATGGGAGTCAAATAGTTTGAAAAGTTTGAATGAAATACAATTAAAATATCAATGGTAACTTAATGTAAATATTCCAAGTGTAGAGGGGTCCAGGCATAGATATGGTGCAAAATAGGTGAGTTTATTCCTCTATTAAGAGTAAACAGGACAGGAAATGTTTCGGGCCCACACTCAGCCCTTTATCAAGCCTAAAAAAAAAAAAAGGGCTGAGTGTGGGCCCGAAACATTGCCTGACTGTTTACTCTTAATAGAGGAATAAACTCACCTATTTTGCACCATATCTATGCCTGGACCCCTCTACACTTGGAATTTTGCCGTTATGGACTATTTTGGGTGAGGCAGCGTAACCCATATCAGAGGGAGCCAGAAGTTAACGTGAAGATTCGGTATGATTCTTTATGTTTGATCTAATGTAAATGGCTGTGGGACCTGGGAAATGGTCTGGGGAACATGTTCCAATATCCAGGACTTTCGAAAAATCAATTTTACTTTCACGCATTCTACTTTCGAGCTCTCGCGTTCGAACATTTGATAATTATACCATAAACGACTCGCAAATTTGTTAATTCGATATTTACTCGCGTATTGGTATATAGACATTTTACTAGCATATACGTTAAAGGTTATCTCCACTGATAAAAGTCACGTGGGTTGTAAGGATAGATATGTGGAAGGTGGATACCTGCAGTATCCTGTGTCTTTGAGCAGTAGTTTAAAAGAAATCCAATGAGTTTGTCCCTGAACACTGTGGATGGTGAAGGTCCTCCACTGTCAGTGACTGCCTGCCTGGGAAATGTCCAACGTGTGCGTTCCTTTATTGCATGCGCAGAATGTGTGAGGATCCGTCAGGACTGCTGTCTGTGTGATCCGATTGGTTGGTAGTTTCTACACACACACACACACCGACGATCCACTCACATCTCCTCAGCTGTCAGGGGCACTGTCCCGACCAATACAAAAGATAGAGGTGGGAATAAGCGTTCACACCTCCCTATGAATAATAGGAATAGATTTGTTTACAATGTAATAGTAAAATGGTAAACTAGTGGGACAGTTAAGTTTTGTACACACGTCAGCTGACCCGCGACACACGATGTGTACGAACGAGCGCTTCGGCCGATAATCGGCCCATGTATGGACTGAAATGGCCGCTTGTTTGGAGATTCGCCGTGATAAAGTGCCCATACTCGGGCCGATTATTGGTTGAAATGGCCATTCGTACACATCGTGTGTCACTGTTCGGCAGGGAAATATATAACATAATAACATATTTACATCATAATATATTTAATAACATCACAATATATTTAATAACATAACATCACAATATATTTAAAAACATCATAATATATTTTTCAATGAAATTAACTTCCAAGACATAAAAGGTGCAACTTAATGTCAACACTTCCAAAGCTAATTACTAAAGGGTAAGTCCACTCTCAAAATTATCTTTTATATTTAGGTAAAAACCAACCCCCCAAACCTTAAACGGTTAAACTACCAGAGCCCAGAACTGCACCTGAATAGAGATATAGATCCCTGTAGCAAATGGCAGTAAACTCTCTATTCCAAAAATTGCTTACCATGGGAAAGACCTAGAAAATCCTCCCTCGGTGAATAGGATTTCCTACCTCCTTGGGATAGAGACTTTCTTGATTATTTGCCATGAAATCTGCCGGTCCCTCTTCACATTGTGTCCTGGGAGTGGATATGAACTTTAAAGCTGTGTAAACACTTTAATGATAAAGGGACAGTTTTGTCAGATTGGATGGAAGCGCCCCTGTATGGTTAAAGTGTGTACCGCAGTTCTGAGCATTCCCAAGGCTGACGAAAGTTCACTATCGCCCTCAGGATAACTCAGAACTGCACGCAAATTTCCCTCGGCCATGGTCAGCCCCTGATCTAAAGTATAAGGAGTTGGCCTCGGCTGAAGGAAACGTGACAGGCCTGAACAGTCTCCCTACACTTTATATATACTTTATATATGGAGAATGATTGGACTGTGTGTGGGGGGACAGTTTAAAGATCTGTAGTGTATGTATTCAGCTTTAGCTGCCAAAGAGAAGGTTTATACACTGCTCAGTAGGATCAAAATGTAACCAGGAGGACTGACAAAAGTTCCAGTTGTCATCCTTGTTTGAAACATTTAGCAGCTTAAGGGTTAAATCTCCATATCCAGCCTTCCTTACTGTACATATTTGCTTTTGAGTGATTAGGTTGACAGGTCTGTTAACTCCTCCCATTAGAACATTAACCACTAAGCTCCCAGGTGGTTTGGTATTTAAACCTCTCTCTCTTCCCTTGGAACCCACTCCCACTACTCTCTAGGTAGGCAGGAAAGGTGCATCATGTCTAGTGCGGCTTCTAAAATAGCCAAGGAAAGGGCTGCGGCGGATGGACTGGGTACCAATAAGAACCCGGTGCAATATTCAAATCAAGATTTTGCCAAGCTGAGGGCGCAGTGCCTGGCATCGGGCACCCTGTTTAAAGATGATGAATTCCCAGCATGCCAGTCTGCATTGGGTTTCAATGAACTAGGGCCCAGCTCTCCTAAAACCATGGGCGTTGTATGGAAGAGACCTACGGTAAGGATGGGAACGTTATAGCAAACTCTACTGTTATATGGGAGTCATATTTATACACAAAGGGATTCAAACGGTATAAAGCGATGTGGGTGGTAGAGATGTTTATATTATTAGATTATGGGATGTAATTATTATTATTTACAATGTAATTCACTGTTCCCCGAGGATAATAGTATTTATTTAAATTTATACAAAGTTTTACACAGCTGCAGACTGCCATGATTTTTATGCCGCCATGTCATTGTTTAGCTTTTCAATTGGTTTTTAGAATGAGAGGAAAAATGATTTAACATTCCTTAAGTCCACTAAACTAGCGCCTCCCAATGGTGTAATCCTTTATGTTACTGAACATAAATGACACACACTGTTGTGTTTAGGATTGGGAGGTCCTGTACCCTAAGGCTGGGTACACACAGACAAATTGAACATGTGTACGAACCTCTAATCATTAAACTGAGGGATAAAAAGTCAAATCTCACATGTTTGTATTAGTGGGAATTTCCCCATGGTTTGACTCACATAAGATGTTTTCAGGCATCAACAACACTTCTTTAATTATCTTTAAATATAACTCCTTCCACCTTTCAGTATATATATATACATACAATGTATTTTCTGTTGTGCACACAATTAGCTACACCCTCCCACAATGCCAGATCCAATTAAAGACATATATGCAAATATAGAGAGAATCTGTGCAGTAAACATCATTGATTAGTGATCTCATTCACCCTGATTGAAGTTGATTTATTCACCAGCCCTTTGCATGAGTTCTTATAGACCCCAAATACCAAAGATGTTCCTGAAGTTACTAACAGACAGCGATCCCTCTTCAGTGTAGTCACAGGTCCTCTTCTGCTTTTGCAAGCTGGTTTCGAACTCATACGGCAGCAGTGAGGGATTGCGGACTGTGAGTAACTTTAGAGGCAGATGCTTAACTGCAGGGGCCTGGATCCCCTACAGAATTGCTTAAAGTGGGGCCCCTCTTCCCCTCCATCTGCACCCCCCTCTACCTGTGCTGATAGGGATATTTAAAACAGCTGATTGCAGAACCAACTGCCACCTTGATCAGTTGTAATAAACAGCTGTATAGTACCTGGTGCCCAACCACCAGGCCCCCAAAGGCTGGTACAGACTGTGACAAACTAGCATTGTTAATCTTCCCGGTTGGACCACCAATGATGCCGGACAGAGTGGTAATACACTTATGATTTTATCATTGGGTGGTACAGCCACTCACCAGACAATCTGTCATCGCCCGTCATGTGTGAAATAACACATCTGTACTTACCTTTAGTCCCTGGTCCCCCCAGTATGACTGTATCCTTCACACACCCTTATCACTGCCCTATTGCTGATAAAATAAGATTGAAATTGGGAAAAGTGTGGGCTGTAATAATAAAGGAGCAGTATTGGAAAATACCAATATCTTTATCCCTTATCGCCGCGATTAGTATTTTATGATAAGGTCATAAAAATATGACCCAATTATAAAGTATCAATGTTTTATGATTTTCTTCCTTGTCCTTCTCTGGCAGCTCTGACTGGGCTTGGCCACACTGCCGCTTTTTCTCACGCGCTAACGATTGTAAGCTTGTGAAGCCTGTGGGAATCGCTGAGTGGGTGGCCACATGTCATGCGTTGCGATCAATTTCCAGAGCGCACGCGATCACCAAATTTTTGTGTCTCGTATGTGCTCCGGTTGCAAATCATTGCGGATTACAGCGCAAATGGATGGTTACACGTGTGAAATGCGTGCCGATGCAAGTTTGCTTTTCACACGTTTTGCCCTCTGACATAGTGTGGCCTCAGCATTAACATCCGCATTTTTTAACAAGTAGTTAAATAGAGTAAAAGGAGATTATACCGGATTTCAAAAGCAAGAAACAGGAGATGAAAAATGGTTTTGAAAACCCCACAGGCAGCGTTGGACAGGAGTGTTGGGGCCCACATGGAAATATAAGGCCAGGGGCCCTCCAGGAAGCATTAAGGGGCCAACTCAACGTTTTGTCTCTCCTTATTTACATTTATGTCACTGCTCCTGAGTTCTTATTTCTTCTCTGAATATAAATTATAATAATTTAACACTTTCCTTAGTATTATTACATCTTAGTAGTCCCTGGTATCCTAATGGGCCGATCCAACTCTGCTCACTGGAGTAGGGGTTAAACACAAAATTATTATTATTGTGGATTTATATAGTGCCAACTTCTTCCGTAGCACTTTACAATTACATGTATACATTCACATCAGGCCCTGTCCCGAAGAGCTTACATTCTAAGCACATTTATGTGGCACATACAACCTATCAGTATGTCTATGATTATGGGGAAACTGGAGTGTCCAGAGGAAACACATGCAAGGGGAGAACATACAAACTCCTTACAGGTGTGTCCAAGGGTGGAATGGAACACAAGTTGAACAGAACTGACAAGATGTCTCTTTGTTTATTAATCTACACACCCCGTTACGGACTTTTAGCAAATAGGATATTTTCCCTGTTTTTTCTTTAATTTATTATATTGTTGCATTCCCCAATACTACATAAATGTATTGGGGAATGTGAAAAACTATTTTCCCCCTTCCTGATTTCTTATTCTTTTGCATGTTTGTCACACTTAAATGTTTCTGCTCATCAAAAACCGTTAACTATTAGTCAAAGATAACATAATTGAACACAAAATGCAGTTTTAAATGATGGTTTTTATTATTTAGTGAGAAAATAACTCCAAATCTACATGGCCCTGTGTGAAAAAGTGATTGCCCCCCTTGTTAAAAAATAACTTAACTGTGGTTTATCACACCTGAGTTATGGTTATAAAGCCATTTCTAAAGCTTTGGGACTCTAGCGAACCACAGTGAGAGCCATTATCCACAAATGGCAAAAACATGGACCAGTGATGAACCTTCCCAGGAGTGGCCGGCCGACCAAAATTAGCCCAAGAGCGCAGAGAAAACTCATCCGAGAGGCCACAAAAGACCCCAGGACAACATCTAAAGAACTGCAGGCCTCACTTGCCTCAATTAAGGTCAGTGTTCACGACTCCACCATAAGAAAGAGACTGGGCAAAAACGGCCTGCAGGGCAGATATCCAAGGCGCAAACCACTTTTAAGCAAAAAGAACATTAAGGCTCGTCTGCTAAAAAAACATCTCAATGATTGCCAAGACTTTTGGGAAAATACCTTGTGGACCAACAAGACAAAAGTTGAACTTTTTGGAAGGTGCGTGTCCCGTTACATCTGGTGTAGAAGTAACACAGCATTTCAGCAAAAGAACATCATACCAACAGTAAAATATGGTGGTGGTAGTGTGATGGTCTGGGGTTGTTTTGCTGCTTCAGGACCTGGAAGGCTTGCTATGATAGATGGAACCATGAATTCTACTGTCTACCAAAAAATCCTGAAGGAGAATGTCCGGCCATCTGTTCGTCATCTCAAGCTGAAGCGATCTTGGGTGCTGCAGCAGGACAATGACCCAAAACACACCAGCAAATCCACCTCTGAATGGCTGAAGAAATACAAAATGAAGACTTTGGAGTGGCCTAGTCAAAGTACTGACCTGAATCCTATTGAGATGTTGTGGCATGACCTTAAAAAGGCGGTTCATGCTAGAAAACCCTCAAATAAAGCTGAATTACAACAATTCTGCAAAGATGAGTGGGCCAAAATTCCTCCAGAGCGCTGTAAAAGACTTGTTGCAAGTTATCGCAAACGCTTGATTGCAGTTATTGCTGCTAAGGGTGGCCCAACCAGTTATTAGGTTCAGGGGGCAATTTCTTTTTCACACAGGGCCATGTAGATTTGGAGTTTTTTTTCTCAACAAATAATAAAAACCATCATTTAAAACTGCATTTTGTGTTCAATTATGTTATCTTTGACTAATAGTTAACGTTTTTTGATGAGCAGAAACATTTAAGTGTGACAAACATGCAAAAGAATAAGAAATCAGGAAGGGGGCAAATAGTTTTTCACATCACTGTACATGTTAGCAAATTGGTAAAGACGGTTGATGTGTTTTGCTGGTCTTTCCCAGAAAAGTTTTGCTTGTGGCTGATGATGGGATTATGTGGATACAGATGACAAGTTTTAATCATTATCAGTTACCAGGCACGAACTGTGCCAAAATGCCAACATCTGCCATATTACATTCTTGTGGTGTAAGTTTGAAGGCATAGTGTATTATGGGACTGTAATGTGCTTCACTGGATTTGTACATGTATAAACCAGTTCTCCTGTATCTGTAAATAAAAACATTTGTCTATTGGTTTCTTGTAGGAGATCTGCTCTGATCCGCAGTTCATTGTAGATGGAGCGACCCGCGGGGATATCCGTCAAGGGGCCCTCGGTAAGTACATTGCTGGTCTAATGGCTGTAAGTACATTGCTGGTCTAATGGCTGTAAGTACATTGCTGGTCTAAACTTAATGGATGTATTAATGGCTGTAAGTACATTGCTGGTCTAATGGGGTAAGTACATTGCTGGTCTAATGGCTGTAAGGACATTGCTGGTTTAATGGCTGTAAGTACATTGCTGGTTAATGGCTGTAAGTTACATTGCTGGTTTAATGGCTGTAAGTACATTGCTGGTTTAATGGCTGTAAGTACATTGCTGGTTTAATGGCTGTAAGTACATTGCTGGTTTAATGGCTGTAAGTACATTGCTGGTTTAATGGCTGTAAGTACATTGCTGGTTTAATGGCTGGTAAGACATTGCTGGTTTAATGGCTGTAAGTTACATTGCTGGTTATGGCTGTAAGTACATTGCTGGTTTAATGGCTGTAAGTACATTGCTGGTTAATGGCTGAAGTACATTGCTGGTTTAATGGTGTAAGTACAGGTTGTCTAATGGCTGTAAGTACATTGCTGGTTTAATGGCTGTAAGTACATTGCTGGTCTAATGGCTGTAAGTACATTGCTGGTCTAATGGCTGTAAGTACATTGCTGGTTTAATGGCTGTAAGTACATTGCTGGTCTAATGGCTGTAAGTACATTGCTGGTTTAATGGCTGTATGTAGCATTGCTGGTCTAATGGCTGTAAGTACATGCTGGTCTAATGGCTTGTAAGTACATGCTGGTTTAATGGCTGTAAGTACATGCTGGGCTAATGGCTGTAAGTACATTGCTGGTTTAATGGATGTAAGTACATTGCGGTCTAATGGCTGTAAGTACATTGTTGTTTAATGGCTGTAAGTACATTGCTGGTTTAATTTATAAGGCTCCTTAGTTTGCGATTTTCCAAACTGCGATTTTCTTGATAGAGTAATGTACAGTAAGGTAATGTACTGTAACTGTACTTTACTTTAAGAAGAGAAACGATGCATCTCAAGACATGTATGCACCCTCCGGCCTACATTTCCCATAAAGAATGTGGCAGGTCATTCGGGTGAGACAGATCCAATGGAATCCATGCTGCAATATCCAATAGCCTTCACATGTGTTGAGCCTCTGATGAAGTGGGTGTTCCCATGAAAAGGTCAGGCTGCTCTTGGTTAGCCCTAGTATCCTGTTGGACTTCGATTTTATGTGTTTGAAATAAAAATATAGACTTTTATCCCCCTCCTGAGTTGCGTGTCCTGTCTACAAGTGGAAGTTGCTGAATTGTTTGTGCCGGTGCGGGGAGGCACCATCTTGGAACACAGTACCAGGTGATTGGGACTGGAGTGCCGACAGTGGGATCCGTGAGTACTATGTGTTTGGCCATCTTAACCCAGACAAGATGGACTGTCCAATCTGCCCCATGATGTTAAATTCAAAGCTGTACACTTCATTACAATTCGAATTGAACCCGCATCACCCTAGGGAAACTTATTTTGTGCTCATTACCCAAGTTGGCTCTCCAAACTCTCCAGCTTCCTTTCTGGCAACAATTATACATAATATCAATAGCAACTGGCCGTACAGTGAACTGGCCCGAACAGTCTGTACAATGAACTGGCCGTACAGTGAACTGGCCGAACAGGCCGTACATGAAATGGCCGTACAGTGAACTGGCCGGACAGTCCGTACAGTGAACTGGTCGTACAGTCAGTACAGTGAACTGGCCATACAGTGAACTGGCGTACAGTCCATACAGTGAACTGGCCATACAGTGAACTGGCGTACAGTCCATACAGTGAACTGGCCATACAGTGAACTGGTCGTAAAGTCCGTACAGTGAACTGGCCGTACAGTGAACTGACCATACAGTCAGTACAGTGAATGACCGTATAGTTCTAACAGTGAAATGGCCGTACAGTTTACAGTGGACTGGCCGAACAGTAAACTGGCCGTACAATCCGTACAGTGAACTGGCCGTACAGTGAACTGGCCATACAGTCCTTACAGTGAACTGGCCGTACAGTGAACTGGCCATACAGTGCTTACAGTGAACTGGCCGTACAGTCAGTACAGTGAACTGGCCGAACAGTCCTTACAGTGACCTGACCATACAGTGAACTGGCCGTACAGTCCGTACAGTGAACTGGCCATACAGTGAACTGGCCATACAGTTAACTGGCAGTACAGTGAACTGGCCAACAGGTGAGTGTTAATTGGCTGAAACACAGTGGGTCAGAGTTCAAACTGATTTGCCATTGATGTTGAGTTGTCCTGTGAATTGATTAAATATCAGGTATGTGCAGAATAAAGCGTTTCTCCACTAGATATGAACAATACATTTCCTATTATCAACCCTCTTAAATAAACCCAGTGCCAGTGCAGAGGGAAACCTTTATTAATGAGACCAGACCATACATTAGTGTTTAGCAAAGGTCCTCTATAGACCCCCGCCTGTTCTCATTGTACCTGTAACAATAAAATCCATAATAAACCCACATTATACAAACACATTCAAAGCAAATACAGTAACGTCACATGGGAGTCACACCAATAATCCCAGTGACATCACTGCTAGGATTTCGTTGCTAGGGCAGGTGCCGGGGATATAATGGAATGGCAGCACCCCCATAACCCTATAGTCACTGCAAACTGTGCAACTGGAAAATGATCATTGCCAACTACAGTAACTCTGCTTACAAAACCAGCATAAAAATTTAAATGGATAGTGACAATTATAGTGAAAGGTTTTGTATGCATTTAAAGGACAAATAAATACAAAAAAAACCTAATTTCACCAAGCAGCTATGTTTTTTCAGGATCTGGTAGGTGAGGCGACTGAAATAATCAAGGAAAAGCAGGAATAGATTGTTGTAGTTGTATCAGGCCTGGTACTTATGGGTGAATTGTGACCCTGTCTTACCGACCAACAGATATCAAAAAGAAAATTGGTTCCTCCAAAATTTTCAGGGCAACTGTTTACACAGGTTTGCTGAGCACAGTGTTCTATCTAATAATCACTGGGGCCCCCAGCAATACTATGATGGGGCCCCTCTCATTGCTTCATCTGCAGTGTTTTTCTGAGAGGAGGCTGTATCTGCCATAGGGAAAATAGGAAGATGTCCCATTGCGGTTGCAGGGTCTCCCCTGGTAGTTACGCCACTGTGGAACACACAATCAGATAAAATGACCGGCAGGGTTAATATTAGGTACATCCCAATATCGACTGACCGATATTTCAGTATTTTGGTTAATTGCTTGGAAATATCGTCAGTATGGTTTTCACCAGTCTGAATGTAGTAGTAGAAGTTCCATTGAGCATGTCAGTAATTTTGACTGAAATACCATCAGGGGCTATTTACACTGTGATGCACAATATTTTTGACTGATCATCAATAGATTTAAAATAGCGACCAGTATGTACCCACCCTCAGACAAAAGTTAAATAAGCTCTTTCATCAATATTTCCTTCAATAAATCCAGCATTTTCCTTGTTTTATATTAACAATCAAATAACATTTTAAATGGAATAAATGTAGAAATGTAAAATTTTGGGAATAAAAATATCCAAATGTAATTTACATTTGTTCCTGCGGCGTGGTGCAGGGGGAAGGGAACTGATGTCACTGGGAGCCTAGATTAACCATGTTTCACTAAAACTGGTGATTTAGGTTACAGTCGCGAGAGTGGTTTACCAAGCGTTCCTGTGGGAGAAAAGCATTGCATGCACTCACAGATGTCAGGAAAACAATAGAAAATCGTCTTGTAACACCACTCTCATTCTCCTCCCATTAGGGAAGAAAGTATCTTATTGGACAGCAAAGCTCTCTATCTGAATTTGTCTAGGCCAGTGGCCGAGAGGAGTAGGAGGGGTTAAAACTCAATGGAGGGTTCCCATAGGAGTGTCTTGGATATTATTACCCGGGTAACTAGGAAAGTGATGCATTGTTGTTCATGGGCTAGGTAGCTTTACTTCACCTTTAAATAGATCATAGATTTCCCAGGCCTCTTTCTGTTTGTACAGTACTGTTGTGCCCTAGGTAATAATTTCCTGTAATGTTCTTTTCTACATTCTGTCATTCCCTGTTCTCTCTGAGCTGTGTGTGGATAACTGTCTGACTGCACAACACATTAATTAAGCACTGGGACATATAGTACATAAAATGTTTTGGTCTGCTAATAGAATATGTAAGTAATCAGAAAACCATGGAGAACGCGACACCGAAAATTCTACGTGATAAATTTTATTGAACCATTACAACATCAATCACGCAACGTTTCCGGGGGATCCTCCCCCTTCATCAGGGTGGGATGCACGGTGTGCAAATCTTCATGTTTTCTGATTACATTGAATGTATTGGCCCTGAAAAGATCTGCACCCATACCGGACTACACTACAAATTAATTGGATATTTATCTGTACAAAGCGAAATACTTACACATACTTCATGTTACTATCGACCAACACGCAAAACTACAGTAAATCTTGGTATGTGCGTTATCTTATTAAATTGCTTTATCAGCTACACACTCCCGGCACAAAATGCTTTTTAAATTAATTTAAATTTTATAAATTATTCACTATTGGACTTCAGGCTGTGAAGCACAGGAAACGCATTGCCTTTTGGGGCATTTCTCTGTGCGCTCTGTGCACAATTTGCTTGCGTTGCTCAGTAGTGCGGCTAACTTTTGTCTGCAGCTACTTTTACTGCAACCAACAGTGATTACTCCCAGCAGACAGCTCGCTAATGTCATCCTGTGAGTACCCAGCCTAAATGGGCCATACACACTAATGATAATGGGTAAATCACATTGGGGGATCGACGGGACTTACCGCTATCGTCAGCATGTATGGGCAGTTCCGACGGACTGCAGTGCCGACAAACGACCGTAGTCTGCGTTACAGGAAAGACGGAGAATATCCGTTGGTTGGTATTGGCTCCTTCACTTTAGTAAAGAGAGACGATCCCATCGTTCTGTGTGTGGCTCCATGGCCAACCGAGACTCATACCTCGGTGTGCCATTTCCACTGCATGTGTGTCGACACATACCAATGTGACTGGAAATCGCATGTGTATGGCCACCTTTAGACTCAATTCTGCAGTCACAAGGAAAATAAATGCCATATGAGGTGCTGGATGGAATTCTGTACAAACTGTGTTTTTATCACAAACCAAATACATTGCAATACAAACCAAATACTGAGATTGGTGGAGTCTGGTCGCGTGTTGAATTAAGGTGTAACTATAGTCTATGATTCAGTGGATTGTGTGACTGATTTGTGCTGATAAAGTGCAGGGCAGGAGATAATGTGTTTGTACCAAGCGCAGCAGGCAGCAGGAGATTAAATGTGTAATAAAGGAGAACTAAAACCAAAATGGGAATGAATGGATTCATCACTTCTAACTAGCAGATCATGACTCTCACCAGATCAGCCATAATGTGGAGAAATCATCGGGGAGTTAGTTTTCCATAAATACTCATTTGTTTTCTGAGTGTAACTGACAGTTACCCGACAGCTCTGGAAAGGAGTGGGGAGGATCCCGACTTATAGAAGTGCTGTAGGTGCAGGCAGGCTGGTCCATTGGGTTGATACATGTGACATTTCAACCAACCTATTGTACAGCCTTTTTAAGGTCTTTTGGTTGGTTGAGATTTGTCAAAATTTTTGCAATTTGCAATAGAATCTGTAGGAAGTCAGGAAGCATTGGTTGTGTCTCGTATGTATGTATGTATGTATGTATGTATGTATAGTTTATTTATAAAGCGCCACTTGGGGACGCAGGATGTACAGGAACAAAATACAATAAAGTCATACAAGGGGAACAAGTACATAGATAGTTCAGTATATAAATTATATAAATATAACTACAGTATATAAGTGCTAGAGCCTTGCCACAAGAGGAAAGGAGTCCTTGTCCCATAGAGCTTACAATCTAGTTATATCACAGCTGATTGCTGGCTGATCCTATAACATTATCACTATACTATATCTAGCCAGACGAAGGGTAAAGCCACACTGTAGCGCATCTGAATGCTCCAGAAGTGCACACACAAGCGTTTTTGGTGCACGGGTGCACATCGCACAGCAGGGCACACATGCGATCGGATCACGTGTTAATACACTTTGATGTGGCCTAGCCCTAAGGGCTAGGTCTACTATCACGCACAACAGCGTATGCAGGATTTTTGCAAGGCGGCTGTGCGTGATAGTCCATGTGGCTGCTTTCCGGGCCAAATAATGTTATGCCATGCATGCAATACGCACAAAAAGTTGTGCACACATGCAAACCAATAACGGACCGGACCATAGTACACACAGTGGGACCTACCCGGTAGCATTTCACTGGCAATGCGAACCGTAAGCATGGACAGATCGCAAATCATGCTCCGACACGCAGTAGTGGGACCTAGCCCTAACTGCTAAAGAAAACAACTGGTAGTTTTTCTGCATGTACTGGTGAAAAGGGGATCAGGCAGGTTTTCTCCGGCAAATGCCAATTCTTAAAGATCCCAGGGTTATTCAATAAAAGTTTTATTGTTTAAAATGGTGCTAATTTTGCCCCAACCAATCAAATGTTAGCTTTCAACTGCTAAATATGATCAACTTTTATGAATCTCCCTGACAGTTTCTATGAATATCAACTGATCCCTGTGAGTCTTGTTATCTGACCACTTTGGTTTCAGTGATGTGTCTCTGCCTTGGGCCCATCCTATTTACCTGATCTGCCGTCTTACAGTCTATGACCCAGTCACTGGGCAGGTCCTTTATCGACACTTTCTAGATATCTTTATTCTCTTCCTATAAATACACTTGGCCTTTTAAGCTAGGTACACACTGTACAATCTTTCCTCCTGACCGACTGTTCAAGGCTTTCAAGCGGTCAGCCAGGAGGAAGGACAAACAAGCTGGTAACAAGGCCCATAGGGAACCACACGATCGATCGGAATTTACCGACATGTCTGTTCGTCTGATCGGGACGAACAACGATCGAGGTCGGTCACGGCCGGCTGCCCCCACACAGCAGTAAGTATTTGCTAGTGTGGTACGCAGCCTAAGAGGGCAAGTTACTCCTCAAAAGAAAAAATATAGTTAGAATGATCTTCCCCCTCCAACTAAAACCACAATAGTTAGAAAGCTGACCGTCTCCACTTCTCAAAGGGTTTCAGGTTACTTTCCAAGCTTTTTTGCAAACTGCACATGCTCAAAGAGGAAGATCGCAGTCAGTCAGTGGCTGTGTATGAACTGTCACATCCTTGTTTGGCAGCTGCTAACCGGAAGAACCAGAAAGCAGAAAGAGAGGTAACTTTCTACCTATTGCAGGTTTGCGGTTTAGGGGGTGTTACCTGTATACAATTTTTCATTTGAGAGGTGGACCTGCCCTCAGTGGGAGCTGAATGGATTTATTTATATACAGTATACGGGATTTGTCCAACATCTGCCATTTGTGTGGATAGGTGGAGCGGAGGAATGAACATTTCCTTTGGAGCATTCCCTACTCCCTGTGCTACAGTATAGGGAGCGGTAACATTGTTGTGTTGTAAACGTGCAACGAACAATCGTCCTGTCTAAACGATATATGGATCTGTTGTTACTTTGTATTTGTTATCGAATCTAATTTTTTATTAATGTTCCTCTTCTTCCCATTGGTTCATCACAGCTGGGGATGCTTTTTGCTGGTGTGATCCTTTATTATGTTGTAAAATTACTGCCACTAAGGACCATGAGAAAGAGGTTAAATCCTCTCAATTTATGGTTAAAGTTGTGTTATATGCCAACATATTAATTTAGGGCCCCATATGGAAATCATAAACATACCAAAAAAAAGAGATTACTAAGATCCCTCTTGTTCACTAAACAGTGTGCAACATCAAAGAGTCCAATTTAAACAATTGTAAACATCGTGTTGCAATTTTAAGTCATGATAAAAAGCTGGACTCACTTCAACAAAACCATATTCCTGGGTGCTGCTTGCCCCAGACCCCTCGCTTAGTCCGATGTACCGTAAGACACATTGTAGACAAGATGGGTGTAGCGCACACTGGAATCAGGCAGTCAGACCGTCTTTCTTTGTAATTAAAATATCACTTTTATTTTCACATGGTTTAAAAATTATACATAGCGAGATGTAGCCTTACACGTTTTGAGCCTCATGGCTCTTACTCATTGTTTGGCCTTTACTTCTATTCCACCACCCCTTTTTTTTTTAATGTACTAGTTTTTTATTAAATGAAAGTGCACAAGGATTAAACCAGAGAGGCCTGCACTACACTGATGATGGCTCAATAAAGCCGATACCGGTCTGTGGTTGGCTCTCTGGTTTTGCACTTAGCTGTGGAATGCTGTAAAAAGCTTTTAATAGGTATAGCATTTCCTAAGAGCTGCCATGGAAACATGAAAATTACCTAGAATTCTCTGTTCCTTATTTGAATATGTTGAAGGGAAGCTGTAATGCCTTATTCTCTCCATCTTATTTAATTTTGGTATTGCATAAAGTTGTAAACCCATATTAATCTTCAGCCTTTCCCTCTCATAGACCATTCTAAACTGCTGAACGGTTTCAGGTTAAATAGGTGTGGGGATGATGGCAGATGTGTCTTCCTCTGATTCTAAGCCTTCTATTTATTTTCCAGGGGACTGTTGGCTCCTTGCTGCCATTGCATCTCTTACTCTTGACGCTGATCTTGTATCCCAGGTGGTTCCTGAGAACCAAAGTTTCCAAAAGGACTACGCTGGAATCTTCCACTTTCGGGTAACTTGATAATCTATAGGGCCAGTGCCATCTACATCCACACTACCAAATGGTTCCAGACGCTCCCTATGGAACACTGCATGCAGTAATTCTCACTGGCCACTAGGGAAATCTATGAACCATCTGTACATTGTCAGTATTGACCAGATAAGTAATACTGTATATTCTATACACTGTCATACCTGAATGGGAATGGAGAAGAAAAAATACTTAGGAATCAAATTAAATATTGCAAAAGGTCTCTCTTGTAGCCATTGTTTTTACCCCTAATATTTCTTATCGGTGGACGTGATAAAAGGACAACTAGACTGTAGTAATTATCTTTTTTAAGTCATGGGGCAGGGAGGTAGGATTGATTATTCCTACCTGCAAATATCATTTTGTTGAGAAGCGCAGCATGTACAGTTTTTGTATGCAGTTTAGTGCTCTGGGCATTCCTGTATTAAGGTAGGCTGAGAACTGAGAGAATGGCAGAAGCAGTTTTCTTTAAGCTGACACTACTCACAGAAGTAATATTGGGAGGTAGGGATTATCAGTTCTACATCCACGTCCAAGAACTTTTAATTTTAACAGTTTTTTTTATTTATCCTCGACTTTTTAAAGGGCAAGTTCACCCCTCAAATGAAAAACTGTATATATGTAAATCACACACACCCCAACCACAAAACTGCAAAAGTTAAAAATATGAGAGATTGAAGACTAACCAGAAATTCTGCCTTATGTTCTATTACTATTATCTTTTTCTTCTTCTGGTTCTCCCAGGAAGTAGCTGCCAGTCATGAATGTGACAAAAGTAATTAAAGGGTATGTCCAACCTTTAAAATAATTTTTAATATGATGTTCCCCATGTCTGCCAGCCCCCAACCGCATATATTTATTTTCCAAAGCTCCCCAAACTCTTACTTACCTCCCCTCGTTCCTCCGCCGCCACTGCCGGCCCTCTGCTTGCGAAAATGCAAGCAGAGGGGCGGGACCGGCAGTCGCGTCTGTGATTGGCTGAGCGGCAGCCAATCACTGACGCGGCTGCCGGTCATTAGTGCAGCGGAGGAAAGAGGAAGGTAAGTAAGAGTTTGGGAGCTTTTGGAAAATAAAAAAATAGCGGTTGGGGCTGGCAGACATGGGGGAATATCATATTAAGGGGGTTTTATGCTAGGGGGAGGGATAGTAGAACGGGAGGGAGAGGGGAGAGGGCTGCAGTACGCATGGCAAATATCTACCGGAGGCAAGGTAGCAGGCAGACAGTTTTGGACTTAGGGGGGTCTACAGGAGAACCCTATGGAGCTGGGATGTGAGGTAAGGATTACACTACACTACATGGTGGGGCCATTACTGGGGGGGAATTATAGTTTTGGGGGTGGACATGCCCTTTAAGAACAATGAGTGAAAGTGTAGCCCTAGCCGCCTCCTTCAAGCATGTGCAAGCTTGGAAAAAACTTAGAGAGCTTAAAGCAGAGGTGGAAACATTTGAGAGGCAGATGGAAGAGGGTGGTTGAGGAAGAAGATTTCTGTGTATAACAAGATGTTTAACATCACGATAAAGGTTCTTTAGTCCAAATATGTAGTGGTGCTGACTCCAATAAACGTGTCTGTTGCAGTATATGATATTAATAAGATTCCTATGTTCCTTGTAAACACTGCGTTTGCTTCCCCCAGTTCTGGCAGTATGGGGAGTGGGTGGATGTTGTGGTGGATGACAGGCTGCCTACAAAAAATGGGAATCTAGTGTTTGTGCACTCAGTGGAAGGGAACGAGTTCTGGAGCGCCCTGCTGGAGAAGGCCTATGCCAAGTAAGTACATTATGGCAAATAGTAGTTAATATTTAATCACTGGCCAACTAATTACCAAATTACTATGGAATAATATAAATTTACTTCTGTAGGAATGCTACAAACAGTAAACACACTACAGTTCTCTGGCGTGTTACATTTAGTGTATTTTTATAACCGTGACGGGCGCCATCTACTGTTCTATCTTGCATAGTCATAAAATAAAAACATTTTTAAGCAGTTTTGTACTTTCTCACTGAAAATTAAAGGGCTGTCCACCCCAAAACTATAATCCCCCCAACTTCTGACCCCATCATGTAGTGTAGTGTAATCCTTACCTCACATCCCAGCTCCATATGGTTCTCCTGTAGTCCCCCCCAAAGTCCCAAAAACTGCCACCAGGGGGATAGCAGAGTCCATATAGGACTCTGCCTCCTACCTGGCCTCAGGTAGATTTTTGCCATGCGTACTGCAGCCCTCTCCCCTCCCTCTCCCTCCCTCTCCCTCCCTCTCCCGATTCCCTCCCCCTAGCATTTAACCCTTTTAGTATAGGCTTCCCACTGGTCCCCCAGCCCCAACCGCATCTTTTATTTTAAGAAAGCTCCCCAAACTCTTACTTACCTCTCCTCTTTCCTCCGCTGAAGTACTGCAGCCCTTCTCCCTCCCTCCCCACTCCCTCTCCCTCCCTCTAAGGATTCCCTCCCCCTAGCATAAATCCCTTTAGCTATAGGATTCCCCCTGTCCCCCCAGCCCCAACCGCTATATTTATATGTTTAGAAAGCTCCAAACTTTACTTACCTCTCCCTCTTCCTCCGCCGAAATGAGCTGTCGGCAGCCGCGTCCGTGATGGCTGCCTCAGCCAATCACAGACAGACTGCCGGTCCCGCCCTTGCTTGCATTTTCTCGGCGGAGGAAAGAGGGGAGGTAAGTAGAGTTTGGGGAGCTTTCTACACATAGCGGTTGGGGCTGAGGGGACAGGGGGAATCTTATATTAAAAAATTAATTTTAGGGCGGACATGCCCTTTAAGACTAAACTAAATAATTAAATTTAAAGAGGAACTGTGGTCCAAAAATGACTTTAGGTAAATTGATAGGAATTGCTCTCCGAGAGTTTTTGCAATTTCCATTGTTTATTTTGCATAGTTTTGAAGATATTTACATTTTTGTGTGTGATATGGCAGCAGCATCACCAGGCCCGCACTTCCTGCTCTGAAAACCTGTCAGTCAATCTGCCCTGTGTCTCCTCCTCCCCTTGCAGCCCCCTGGTCCCTCCCACTCATGGACCCCATGGTCCCTCCAGTGCAGGACCCCTTGGCCCATTCCTACAGCCCAGTGGCCCCGCCCACTCGTGGGTGCTGTGGCCCGCCCACTCACGTGGTGCTGTGGGCCACTCTGTCCCCCTCAAAAAAAAAAACCCTCTGTGGTAACAGCCTTTGCAGGCAGAGTGAGAACTCTGCCTGAAAAGGCTGTTTCCAATAGTGAGAGAGAAGGGCTGTAGATTCCCTTACCTTCTCTGCAGCTGCAGGTCCTTCACACAGCAGAGAGGAGGAGGACTTCCTGTCTCCCTCACACACTGAGGGAGTCTGAGGCTGTGCTCACTGGCGTCACTGTGCAGGAGAAGCCTCAGGAATGCCACATGTCAGCTCCCACTTGTTTTAAAGGTAGGAAACTGGCCTTTCATTTTAAACTCAACTTGTTTGGAGACCACAGTTCCCCTTTAATTTTCATTTTCTGGCTCTTTATAAACTCAACTCTCAGCATTGTAACTTCTGGTTTCTTATCTATTAATATCCAATTTATATTTTTAATGAAGTTTTTATTCAATGCCTCTCTCCCCCAGGGTGAATGGATCCTATGAGGCTCTAGCAGGAGGTTCCACTCTTGAGGGGTTTGAAGGCTTTACTGGGGGGATTGCTGAGGTGTATGAATTGAAGAAAGCCCCAAACAATATATTCCAGATCATCCAGAAAGCCCTTAAGGCCGAATCCCTGCTTGGATGCTCAATCGATGTGAGTATGTTTGCTTAGTACAGATTTATAAAGGGAATATCATTCTATTTTTTATTTTTATGTCTATGGAGACAGCATCAAATGACAGATCCTCTGCACTTCCTGGAAGCCCAGTCACAAGTATGCTCATGCTGTCTGTAACTGCCAGACAGAGGAAAGTCCACTAAACTAATAGTTGCCAATTAGCATACCTGGAAATCTAAACCTTATTTTACAAAGTGCGGTATTCATAATGTGATGCTGCCTAAATAAGACACATAAAAATTAAAATATCTTGAAATCAGTTTTAAAACTTCCTGCTTCCAATAAGTTGAGTGACATCACTCTGCCCCTCCCCTCACCCAAGGGGAGAAGCATGCTCAGTTAGGTTTAAAGGGTATGTCACCCCTAAATCCACATTTTAATATAGGCTTCCCCCTGGTCCCCCAGCCCCAACCGCATTATTTTTATTTTAAGAAAGCTCCCCAAAACTTACTTACCTCCCCTCTTTCCTCCGCCGCGCTCCCGGCCCGCGTTGCGAGAAATGCAAGCAGGGGGGCGGGACCGGCAGCCGCATCTGTGATTGGCTGAGCTGCTGCAGCCAATACGGACGCTGCTGCCGGCAGCTCACTTCAGCGGAGGAAAGAGGAGAGGTAAGTAAGAGTTTGGGAGCTTTCTTAAAATAAAAATGATGCGGTTGGGGCTGGGGGACCAGTGGGAAGCCTATACTAAAAGGGTTAATGCTAGGGGGAGGGAATCGGGAGAGGGAGGGAGAGGGAGGGAGAGGGGGGGAGAAGGGGCTGCAGTACGCATGGCAAAAATCTACCTGAGGCCAGGTAGGAGGCAGAGTCCTATATGGACTCTGCTAGCCTCCTGGTGGGCAGTTTTGGACTTTGGGGGGGACTACAGGAGAAACCCTATGGAGCTGGGATGTTGGTAAGGATTTAAACTACACTAAATGGTGGGGCCAGTAGTTGGGGGGATTATAGTTTTGGGGGTGGACATGCTAGGTAAAACAGGAAGCTCTCAGCAAGTAGTAATATTGCTGAACTTTCCAGCAATAACTTCTCACATTTTACCTAGAGGTGATTTAGGGTTTGAAGGAACGGTGGGAGGCTTTTTATATATCATAGTTAATGTCACGAATGCAGTTCACTGGCACGTGATTTGACCAATCAATCGGTAATCGCTGCCACCACTGCGCATTTTTTCTGGCCACGCAGAAGCCCAATCACTCTGACTCTTACTGACTATGCCCACCCCTGTCCTGGCAGCTAAATGGTTAACAAGCACCATTCACTCCAGCAACTAACTGGTTAATTAGCATCAGTCCTTCACAAGCAGTCAGAGTTAATTAGCATTTACACTAGCAAAGCATTCCATACACTTAAAGTCCATCCAAACACATACAAACTTATCAGAGGCAAAAACAAAAATAAAATGACACACAATAGGTACAACAGTTATACAAAATAAAAAGGATAAATATATTCACAGACCCTAAGGACTACTCACTAGAAGCCTGTGTCTCTGGGCGAGAAGGAAACATATGATCCTTACCCATTTAGCATGTCCTCTCAGTAGGAACAAAGTTAAGGCGCTACAGTGTTTTTTTTAAGCCCATTTATGTAACAACCCCCCCTTGCTATGCATGAGGTGGGAGTGTCTAGGAATGTCCAGATTTACGAATTGTTACAATCCTTCATTCCCTGCTCAGTTAGGCAGATTCCATATAACTTTCGATACGTACATTGTGTGGGATATTGACCACATATTCCTCTCCTGTATTAATTATCAATTCCCCAATACCAAACATGAAACCGTGTATAATACATATTCCCACGATATGAATAACTCGCCTTGGAAGGGAATAAGGTCTCCATGTTGGGTATCATTTTAATGGGCCTACCTCCCATTCCCAAATATAATATTGGTTTCGTATCACATATTCCCATATAATATATTTATTTTGTACATATGGCTGTCCTTAAGGTGACCTCTATATACCCACCAGCCCCCTAGCTGTAGAGGATTCCAGATACACAGTTCGGCCCACATTGTCTGAAGAGAAGTTCTGGCTCTATGCTTCACCAATCCTAATATAAACACGGTGGACTGTTTCCAGGGTGGAATGGCTTTTTTATTGGTCCTTGAAAGAACTAATACCAATAGTTAACCCATCTGGTCAAGTCACTACACACTGCCCTGACAGTACACTTAAACAAATGGCAAAAATACTTACAAAAGCACATTGACAATGAGTAAAACATCATCAACACAATTCCACATCAATGGTTAATCCATATTAGATTTCACATTTCCAGTATAGATTGTAAATTAAATGTGAAGTTTACATATTTAAATGAAAGAATTGTACGTACAAGACAGCCCATGTTTCATTGCTGTTATAAAAATGTTATTACATAAAATACAAAACTAATGTAATACTAACCAATCCCGCGACATGCAATCAAATTCGCTGAAAACCGCCTTTCTGGAACTTCTTTTGTGGTCGACATACGATATGATCATCAGGGTGTCTCTAGGGTTTTTGCCACCTGAGCCAAACTTTGAATGCTGCCCATATGTACCACTAGGCGCCATGAAGTGCGCCACCGCAAAACAGGGTTAGTTGGTGCGGCTTCCAGGAATGGGTGTGGTTAAACATTTGGTATTTTTAAACTTCACATCCACAGCGGTATTTATACATTTCCTCAAAAAGACATTTATCACACACCATAATTCTTGCCACTTTTCTTTAAAAAAAATGTTTTTATTAACACCTGTAGCTTGCCTGCCTCCTCTCTTATGTTTATCAGGGGTGGTGCCCTGAGCATTTGCTCATATTGCCTGATTAGAGGACACCCCTGATGATCATCCAACTTTTACATTCATTCTGCATTCGTTGCTGGTCACCAAGAAGAGCCAGAAAGGCGGTTGAGGGGAAATTGATTGCATGTCACGGGACTGGTTGCCAGGTAAGCTGTAGTATGGGCACATTGCATGCACATTGCATTGCATTATGTTTCACATTGCATTACAATACCACTGTGTGTACCTGAAAAAACGTCATTATCTCTGAATGTTTCTCAATAACATTTTTCCAAATATCAAAGAAACCCTCGTATTTTTATCTAATCGTTCTGTTTAAAGTACTCGGGGAGTTCCTTACTGAGTGGGGAATAGATTGCTTTATTCAGTAGCGCATTATTTCTCTAAGAATATCAGATGGGGTGCCTTAGCTCTCTATAGCTCCTCCCATCACATATATTTATACCTACCGTAAGTCTACTTTGGGGGGTGAGAAGGTATTTCCGTCTAGCTTGCCTTCGATAATAGCGTTTTTGGACAATCCCATATGCGGTAATATAGTGATGCCCTTCCTTAACACTTTTGGGGGGGGATGACCGGCCTGGATGTTAAAGGATCTATATGCTCTATATGAGTATTTAACTTATTGCACCATAACTTCTGACAGTTTGCACTTAAAATGTCACCCAAGGCTCATTTTAAAGGGAAGAATCCATGTTTTAGTTAACTTTTTGGAAACCACATATGCAGACATCCCACCCTGCAGTTTGAGGTGTCCGGGCAGGGTGGGGGGAGGGGGCATGGCGAAGGGGAGTGACATCAGTGACGTCACCCAGTGGGGTGACCTTCCCCAAAGATACTTAAATGACCTGGTCCCCTTACCTATCTGCTGTACTTCTCACTGTTGCTGTGCATGTTTCAAAACCAGATGCAACAGGGGCGGCACCCAGGGGGTCTTGTAAGTAACTTCAGGGGCATCTTTAGGGAAGGTAATTAAAACAAAATGGTGGTTTGCATTTGATTATTTTCTGACAGTTACTACCAGTGACAATGTGTTTCCTGTTTTACAGATTACAAACGCTTAGACACAGAGCATTACAAGCAGGAAACTAGTGAAAGGTCAAGCTTATTCAGTAAACGGAGCCGAGGAGGTGATTCGAGGGCCACAAATACAACACGGGTGCAAAACTGTGTGTGGGGGCAGAATCTTTACTAACAGGTTGTGCATTTGGTTGGCAGGGTGTTGTACCGTGGTCGTACGGGAAAGCTGATCAGAGTGAGAATCCCTGGGGTGAAGTGGAGTGGAATGGAGCTTGGAGTGATGAGTGAGTTCCAAGACAATGTGTTTTTTTTTTTAAGTTATTTAATAACATTTGAGTTGCACCTTCCCTTTAAAGAGCAGTCCACCCGAATTTTTTTTTTTTTTTATATGGTATTCCCCATGGGCTCCAGCCCCAACCGCATAATTTATTTTTTTTAAAAAGCCCCCCAAACTCTACTTACCTCCCTCTTTCCTCCGCCGCGCTCCCGGCCCTCTGCTTGCTAGAAATGCAGCAGAGGGCGGGACGGCAGCCGCGTCTGTGATTGGCTGAGCGGCAGCCAATCACGGACGCGGCTGCCGCAGCTCACTTCGCCGGAGGAAAGAGGAGAGGTAAGTAAGTTTGGGAGCTTCTAAAGGTACAAATATTGGGTTGGGGCTGGGAGCCCTTGGGGATCTTATATAGAAAGCATTTTACGCTAGGGGGAGGGAATCGAGAGAGGGTGGGAGAGGGAGGGAGAGGGAGGGGGAGAAGAGCTGCAGTACGCATGGCAAAAATCTACCTGAGGCCAGGAAGCAGGCAGTGTCCTATATGGCTGCTAGCCTCCTGGTGGGCAGTTTTTGGGACTTTGGGGGGGCACTACCGGAGAACCCTATGGAGCTGGGATGTGAGGTAAGATGAAAACTACACTACATGGTGGGGCCAGTAGTTGGGGGAGGGGGGATTATAGTTTGGGGGTGGACATGCCTTTAAGAACCGAGCCTACATGAGGACATGCAATATAGCAAAGCCCACGCTACTTACCTGTCCGAGATTCAATGATTAGTGCTACATAGCAGCACAAAACTTGACTTTTGCAGTGGGCTGCACTGTGCAAAGTTTCTGAAATGGTGCAGTCTGCAATGGTGCAGGAATCGATAGATAATACATCAGGTGGTGTGGGATTTTACACTGACCTGGCCGTTTAGCAACCAGTATTACATTGCCCCATGAAATGTACATGGTGACAGGCTGGTCTGTATTTACATTAGAAGCATGATGCAGGGCGCACAGATTCAGTGTAGCCATACAGTATTGCTTGAAACGAGGATTAAATTTGAAATACCCCCTCACATAGCTATCATCAGCTCAGATCAATTTAATAAATCCCTGACTTCCCGGTATTTCCTTCTATCAACATACAAGCAGTGGAATATTCCTGTGAGACATTGTAATAATCCCTTGGTGCTTGGTCTTACCAACAGGAGACATGATTGGTTTGCTGAACTTAACCTTTAAATAGGCATTAACCTGTAGCCCATTTTCCTGTGCAAGTCCAGTACACACTTCCTCACACTTCTCTAATGTTCTGTACAGGGCACCAGAATGGAATTACATTGACCAAATGTCAGAGCCTCTCTTGATAGAAGTCAGAAGATGAGAATTTGGTGAGTGTGACACTATATCATGAGCAGTGTACGTGGTAGATATTGGGTTTGTTATATCTGTAATGGCAAATCAGAGGAAAATCTACAATCTGTATGGATGGATTTTCTGTCATGTAATCCACCAGAAAGAAGTGAGCCGGTCTGGATTACTGGTTCCATGAGAAGAACATTGGCCTTTCCTGCAGTTTCCATAGAGCTGCCTCCCCCACCAGCCCTGAATTCTCTCTCTTGTGATTTTTTGCAGGATGTCCTTCACCGATTCCTAAGAGAATATTCCCGCCTGGAGATTTGTAATCTGAGCCCTGATACGCTGAGCAGCACGGATCAGCACAAATGGAATAAAATTGTATGTTGGAACCTGGGCCCGGGGATCCACTGCCGGCGGCTGCCAGAACTACCCAGGTAATAGATTGTGAAGGACAATATGGGGCTTAACTCTGTGAAGGTACAAGATGAAGGGCCTAGTGGACTCCTGTTATTTGATAGGCCAATCATGTTAGAACTGGTCCAGAAAAACCCTGCAGATCACTTCTAATCACTATCCCATAGTTGTTTACTGTTTCATATTTCCATCTATGACCCATACAAATCTATAGGGTATCCTGAGGCACAAAGTGCTGTTAGGGCACCTACCTAAATAAAACCATTGTGCCCCTAAACCAACGTGTGTCTGGGGTAAAATGGAATTACACTAAATGTATTTGTATTCATATGTGTGCACTGATATGTTCAGATGCAAAATGAAGATTTTCACTGAAACGTTTTTTTCTGTGCAAATTCATAGCAACATTCTGGACCAACCCCAGTTTCGAATTAAGTTGGACGAGCCTGATCATGATCACGAGGGCTCGGCGCAGGAACCTTCCTGTACGGTCATTGTGGGGCTGATGCAGAAGAACCGTAGGAAGAGGAAGAAAATGGGAGAGGGCCTGCTCAGTATTGGATACTGCTGTTCGCGTTAGTATTTTTTCCATTCATGGAGCTATGGGCAAATGTCTACGGATTATTAATCTATAGGAAGAACAAACAATTATCATTTATTGGTCTAATGCATTTCAATGGCTGATTATTTACTGGGGGCAAAAGAGAAACTTACGGCAACCAACCACAAATTACTTTGACGGTCTAAGCAGCTGGAATCAGTGAATATCTGATTGGCTAGGTTAGAGCAATCACAATAATATTATTATTACAGTAAAAACTTCATTCAGTTCTTAATATCTTATATTAATTTTTTTCTCAAGGGTAGTTTGTATCTTCATCTAGTCTAGTTATACTGTGTTCTTCCATCCCACAACTTTTGTGCTAATTATGTTAATTAACAACACCAATCCTATGCATGTTAGCAAAAGGATCAGTCTTTAGAGATAAATTATGGCTGCAAAACTTCATTCTACCAATAGACTACTGATCAATATAGAATCATCGAACTGTCAGTAGTAGAGGGCCTGCATGTACAAGCCTGCTAAGGATTCTGGGAGTTGCAGCAAGATAGAGTAATAACTTGCATGTTTCCATTTGTCTCCTAAGATTGACATTGATCAACTTACTTAATTATTCCCTTTCCTTTTTGTTTTTCAGGTCCCAGACAGGTACCACGTTATGTCTTATATAGGGGAATTCTATCATCTACATCATGGCGGTCACAGATATTGGAACAAATACATGTTTATCTTGGTTGTCACATCACATTTGTTTTAAACTTACGGAAAATGAAATGTAAAATATAAACAAAACAGAGTTTGTACATTATTTACTGGTTGACCTTTCTGATTAGTTTACACCGGGAAGGGGGAGAAATCAGAAATTATCTTAATGATTGGAATGGTTCTCTATAGGGCTGGGCACACATGGATCAATAATTTGATTTATTAAGACGAACAATATCTTGGTCAATTAGGACAGAAATATTGTTTGTCACTTCTGCTTGACTTGCCCAGCCATGTTAGAAAATCACTGCTAATCTACAATTTATATGTAAGTTGTATTTGCCAGGAATAGGTGTCTGGGGACCCATGTGACCAGCTCTTAGGTAGAAATTGAACTATTCAAGCTTATTGATGTTTATCCTTTACTCACCTTTAAGTTCCTTTAAGAGAAAGGAGGGGATAGGAAACAATCCAGGTGACAGAGAAAACATGGAGGGTTAAAGATGCTGGAACTAATTCTATACCTGGCAAACATTTCCAAAGGCTCCATTGTCACAAGATTAGCCATTTAATATTGCCTTTTATAATAAGTTTTTTCCCCTCTCTCCGATTAACCTTTCAGTTCCGAGACCGCACAGAGGTGCACTTGGGTAGAGATTTTTTCCAGCGAGCCAACACCGCCCCCGCTCAGACACATACATCAATTTGGGGGAGATCTCCACAAGGTTTCATTTGCCGGTTGGGGATTACTTGATTTACCTTCCACTTTTGAACCTTTCCAAACTGGAGATTTCTGTCTACGCATCTTTCAGAAAAGGAAACCAAATCCCTGTACGTATTTAGATTTATTTATAGGTATAAAGGACAAGTTATCATGTTGGTGTGTATTTATACAGAATAGGGGATATTGGCAAAAACAAAAATTGTCAATTTGACCATTAGTCTTCCATATTTAAAGTGTGTCACCCGGTGCGTACCACTTTAGAGGCAGATGCTTAACTGCAGGGGCCTGGATCCCCTACAGAATTGCTTAAAGTGGGGCCCCTCTCCCCCCATCTGCACCCCCCTCTACCTGTGCTGATAGGGATATTTAAAACAGCTGATTGCAGAACCAACTGCCACCTTGATCAGTTGTAATAAACAGCTGTATAGTACCTGGTGCCCAACCACCAGGCCCCCAAAGGCTGGTACAGACTGTGACAAACTAGCATTGTTAATCTTCCGGTTGGACCACCAATGATGCCGGACAGAGTGGTAATACCTTATGATTTTATCATTGGGTGGTACAGCCACTCACAGACAATCTGTCATCGCCCGTCATGTGTGTGAATAACACATCTGTACTACCTAGTCCCTGGTCCCCCAGTATGACTGTATCCTTCACACACCCTTATCACTGCCCTATTGCTGATAAAATAAGATTGAAATTGGGAAAAGTGTGGGCTGTAATAATAAAGGAGCAGTATTGGAAAATACCATATCTTTATCCTTATCGCCGCGATTAATTTTATGATAAGGTATAAAAATATGACCAATTATAAAGTATCAATGTTTTATGATTTTCTTCCTTGTCTTCTCTGGCAGCTCTGACTGGGCTTGGCCACACTGCCGCTTTTCTCACGCGCTAACGATTGTAAGGTTGTGAAGCCTGTGGGAATCGCTGAGGGTGGCCACATGTCATGCGTTGCGATCAATTTCCAGAGCGCACGCGATCACCAAATTTTGTTTGTCTCGTATGTGCTCCGGTTGCATCATTGCGGATTACAGCGCAAATGGATGGTTACACGTGTGAAATGCGTGCGATGCAAGTTTGCTTTTCACACGTTTTGCCCTCTGCATAGTGTGGCCTCAGCATTAACATCCGCATTTTTAACAAGTAGTTAAATAGTAGTAAAAGGAGATTATACCGGATTTCAAAAGCAAGAAACAGGAGATTAAAAATGGTT
The DNA here is from genome assembly GCA_019447015.1 of Hymenochirus boettgeri. Classification (NCBI taxonomy): domain Eukaryota; kingdom Metazoa; phylum Chordata; class Amphibia; order Anura; family Pipidae; genus Hymenochirus; species Hymenochirus boettgeri. Next base: position 36,182,431 of record CM033473.1, read on the forward strand.
TTGAAAACCCCACAGGCAGTTGGACAGGAGTGTTGGGGGCCACATGGAATATAAGGCCAGGGGCCCTCAGGAAGCATTAGGGGCCAACTCAACGTTTTGTCTCTCCTTATTTACATTTATGTCATGCTCCTGAGTTCTTATTTCTTCTCTGAATATAAATTATAATAATTTAACACTTCCTTAGTATTATTACACTTAGTAGTCCCTGGTATCCTAATGGGCCGATCCAACTCTGCTCACTGGAGTAGGGGTTAAACACAAAATTATTATTATTGTGGATTTATATAGTGCCAACTTCTTCCGTAGCACTTTACAATTACATGTATACATTCACATCAGGCCCTGTCCCGAAGAGCTTACATTCTAAGCACATTTATGTGGCACATACAACCTATCAGTATGTCTATGATTATGGGGAAACTGGAGTGTCCAGAGGAAACACATGCAAGGGGAGAACATACAAACTCCTTACAGGTGTGTCCAAGGGTGGAATGGAACACAAGTTGAACAGAACTGACAAGATGTTCTTTGTTTATTATCTACACACCCCGTTACGGACTTTTAGCAAATAGGATATTTCCCTGTTTTTTCTTTAATTTATTATATTGTTGCATTCCCCAATACTACATAAATGTATTGGGGAATGTGAAAAACTATTTTCCCCCTTCCTGATCTTATTCTTTTGCATGTTGTCACACTTAAATGTTCTGCTCATCAAAAACCGTTAACTATTAGTCAAAGATAACATAATTGAACACAAATGCAGTTTTAAATGATGGTTTTTATTATTTAGTGAGAAAATAACTCCAAATCTACATGGCCCTGTGTGAAAAAGTGATTGCCCCCCTTGTTAAAAAATAAATTAACTGTGGTTTATCACACCTGAGTTATGGTTATAAAGCCATTTCTAAAGCTTTGGGACTCTAGCGAACCACAGTGAGAGCCATTATCACAAATGGCAAAAACATGGACCAGTGATGAACCTTCCAGGAGTGGCCGGCCGACCAAAATTAGCCAAGAGCGCAGAGAAAACTCATCCGAGAGGCCACAAAGACCCCAGGACAACATCTAAAGAACTGCAGGCCTCACTTGCCTCAATTAGGTCAGTGTTCACGACTCCACCATAAGAAAGAGATGGCAAAAACGGCCTGCAGGGCAGATATCCAAGGCGCAACCACTTTTAAGCAAAAAGAACATTAAGGCTCGTCTGCTAAAAAAACATCTCAATGATTGCCAAGACTTTTGGGAAAATACCTTGTGGACCAACAAGACAAAAGTTGAACTTTTTGGAAGGTGCGTGTCCCGTTACATCTGGTGTAGAAGTAACACAGCATTTCAGCAAAAGAACATCATACCAACAGTAAAATAGGGTGGTGGTAGTGTGATGGTCTGGGGTTGTTTTGCTGCTTCAGGACCTGGAAGGCTTGCTATGATAGATGGAACCATGAATTCTACTGTCTACCAAAAAATCCTGAAGGAGAATGTCCGGCCATCGTTCGTCATCTCAAGCTGAAGCGATTTGGGTGCTGAGCAGGACAATGACCAAAACACACCAGCAAATCCACCTCTGAATGGCTGAAGAAATACAAAATGAAGACTTTGGAGTGGCCTAGCAAAGTACTGACCTGAATCTATTGAGATGTTGTGGCATGACCTTAAAAAGGCGGTTCATGCTAGAAAACCCTCAAATAAAGCTGAATTACAACAATTCTGCAAAGATGAGTGGGCCAAAATTCCTCCAGAGCGCTGTAAAAGACTTGTTGCAAGTATCGCAAACGCTTGATTGCAGTTATTGCTGCTAAGGGTGGCCCAACCAGTTATTAGGTTCAGGGGGCAATTTCTTTTTCAAACAGGGCCCTGTAGATTTGGAGTTTTTTTTCTCAACAAATAATAAAAACCATCATTTAAAACTGCATTTTGTGTTCAATATGTTATCTTTGACTAATAGTTAACGTTTTTTGATGAGCAGAAACATTTAAGTGTGACAAACAGCAAAAGAATAAGAAATCAGGAAGGGGGCAAATAGTTTTCACATCACTGTACATGTTAGCAAATTGGTAAAGACGGTTGATGTGTTTTGCTGGTCTCCCAGAAAAGTTTGCTTGTGGCTGATGATGGGATTATGTGGATACAGATGACAAGTTTTAATCATTATCAGTTACCAGGCACGAACTGTGCCAAAATGCAACATCTGCCATATTACATTCTTGTGGTGTAAGTTTGAAGGCATAGTGTATTATGGGACTGTAATGTGCTTCACTGGATTTGTACATGTATAAACCAGTTCTCCTGTATCTGTAAATAAAAACATTGTCTATTGGTTTCTTGTAGGAGATCTGCTCTGATCCGCAGTCATGTAGATGGAGCGAACCGCGGGGATATCCGTCAAGGGGCCCTCGGTAAGAATACATTGCTGGTCTAATGGCTGTAAGTACATTGCTGGTCTAATGGCTGTAAGTACATTGCTGGTCTATGGCTGTAAGTACATGCTGGTCAATGGCTGTAAGTACATTGCGGTTTAATGGCTGTAAGTACATTGCTGGTCTAATGGCTGTAAGTACATTGCTGGTCTAATGGCTGTAAGTACATTGCTGGTTTAATGGCTGTAAGTACATGCTGGTTTTATGGCTGTAAGTACATTCTGGTTTAATGGCTGTAATACATTGCTGGTTTAATGGCTGTAAGTACATTGCTGTTTAATGGCTGTAAGTACATTGCTGGTTTAATGGCTGTAAGTACATTGCTGGTTTAATGGCTGTAAGTACATTGCTGGTCTAATGGCTGTAAGTACATTGCTGGTTTAATGGCTGTAAGTACATTGCTGGTCTAATGGCTGTAAGTACATTGTGGTTTAATGGCTGTAAGTACATGCTGTTTAATGGCGTATGTAAGGACATTGCTGGTTTAATGGCTGTAAGTACATTGCTGGTCTAATGGCTGTAAGTACATGTGGTTTAATGGCTGTAAGTACATTGCTGGTCTAATGGTGTAAGTACATTTCTGGTCTAATGGCTGTAAGTACATTGCTGGTTTAATGGCTGTAAGTACATTGCTGGTCTAATGGCTGTAGTACATTGCTGAGTGTAATGGCTGTAAGTACATTGGTTGGTTTAATGGCTGTAAGTACATTGCTGGTCTAATGGCTGTAAGTACATTGCTGGTTTAATGGATGTAAGTACATTGCTGGTCTAATGGCTGTAAGTACATTGCTTGTTTAATGGCTGTAAGTACATTGCTGGTTTAATTTATAAGGGTCCCTTAGTTTGCGATTTTCCAAACTGCGATTTTCTTGATAAGAGTAATGTACAGTAAGGTAATGTACTGTAACTGTACTTTACTTTAAGAAGAGAAACGATGCATCTCAAGACATGTATGCACCCTCCGGCCTACATTTCCCATAAAGAATGTGGCAGGTCATTCGGGTGAGACAGATCCAATGGAATCCATGCTGCAATATCCAATAGCCTTCACATGTGTTGAGCCTCTGATGAAGTGGGTGTTCCCATGAAACGCGTCAGGCTGCTCTTTGGTTAGCCCTAGTATCCTGTTGGACTTCTGATTTTATGTGTTTGAAATAAAAATATAGACTTTTATCCCCCTCCTGAGTTGCGTGTCCTGTCTACAAGTGGAAGTTGCTGAATTGTTTGTGCCGGTGCGGGGAGGCACCATCTTGGAACACAGTACCAGGTGATTGGGACTGGAGTGCCGACAGTGGGATCCGTGAGTACTATGTGTTTGGCCATCTTAACCCAGACAAGATGGACTGGTCCAATCTGCCCCATGATGTTAAATTCAAAGCTGTACACTTCATTACAATTCGAATTGAACCCGCATCACCCTAGGAGAAACTTATTTTGTGCTCATTACCCAAGTTGGCTCTCCAAACTCTCCAGCCTTCCTTTCTGGCAACAATTATACATAATATCAATAGCAACTGGCCGTACAGTGAACTGGCCGAACAGTCTGTACAATGAACTGGCCGTACAGTGAACTGGCCGAACAGTCCGTACAATGAACTGGCCGTACAGTGAACTGGCCGTACAGTCCGTACAGTGAACTGGTCGTACAGTCAGTACAGTGAACTGGCCATACAGTGAACTGGCCGTACAGTCCATACAGTGAACTGGCCATACAGTGAACTGGCCGTACAGTCCATACAGTGAACTGGCCATACAGTGAACTGGTCGTACAGTCCGTACAGTGAACTGGCCGTACAGTGAACTGACCATACAGTCAGTACAGTGAACTGACCGTATAGTTCTAACAGTGAACTGGCCGTACAGTCCTTACAGTGGACTGGCCGAACAGTAAACTGGCCGTACAATCCGTACAGTGAACTGGCCGTACAGTGAACTGGCCATACAGTCCTTACAGTGAACTGGCCGTACAGTGAACTGGCCATACAGTGCTTACAGTGAACTGGCCGTACAGTCAGTACAGTGAACTGGCCGAACAGTCCTTACAGTGACCTGACCATACAGTGAACTGGCCGTACAGTCCGTACAGTGAACTGGCCATACAGTGAACTGGCCATACAGTTAACTGGCAGTACAGTGAACTGGCCATACAGGTGAGTGTTAATTGGCTGAAACACAGTGTGTCCCAGAGTTCAAACTGATTTGCCATTGATGTTGAGTTGTCCTGTGAATTGATTAAATATCAGGTATGTGCAGAATAAAGCGTTTCTCCCACTAGATAGAACAATACATTTCCTATTATCAACCCTCTCATTAAATAAACCCAGTGCCAGCTGCAGAGGGAAACCTTTTATTAATGAGACCAGACCATACATTAGTGTTTAGCAAAGGCTCCTCTATAGACCCCGCCCTGTTCTCATTGTACCTGTAACAATAAAATCCATAATAAACCCACATTATACAAACACATTCAAAGCAAATACAGTAACGTCACATGTGGGAGTCACACCAATAATCCCAGTGACATCACTGCTAGGATTTCTGTTGCTAGGGCAGGTGCCGGGGATATAATGGAATGGCAGCACCCCCATAACCCTATAGTCACTGCAAACTGTGCAACTGGAAAATGATCATTGCCAACTACAGTAACTCTGCTTACAAAACCAGCATAAAAATTTAAATGGATAGTGACAATTATAGTGAAAGGTTTTGTATGCATTTAAAGGACAAATAAATACAAAAAAAACCTAATTTCACCAAGCAGCTATGTTTTTTCAGGATCTGGTAGGTGAGGCGACTGAAATAATCAAGGAAAAGCAGGAATAGATTGTTGTAGTTGTATCAGGCCTGGTACTTATGGGTGAATTGTGACCCTGTCTTACCGACCAACAGATTATCAAAAAGAAAATTGGTTCCTCCAAAATTTTCAGGGCAACTGTTTACACAGGTTTGCTGAGCACAGTGTTCTATCTAATAATCACTGGGGCCCCCAGCAATACTATGATGGGGCCCCTCTCATTGCTTCATCTGCAGTGTTTTTCTGAGAGGAGGCTGTATCTGCCATAGGGAAAATAGGAAGATGTCCCATTGCGGTTGCAGGGTCTCCCCTGGTAGTTACGCCACTGGTTGAACACACAATCAGATAAAATGACCGGCAGGGTTAATATTAGGTACATCCCAATATCGACTGACCGATATTTCAGTATTTTGGTTAATTGCTTGGAAATATCGTCAGTATGGTTTTCACCAGTCTGAATGTAGTAGTAGAAGTTCCATTGAGCATGTCAGTAAATTTTGACTGAAATACCATCAGGGGCTATTTACACTGTGATGCACAATATTTTTTGACTGATCATCAATAGATTTAAAATAGCGACCAGTATGTACCCACCCTCAGACTAACGTTAAACTAAGCTCTTTCATCAATATTTCCTTCAATAAATCCAGCATTTTCCTTGTTTTATATTAACAATCAAATAACATTTTAAATGAGAATAAATGTAGAAATGTAAAATTTTGGGAATAAAAATATCCAAATGTAATTTACATTTGTTCCTGCGGCGCTGGTGCAGGGGGAAGGGAACTGATGTCACTGGGAGCCTAGATTAACCATGTTTCACCTAAAACTGGTGATTTAGGTTACAGTCGCGAGAGTGGTTTACCAAGCAGTTCCTGTGGTAGAAAAGCATTGCATGCACTCACAGATGTCAGGAAAACAATAGAAAATCGTCTTGTAACATCCACTCTCATTTCTCCTCCCATTAGGGAAGAAAGTATCTTATTGGACAGCAAAGCTCTCTATCTGAATTTGTCTAGGCCAGTGGCCGAGAGGAGTAGGAGGGGTTAAAACTCAATGGAGGGTTCCCATAGGAGTGTCTTGGATATTATTACCCCGGGTAACTAGGAAAGTGATGCATTGTTGTTCATGGGCTAGGTAGCTTTACTTCACCTTTAAATAGATCATAGATTTCCCAGGCCTCTTTCTGTTTGTACAGTACTGTTGTGCCCTAGGTAATAATTTCCTGTAATGTTCTTTTCTACATTCTGTCATTCCCTGTTCTCTCTGAGCTGTGTGTGGATAACTGTCTGATCTGCACACACACATTAATATAAGCACTGGGACATATAGTACATAAAATGTTTTGTATCTGCTAATTAGATATGTAATGTAATCAGAAAACCATGGAAGACCGCACACCGAAAATTCTACGTGATAAATTTTATTGAACCATTACAACATCAATCACGCAACGTTTCCGGGGGATCCTCCCCCTTCATCAGGGTGGGATGCACGGTGTGCAAATCTTCCATGTTTTTCTGATTACATTGAATGTATTGGCCCTGAAAAGATCTGCACCCATACCTGTGACTACACTACAAATTAATTGGATATTTATCTGTACACACAGCGAATATACTATACACATCTTCATGTTACCTATCGACCAACACGCAAAACTACAGTAAATCTTGGTATAGTGCGTTATCTTATTAAATTGCTTTATCAGCTACACACTCCCGGCACAAAATGCTTTTTAAATTAATTTAAATTTCTATAAATTATTCACTATTGGACTTCAGGCTGTGAAGCACAGGAAACGCATTGCCTTTTGGGGCATTTCTCTGTGCGCTCTGTGCACAATTTGCTTGCGATTTGCTCAGTAGTGCGGCTAACTTTTGTCTGCAGCTACTTTTACTGCAACCAACAGTGATTACTCCCAGCAGAACGCTCGCTAATGTCATCCTGTGAGTACCCAGCCTAAATAGGGCCATACACACTAATGATAATGGGTAAATCACATTGGGGGATCGACGGGACTTACCGCTATCGTCAGCATGTATGGGCAGTTCCCGACGGACTGCAGTGCCGACAAACGACCGTAGTCTGCGTTACAGGAAAGACGGAGAATATCCGTTGGTTGGTATTGGCTCCCTTCACTTTAGTAAAGAGAGACGATCCCATCGTTCTGTGTGTGGCTCCATGGCCAACCGAGACTCATACCTCGTGTGTGCCATTTCCACTGCATGTGTGTCGACACATACCAATGTGACTGGAAATCGCATGTGTATGGCCACCTTTAGACTCAATTCTGCAGTCACAAGGAAAATAAATGCCATATGAGGTGCTGGAATGGAATTCTGTACAAACTGTGTTTTTATCACAAACCAAATACATTGCAATACAAACCAAATACTGAGATTGGTGGAGTCTGTGTCGCTGTGTTGAATTAAGGTGTAACTATAGTCTATGATTCAGTGGATTGTGTGACTGATTTGTGCTGATAAAGTGCAGGGCAGGAGATAATGTGTTTGTACCAAGCGCAGCAGGCAGCAGGAGATTAAATGTGTAATAAAGGAGAACTAAAACCAAAATGGGAATGAATGGATTCTATCACTTCTAACTAGCAGATCATTGACTCTCACCAGATCAGCCATAATGTGGAGAAATCATCGGGGAGTTAGTTTTCCATAAATACTCATTTGTTTTCTGAGTGTTAACTGACAGTTACCCGACAGCTCTGGCAAAGGGAGTGGGGGAGATCCCGACTTATAGAAGTGCTGTAGGTGCAGGCAGGCCTGGTCCATTGGGTTGATACATGTGACATTTCAACCAACCTATTGTACAGCCTTTTTAAGGTCTTTTTGGTTGGTTGAGATTTGTCAAAATTTTTGCAATTTTGCAATAGAATCATGTAGGAAGTCAGGAAGCATTGGTTGTGTCTCGTATGTATGTATGTATGTATGTATGTATGTATAGTTTATTTATAAAGCGCCACTTGGGGACGCAGCGATGTACAGGAACAAAATACAATAAAGTCATACAAGGGGAACAAGTACATAGATAGTTCAGTATATAAATTATATAAATATAACTACAGTATATAAGTGCTAGAGCCTTGCCACAAGAGGAAAGGAGGTCCTTGTCCCATAGAGCTTACAATCTAGTTATATCACAGCTGATTGCCTGGCTGATCCTATAACATTATCACTATACTATATCTAGCCAGACGAAGGGTAAAGCCACACTGTAGCGCATCTGAATGCTCCAGAAGTGCACACACAAGCGTTTTTGGTGCACGGGTGCACATCGCACAGCAGGGCACACATGCGATCGGATCACGTGTTAATACACTTTGATGTGGCCTAGCCCTAAGGGCTAGGTCCTACTATCACGCACAACAGCGTATGCAGGATTTTTGCAATGCGCTGCTGTGCGTGATAGTCCATGTGCGCTGCTTTCCGGGCCAAATAATGTTATTGCCATGCATGCAATACGCACAAAAAGTTGTGCACACATGCAAACCAATAACGGACCGGACCATAGTACACACAGTGGGACCTACCCGGTAGCATTTCACTGGCAATGCGAACCGTAAGCATGGACAGATCGCAAATCATGCTCCGACACGCAGTAGTGGGACCTAGCCCTAACTGCTAAAGAAAACAACTGGTAGTTTTTCTGCATGTACTGGTGAAAAGGGGATCAGGCAGGTTTCTCCCGGCAAATGCCAATTCTTAAAGATCCACAGGGTTATTCAATAAAAGTTCTTATTGTTTAAAATGGTGCTAATTTTGCCCCAACCAATCAAATGTTAGCTTTCAACTGCTAAATATGATCAACTTTTATTGAATCTCCCTGACAGTTTCTATGAATATCAACTGATCCCTGTGAGTCTTGTTATCTGACAACTTTGGTTTCAGTGATGTGTCTCTGCCTTGGGCCCATCCTATTTACCTGATCTGCCTGTCTTACAGCTCTATGACCCAGTCACTGGGCAGGTCCTTTATCGACACTTTCTAGATATCTTTATTCTTCTTTCCTATAAATACACTTGGCCTTTTAAGCTAGGTACACACTGTACAATCTTTCCTCCTGACCGACTGTTCAAGGCTTTCAAGCGGTCAGCCAGGAGGAAGGACAAACAAGCTGGTAACACGGTCCCATAGGGAACCACACGATCGATCGGAATTTACCGACATGTCTGTTCGTCTGATCGGGACGAACAAACGATCGAGGTCGGTCACGGCCGGCTGCCCCACACCAGCAGATAAGTATTTGCTAGTGTGTACGCAGCCTAAGAGGGCAAGTTTACTCCTCAAAAGAAAAATATAGTTAGAATGATCTTCCCCCTCCAAACTAAAACCACAATAGTTAGAAAGCTGACCGTCTCCACTTCTCAAAGGGTTTCAGGTTACTTTCCAAGCTTTTTTGCAAACTTGCACATGCTCAAAGAAGGAAGATCGCAGTCAGTCAGTGGCTGTGATATGAACTGTCACATCCTTGTTTGGCAGCTGCTAACCGGAAGAACCAGAAAGCAGAAAGAGAGGTAACTTTCTACCTATTGCAGGTTTGCGGTTTAGGGGGTGGTTTACCTGTATACAATTTTTCATTTGAGAGGTGGACCTGCCCTCAGTGGGAGCTGAATGGATTTATTTATATACAGTATACGGGATTTGTCCAACATCTGCCATTTGTGTGGATAGGTAGCGGAGCGGATGGAATGGAACATTTCCTTTGGAGCATTCCCTACTCCCTGTGCTACAGTATAGGGAGCCGGTAACATTGTTGTTGTGTAAACGTGCAACGAACAATCGTCCTGTCTAAACGATATATGGATCTGTTGTTACTTTGTATTTGTTATCGAATCTAATTTTTTTATTTAATGTTCCTCTTCTTCCCATTGGTTCATCACAGCTGGGGATGCTTTTTGCTGGTGTGTATCCTTATATTTATGTTGTAAAATTACTGCCACTAAGGACCATGAGAAAGAGGTTAAATCCTCTCAATTTATGGTTAAAGTTGTGTTTTATATGCCAACATATTAATTTAGGGCCCCATATGGAAATCATAAACATACACAAAAAAAAGAGAATTACTAAGATCCCTCTTGTTCACCTAAACAGTGCAACATCAAAGAGTCCAATTTAAACAATTGTAACCATCGTGTTGCAATTTTAAGTCATGACTTAAAAGCTGGACTCACTTCAACAAACCCATATTCCTGGGTGCTGCTTGCCCCAGACCCCTCGCTTAGTCCGATGTACCGTAAGACACATTGTAGACAAGATGGGTGTAGCGCACACTGGAATCAGGCAGTCAGACCGTCTTTCTTTGTAATTAAAATATCACTTTTATTTTCACTGGTTTAAAATATTATACATAGCCGAGATGTAGCCTTACACGTTTTGAGCCTCATGGCTCTTACTCATATGTTTGGCCTTTACTTCTATTTCCACCACCCCTTTTTTTTTTTAATGTACTAGTTTTTTTATTAAATGGAAAGTGCACAAGGATTAAACCAGAGAGGCCTGCACTACACTGATGATGGCTCAATAAAGCCGATACCGGTCTGTGGTTGGCTCTCTGGTTTTGCACTTAGCTTGTGGAATGCTGTAAAAAGCTTTTAATAGGTATAGCATTTCCTAAGAGCTGCCATGGAAACATGAAAATTACCTAGAATTCTCTGTTCCTTATTTGAATATGTTGAAGGGAAGCTGTAATGCCTTATTCTCTCCCTATCTTATTTAATTTTGGTATTGCATAAAGTTGTAAACCCATTAATCTTCAGCCTTTCCCTCTCATTAGACCATTCTAAACTGCTGAACGGTTTCAGGTTAAATAGGTGTGGGGATGATGGCAGATGTGTCTTCCTCTGATTCTAAGCCTTCTATTTATTTTCCAGGGGACTGTTGGCTCCTTGCTGCCATTGCATCTCTTACTCTTGACGCTGATCTTGTATCCCAGGTGGTTCCTGAGAACCAAAGTTTCCAAAAGGACTACGCTGGAATCTTCCACTTTCGGGTAACTTGATAATCTATAGGGCCAGTGCCATCTACATCCACACTACCAAATGGTTCCAGACGCTCCCTATGGAACACTGCATGCAGTAATTCTCACTGGCCACTAGGGAAATCCTATGAACCATCTGTACATTGTCAGCTATGGACCAGATAAGTAATACTGTATATTCTATACACTGTCATACCTGAATGGAGAATGGAGAAGTAAAAATACTTAGTTAATCAAATTAAATATTGCAAAAGGTCTCTCTTTTGTAGCCCATTGTTTTTACCCCTAATATTTCTTATCGGTGACCACGTGATAAAAGGACAACTAGACTGTAGTAATTATCTTTTTTAAAGTACCTGGGGCAGGGAGGTAGGATTGATTATTCCTACCTGCAAATATCATTTTGTTGAGAAGCGCCAGCATGTACAGTTTTTGTATGCAAGTTTAGTGCTCTGGGCATTCCTGTATTAAGGTAGGGCTGAAGCACTGAGAGACTGGCAGAAGCAGTTTTCTTTAAGCTGACACTACTCACAGAAGTAATATTGGGAGGTAGGGATTATCAGTTCTACATCCACGTCCAAAGAACTTTTAATTTTAACAGTTTTTTTTTATTTATCACTGACTTTTTAAAGGGCAAGTTCACCCCTCAAATGAAAAACTGTATATATGTAAATCACACACACCCCAACCACAAAACTGCAAAAGTTAAAAATATGAGAGATGTAAGACTAACCAGAAATTCTGCCTTATGTTCTATTACTATTATTCTTTTTCTTCTTTCTGGTTCTCCCAGGAAGTAGCTGCCAGTCATGAATGTGACAAAAGTAATTAAAGGGTATGTCCACCCTTAAAAATAATTTTTAATATGATGTTCCCCCATGTCTGCCAGCCCCAACCGCATATATTTTATTTTCCAAAAGCTCCCCAAACTCTTACTTACCTCCCCTCGTTCCTCCGCCGCACTGCCGGCCCTCTGCTTGCGAAAATGCAAGCAGAGGGGCGGGACCGGCAGTCGCGTCTGTGATTGGCTGAGCGGCAGCCAATCACTGACGCGGCTGCCGGTCATTCAGTGCAGCGGAGGAAAGAGGAGAGGTAAGTAAGAGTTTGGGGAGCTTTTGGAAAATAAAAAATATGCGGTTGGGGCTGGCAGACATGGGGGAATATCATATTAAGGGGGTTTTATGCTAGGGGGAGGGATAGTAGAACGGGAGGGAGAGGGGAGAAGGGCTGCAGTACGCATGACAAATATCTACCGGAGGCAAGGTAGCAGGCAGACAGTTTTTTGGACTTTAGGGGGGTCTACAGGAGAACCCTATGGAGCTGGGATGTGAGGTAAGGATTACACTACACTACATGGTGGGGCCATTACTGGGGGGGAATTATAGTTTTGGGGGTGGACATGCCCTTTAAGAACAATGAGTGAAAGTTGTAGCCCTAGCCGCCTCCTTCAAGCATGTGCAAGCTTGTAAATAAACTTAGAGAGCTTAAAAAGCAGGTGGAAACATTTGAGAGGCAGATGGAAGAGGGTGGTTGAGGAAGAAGATTTCTGTGTATAACAAGATAGTTTAACATCACGATAAAGGTTCTTTAGTCCAAAATATGTAGTGGTGCTGACTCCAATAAACGTGTCTGTCTGCAGTATATGATATTAATAAGATTCCTATTGTTCCTTGTAACACACTGCGTTTGCTTCCCCCAGTTCTGGCAGTATGGGGAGTGGGTGGATGTTGTGGTGGATGACAGGCTGCCTACAAAAAATGGGAATCTAGTGTTTGTGCACTCAGTGGAAGGGAACGAGTTCTGGAGCGCCCTGCTGGAGAAGGCCTATGCCAAGTAAGTACATTATGGCAAATAGTAGTTAATATTTAATCACTGGCCAACTAATTACCAAATATTACTATGGAATAATATAAATTTACTTCTGTAGGAATGCTACCAAACAGTAAACCACACTACAGTTCATCTGGCGTGTTACATTTAGTGTATTTTTATTAACAGTGCACTGGCGCCATCTACTGTTCTATCTTGCACTAGTCATAAAATAAAAACATTTTTAAGCAGCTTTTGTACTTTCTCACTGAAAATTAAAGGGCATGTCCACCCCCAAAACTATAATCCCCCCAACTTCTGACCCCATCATGTAGTGTAGTGTAATCCTTACCTCACATCCCAGCTCCATATGGTTCTCCTGTAGTCCCCCCCAAAGTCCCAAAAACTGCCCACCAGGAGGATAGCAGAGTCCATATAGGACTCTGCCTCCTACCTGGCCTCAGGTAGATTTTTGCCATGCGTACTGCAGCCCTTCTCCCCCTCCCTCTCCCTCCCTCTCCCTCCCTCTCCCGATTCCCTCCCCCTAGCATTTAACCCTTTTAGTATAGGCTTCCCACTGGTCCCCAGCCCAACCGCATTTTTATTTTAAGAAAGCTCCCCAAACTCTTACTTACCTCTCCTCTTTCCTCCGCTGAAGTACTGCAGCCCTTCTCCCCCTCCCTCCCACTCCCTCTCCCTCCCTCTAAGGATTCCCTCCCCCTAGCATAAATCCCTTTAGCTATAGGATTCCCCCTGTCCCCCCAGCCCCAACCGCTATATTTATATGTTTAGAAAGCTCCCCAAACTTTACTTACCTCTCCTCTTTCCTCCGCCGAAATGAGCTGTCGGCAGCCGCGTCCGTGATTGGCTGCCGCTCAGCCAATCACAGACACGACTGCCGGTCCCGCCCCTCTGCTTGCATTTTCTCGGCGGAGGAAAGAGGGGAGGTAAGTAGAGTTTGGGGAGCTTTCTACACATAGCGGTTGGGGCTGAGGGGACAGGGGGAATCTTATATTAAAAAATTAATTTTAGGGCGGACATGCCCTTTAAGACTAAACTAAATAATTAAAATTTAAAGAGGAACTGTGGTCCAAAAATGACTTTAGGTAAATTGATAGGAATTGCTCTCCTGAGAGTTTTTGCAATTTCCATTGTTTATTTTGCATAGTTTTGAAGATATTTACATTTTTGTGTGTGATATGGCAGCAGCATCACCAGGCCCCCTGCACTTCCTGCTCTGAAACCTGTCAGTCAATCTGCCCTGTGTCTCCTCCTCCCCTTTGCAGCCCCCTGGTCCCTCCCACTCATGGACCCCATGGTCCCTCCAGTTGCAGGACCCCTTGGCCCATTCCCTTACAGCCCCATGTGGCCCCGCCCACTCGTGGGTGCTGTGGCCCCGCCCACTCACGTGGTGCTGTGGGCCACTCTGTCCCCCCTCAAAAAAAAAAACCCTCTGTGGTAACAGCCTTTGCAGGCAGAGTGAGAACTCTGCCTGAAAAGGCTGTTTTCACATAGTGAGAGAGAAGGGCTGTAGATTCCCTTACCTTCTCTGCAGCTGCAGGTCCTTCACACAGCAGAGAGGAGGAGGGACTTCCTGTCTCCCTCACACACTGAGGGAGTCTGAGGCTGTGCTCACTGGCGTCACTGTGCAGGAGAAGCCTCAGGAATGCCACATGTCAGCCTCCCACTTGTTTTAAAGGTAGGAAACTGGCCTTTCATTTAAACTCAACTTGTTTGGAGACCACAGTTCCCCTTTAATTTTCATTTTCTGGCTCTTTATAAACTACAACTCTCAGCATTGTAACTTCTGGTTTCTTATTCTATTAATTATCCAATTTATATTTTTACTGAAGTTTCTTATTCAATGCCTCTCTCCCCCAGGGTGAATGGATCCTATGAGGCTCTAGCAGGAGGTTCCACTCTTGAGGGGTTTGAAGACTTTACTGGGGGGATTGCTGAGGTGTATGAATTGAAGAAAGCCCCAAACAATATATTCCAGATCATCCAGAAAGCCCTTAAGGCCGAATCCCTGCTTGGATGCTCAATCGATGTGAGTATGTTTGCTTAGTACAGATTTATAAAGGGAATATCATTCTATTTTTTATTTTTATGTCTTATGGAGACAGCATCAAATGACCAGATCCTCTGCACTTCCTGGAAGCCCACGTCACAAGTATGCTCAATGCTGTCTGTAACTGCCCAGACAGAGGAAAGTCCACTAAACTAATAGTTGCCAATTAGCATACCTGGAAATCTAAACCTTATTTTACAAAGTGCGGTATTCTAATAATGTGATGCTGCCTAAATAAGACACATAAAAATTAAAATATCTTGAAATCAGTTTTAAAACTTCCTGCTTCCAATAAGTTGAGTGACATCACTCTGCCCCTCCCCTCCACCCAAGGGGAGAAGCATGCTCAGTTAGGTTTAAAGGGTATGTCCACCCCTAAATCACACTTTTAATATAGGCTTCCCCCTGGTCCCCCAGCCCCAACCGCATTATTTTTATTTTAAGAAAGCTCCCCAAACTCTTACTTACCTCCCCTCTTTCCTCCGCCGCGCTCCCGGCCCTCTGCTTGCGAGAAATGCAAGCAGAGGGGCGGGACCGGCAGCCGCATCTGTGATTGGCTGAGCTGCAGCCAATCACGGACGCTGCTGCCGGCAGCTCACTTCAGCGGAGGAAAGAGGAGAGGTAAGTAGAGTTTTGGGAGCGTTCTTAAAATAAAAGGATCGGTTTGGGCTGGGGGACCAGTGGGAAGCCTATACTAAAAGGGTTAAATGCTAGGGGGAGGGAATCGGGAGAGGGAGGGAGAGGGAGGGAGAGGGAGGGGGAGAAGGGCTGCAGTACGCATGGCAAAAATCTACCTGAGGCCAGGTAGGAGGCAGAGTCCTATATGGACTCTGCTAGCCTCCTGGTGGGCAGTTTTTGGGACTTTGGGGGGGGACTACAGGAGAACCCTATGGAGCTGGGATGTTGGGTAAGGATTAAACTACACTACATGGTGGGGCCAGTAGTTGGGGGGATTATAGTTTTGGGGGTGGACATGCTAGGTAAAACAGGAAGCTCTCAAGCAAGTAGTAATATTGCTGAACCTTTCCAGCAATAACTTCTCACACATTTTACCTAGAGATGTGATTTAGGGTTTGAAGGAACGGTGGGAGGCTTTTTATATATCATAGTTAATGTCACGAATGCCAGTTCACTGGGCACGTGATTTGACCAATCAATCGGTAATCGCTGCCACCACTGCGCATTTTTTCTGGCCACGCAGAAGCCCAATCACTCTTGACTCTTACTGACTATGCCCACCCCTGTCCTGGCAGCTAAATGGTTAACACTGCACCATTCACTCCAGCAACTAACTGGTTAATTAGCATCAGTCCTTCACAAGCAGTCAGAGTTAATTAGCATTTACACTAGCAAAGCATTCCATACACTTAAAGTCCATCCAAACACATACAAACTTATCAGAGGCAAAAACAAAAATAAAATGACACACAATAGGTACAACAGTTATACAAAATAAAAAGGATAAATATATTCACAGACCCTAAGGACTACTCACTAGAAGTCCTGTGTCTCTGGGCGAGAAGGAAACATATGATCCTTACCCATTTAGCATGTCCTCTCAGTAGGAACAAAGTTAAAGGCGCTACAGTGTTTTTTTTAAGCCCATTTATGTAACAACCCCCTCCTTGCTATGCATGAGGTGGGAGTGTCTAGGAATGTCCAGATTTACGACTTGTTACAATCCTTCATTCCCTGCTCAGTTAGGCAGATTCCATATAACTTTCGATACGTACATTGTAGTGGGATATTGACCACATATTCCTCTCCTGTATTAATTATCAATTCCTCCAATACCAAACATGAACCGTGTATAATACATATTTCCCACGATATGAATAACTCGCCTTGGCAAGGGAATAAGGTCTCCATGTTGGGTATCATTTTAATGGGCCTACCTTCCCATTCACAAATATAATATTGGTTTCCGTATCACATATTCCCATATAATAATATATTTATTTTGTACATATGGCTGTCCTTAAGGTGACCTCTATATACCCACCAGACCCCTAGCTGTAGAGGATTCCAGATACACAGTTCGGCCCCACATTGTCTGAAGAGAAGTTCTGGCTCTATGCTTCACCAATCCTAATATAAACACGGTGGACTGTTTCCAGGGTGGAATGGCTTTTTTATTGGTCCTTTGAAAGAACTAATACCAATAGTTAACCCATTCTGGTCAAGTCACTACACACTGCCCTGACAGTACACTTTAAATCAAATGGCAAAAATACTTACAAAAGCACATTGACAATGAGTAAAACATCATCAACACAATTCCACATCAATGGTTAATCCAATATTAGATTTCACATTTCCAGTATAGATTGTAAATTAAAATGTGAAGTTTTACATATTTAAATGAAAGAATTGTACAGTACAAGACAGCCCATGTTTCATTGCTGTTATAAAAATGTTATTACATAAAATACAAAACTAATGTAATACTAACCAATCCCGCGACATGCAATCAAATTCGCTGAAACCGCCTTTCTGGAACTTCTTTGTGGTCGACATACGATATGATCATCAGGGGTGTCTCTAGGGTTTTTGCCACCTGAGCCAAACTTTTGAATGCTGCCCATATGTACCACTAGGCGCCATGAAGTGCGCCACCGCAAAACAGGGTTAGTTGTGTGCGGCTTCCAGGAATGGGTGTGGTTAAACATTTGGTATTTTTAAACTTCACATCACAGCGGTATTTATACATTTCCTCAAAAAGACATTTATCCACACCATAATTCTTGCCACTTTTCTTTAAAAAAAATGTTTTTATTAACACCGTGAGCTCTGCCTGCCTCCTCTCTTATGTTTATCAGGGGTGGTGCCCTGAGCATTTTGCTCATATTGCCTGATTAGAGAGACACCCCTGATGATCATCCAACTTTTACCATTCATTCTGCATTCGTCTGCTGGTCACAAAGAAGAGCCAGAAAGGCGGTTGAGGTGAAATTGATTGCATGTCACGGGACTGGTCTGCCAGGTAAGCTGTATGTATGGGCACATTGCATGCACATTGCATTGCATTATGTTTCACATTTGCATTACAATACCACTGTGTGTACCTGAAAACCGTCATTATCTCTGTAATGTTTCTTCAATAACATTTTTCCAAATATCAAAGAAACCCTCTGTATTTTTATCTAATCGTTCTGTTTAAAGTACTCGGGTAAGTTCCTTACTGAGTGGGGAATAGATTGCTTTATTCAGTAGCGCATTATTTCTCTCTAAGAATATCAGATGGGGTAGCCTTAGCCTCTCTATAGCTCCTCCCATCACATATATTTATACCTACCGTAAGTCTACTTTTAGGGGGGTGAGAAGGTATTTCCGTCTAGCTATGCATTCGATAATAGCGTTTTTGGACAATCCCATATGCGGTAATATAGTGATGCCCTTTCCTTACCACATTTTTGGGGGGGGATGACCCGGCCTGGATGTTAAAGGATCTATATGCTCTATATGAGTATTTAACTTTATTGCACCATAACTTCTGACAGTTTGCACTTAAAATGTCACCCAAGGCTCATTTTAAAGGTAAGACTCCATGCTTTTAGTTAACTTTTTGGAAACCACATATGCAGACATCCCACCCTGCAGTTTGAGGTTTCCGGGCAGGGTGGGGGGAGGGGGCATGGCGAAGGGGAGTGACATCAGTGACGTCACCCAGTGGGGTGACCTTCCCCAAAGATACTTACATGACCTGGTCCCCTTACCTATCTGCTGTACTTCTCACTGTTGCTGTGCATGTTCAAAACCAGATCGCAACAGGAGGCGGCACCCAGGGGCGTCTTGTAAGTAACTTCAGGGGCATCTTTAGGGAAGGTAATTAAAACAAAATGGTTGGTTTGCATTTTGATTTACTTTTCTGACAGTTACTTACCAGTGACAATGTGTTTCCTGTTTTACAGATTACAAACGCTTATGACACAGAAGCAATTACAAGCAGGAAACTAGTGAAAGGTCACGCTTATTCAGTAACCGGAGCCGAGGAGGTGATTCGAGGGCCACAAATACAACACTGGGTGCAAAACTGTGTGTGGGGGCAGAATCTTTACTAACAGGTTGTGCATTTGGTTGGCAGGTGTTGTACCGTGGTCGTACGGAGAAGCTGATCAGAGTGAGGAATCCCTGGGGTGAAGTGGAGTGGAATGGAGCTTGGAGTGATGAGTGAGTTCCAAGACAATGTGTTTTTTTTTTTTAAGTTATTTAATAACATTTGTAGAGTTGCCACCTATCCCTTTAAAGAGCATGTCCACCCGAATTTTTTTTTTTTTTATATGGTATTCCCCATGGGCTCCCAGCCCCAACCGCATAATTTATTTTTTTAAAAAGCCCCCCAAACTCTACTTACCTCCCCTCTTTCCTCCGCCGCGCTCCCGGCCCTCTGCTTGCTAGAAAATGCAAGCAGAGGGGCGGGACCGGCAGCCGCGTCTGTGATTGGCTGAGCGGCAGCCAATCACGGACGCGGCTGCCGGCAGCTCACTTCGCCGGAGGAAAGAGGAGAGGTAAGTAAAGTTTGGGGAGCTTTCTAAAGGTACAAATATTGCGGTTGGGGCTGGGAGCCCTTGGGGAATCTTATATATAAAGCATTTTACGCTAGGGGGAGGGAATCGAGAGAGGGTGGGAGAGGGAGGGAGAGGGAGGGGGGAGAAGAGCTGCAGTACGCATGGCAAAAATCTACCTGAGGCCAGGAAGCAGGCAGTGTCCTATATGGACCTGCTAGCCTCCTGGTGGGCAGTTTTTGGGACTTTGGGGGGGCACTACCGGAGAACCCTATGGAGCTGGGATGTGAGGTAAGGATTAAACTACACTACATGGTGGGGCCAGTAGTTGGGGGGATTATAGTTTTGGGGGTGGACATGCCCTTTAAGACCCGAGCATACATGCAGGACAATGCAATATGCAAAGCCCACGCTACTTACCTGTCCGAGATTCAATGCATTAGTGCTACATAGCAGCACAAAACTTGACTTTTGTGCAGTGGGCTGCACTGTGCAAAGTTTCTGAAATGGTGCAGTCTGCAATGGTGCAGTAATCCGATAGATAATACATCAGGTGGTGTGGGATTTTACACTGACCTGGCCGTTTAGCAACCAGTATTACATTGCCCCATGAAATGTACATGGTGACAGGCTGGTCTGTATTTACATTAGAAGCATGATGCAGGCTGCACAGATTTCAGTGTAGCCATACAGTATTGCTTGAAACGAGGATTAAATTTGAAATACCCCCTCACATAGCTATCATCAGCTCAGATCAATTTAATAAATCCCTGACTTCCCGGTATTTCCTTCTATCTAACATACAAGCAGTGGAATATTCCTGTGAGACATTGTAATAATCCCTTGGTGCTTGGTCTCTACCAACAGGAGACATGATTGGTTTGCTGAACTTAACCTTTAAATAGGCCATTAACCTGTAGCCCATTTTCCTGTGCAAGTCCAGTACACACTTCCTCACACTTCTCTAATGTTCTGTACAGGGCACCAGAATGGAATTACATTGACCCAAATGTCAGAGCCTCTCTTGATAGAAAGTCAGAAGATGGAGAATTCTGGTGAGTGTGACACTATATCATGAGCAGTGTACGTGGTAGATATTGGGTTTGTTATATCTGTAATGGCAAATCAGAGGGAAAATCTACAATCTGTATGGATGGATTTTCTGTTCATGTAAATCCACAGAACTAAGAAGTGAGCAGGTCTGGATTACTGGTTCCATGAGAAGAACATTGGCCTTTCCCTGCAGTTCTCCATAGAGCTGCCTCCCCCACCAGCCCTGAATTCTCTCTCTTTGTGATTTTTTGCAGGATGTCCTTCACCGATTTCCTAAGAGAATATTCCCGCCTGGAGATTTGTAATCTGAGCCCTGATACGCTGAGCAGCACGGATCAGCACAAATGGAATATAACATTGTATGGTGGAACCTGGGCCCGGGGATCCACTGCCGGCGGCTGCCAGAACTACCCAGGTAATTAGATTGTAGAAGGACAATATGGGGCTTAACTCTGTGAAGGTACAAGATAAGGGCCTAGTGGACTCCTGTGTTATTTGATAGGCCAATCATGTTTAGAACTGGTCCAGAAAAACCCTGCAGATCACTTCTAATCACTATCCCATAGTTGTTACTGTTTCATATTTCCATCTATGACCCATACAAATCTATAGGGTATCCTGAGGCACAAAGTGCTGTTAGGGCACCTACCTAAATAAAAACCATTGTGCCCCTAAACCAACGTGTGTCTTGGGGTAAAATGGAATTACACTAAATGTATTTGTATCATATGTGTGCACTGATATGTTCAGATGCAAAATGAAGATTTTCACTGAAACGTTTTCTTTCTGTGCAAATTCATAGCAACATTCTGGACCAACCCCCAGTTTCGAATTAAGTTGGACGAGCCTGATCATGATCACGAGGGCTCGGCGCAGGAACCTTCCTGTACGGTCATTGTGGGGCTGATGCAGAAGAACCGTAGGAAGAGGAAGAAAATGGGAGAGGGCCTGCTCAGTATTGGATACTCGCTGTTTCGCGTTAGTATTTTTTTCCATTCATGGAGACTATGGGCAAATGTCCTACCTGGATTATTAATCTATAGGAAGAAACAAACAATTATCATTTATTGGTCTAATGCATTTCAATGGCTGATTATTTACTGGGGGCAAAAAGAGAAACTTACGGCAACCAACCACAAATTTACTTTGACTGGTCTAAAGCAGCTGGAATCAGTGAATATCTGATTGGCTAGGTTAGAGCAATCACAATAATTTATTATTACAGTAAAAACTTCATTCAGTTCTTTAATATCTTATATTAATTTTTTTCTCAAGGGTAGTTTGTATTCTTCATCTAGTCTAGTCTATACTGTGTTCTTCCATCCCACAACTTTTGTGCTAATTATGTTAATTAACACCACCAATCCTATGCATGTTAGCAAAAAGGATCAGTCTTTAGAGATAAATTATTGGCTGCAAAACTTTCATTCTACCAATAGACTACTGATCAATATAGATCATTCGAACTGTCAGTAGTAGAGGGCCTGCATGTACAAGCCCTTGCTAAGGATTCTGGGAGTTGCAGCACGATAGAAGTAATAACTTGCATGTTTCCATTTGTCTCCTAAGATTTGACATTGATCAACTTACTTAATTTATTCTCCTTTCCTTTTTTGTTTTTCAGGTCCCAGATCAGGTACCACGTTTATGTCTTATTATAGGGGAATTCTATTCATCTACATCATGGCGGTCACAGATTATTGGAACAAATACATGTTTATCTTGGTTGTCACATCACATCTTTGTTTTAAACTTACGGAAAATGAAATGTAAAATATAAACAAAACAGAGTTGTACATTTATTACTGGTTGACCTCTTTCTGATTAGTTTACACCGGGAAGGGGAGAAATCAGAAATTATCTTAATGATTGGAAATGGTTCTCTATTAGGGCTGGCACACATGGATCAATAATTTGATTGATTAAGACGAACAATATCTTGGTCAATTAGGACAGAAATATTGTTTGTCATTTCTGCTTGACTTGCCAGCCATGTTTAGAAAATCACTGCTAATTCTACAATCTTTATATGTAAGTTGTATTTGCCAGGAATATGGTGTCCTGGTTGACCCATGTGTACCAGCTCTTAGGTAGAAATTAGAACCTATTCAAGCTTATTGATGTTTTATCCTTTACTCACCTTTAAGTTCCTTTAAGAGAAAGGAGGGGATAGGAAACAATCCAGGTGACAGAGAAACATGGAGGGTAAAGATGCTGGAAACTAATTCTATACCTGGCAATACATTTCCAAAGGCTCCATTGTCACAAGATTAGCCATTTAATATTTGCCTTTTATAATAAGTTTTTTTTCCCCCTCTCTCCGATTAACCCTTTCAGTTCCGAGACCGCACAGAGGTGCACTTGGGTAGAGATTTTTTCCAGCGAGCCCC
The DNA here is from genome assembly GCA_019447015.1 of Hymenochirus boettgeri. NCBI lineage: Eukaryota > Metazoa > Chordata > Amphibia > Anura > Pipidae > Hymenochirus > Hymenochirus boettgeri. The sequence continues at coordinate 36,205,467 of CM033473.1, forward strand.
AACAGCCGCCCGCTCAGACACATACATCAATTTGCGGGAGATCTCCACAAGGTTTCATTTGCCGGTTGGGGATTACTTGATTGTACCTTCCACTTTTGAACCTTTCCAAACTGGAGATTTCTGTCTACGCATCTTCTCAGAAAAGGAAACCAAATCCCTGTACGTATTTAGATTTATTTATAGGTATAAAGGACAAGTTATCATGTTGGTGTGTATTTATACAGAATAGGGGGATATTGGCAAAAACAAAATTGTCAAATTTGACCATTAGTCTTCCATATTTAAAGGGTATGTCCACCCTGCAGGCCAATTTTTGCGCACTTATATGGCTACTGTCTAACTTGCAAGCAGAGGCCAGACCGACAGCCACAGGAATGAAGGGCTGTAAGTAGCGTTCTCAATCTTTTTTTTAACAAACTGACAGGGCGATTGGGGGTGGGCTACAGAACTACAGAAAAAAGTTTTCAAGCAAGGTGGAATGGCACTCTAGTAACTGGATTTCTGAAATATAGCACTTTAACGGTGCTTATACACATAAATTCTGATCGTGGTTTGAATTGTATATTCTTATTCACATTGATTAACATATGTGGACTTACTTAGTAAGTCGGGTGACTCAGGTGCAAATGCCCCGAGTCCCTCACAGAGGACAATCCTCAGATTTACTACTTCAGATGAAAAAACACGTCTCGTCAATACACTCACCCGTATTCCTGGGTGGCCCAGGTGCTGCATGCCCCGGACCCTTCGCTTAGTCCCAATTACCAATAGGCATCGAATATATACAATACGGCCGCGCACTCCGGTCAACAAAAATCCAGCAGCTTATCTGAACAAGCTGCTGGATTTTTGTTGACCGGAGTGCGCGGCCGTATTGTATATAAGGTGGAATGGCAGCCAAGGATGGATCCGGAGGGTGGGAGGGAAGGGCATGTCATATGGTAATACCTCCAGGGGAATTATTAGGAGAGGCAGAAACCATTGAACAGAGACAGCTCATACTCTTCACTTTCTGTGACTTTGAACAAGCACTGCAGGAGAACCATAAGGAGCTGAGGGGTAATGTAAGGATTTTTTTACACTACACAGTGGGGCCAGTAGTGGGTTAAATTTTAGTTTGGGGGGTGGACATGCCCTTTAAGCTCCATACACACGTGCGATCGTGGGTGTATGCAAGGCCGATAATCGTGCCATGTATGGGACTTTCCATGGCAACCATACACACAATAATAAAAATACATGTATTTAATCAGAATGAATTATGAAATTTGAACATCTTTCATTACCATAGCAAGAGTGTTTAAACCTGCACCACAGACTCCCACACATTCTTTTCTAAAATGCTGCCTTTCAAGCCCAAATTTGCTTTTTTTCCCCTTTTTCTAATTAGATTTTATTATTCTATATAATGAGTTTGTAACAGCTGTAACTTTATATACTTTCAGCTTTAACATCACTAATGTCATTTTTTTCCTTTACACTTTTTCCCATAAGGCTTTTCCAGGCTAACACTTGCTAACAATTGCTTATGTTCCTTTAAATCTAATAATTTTTAATATTGCTTTTATTTTATATTTCTTATTGACATGTGAGGAATGGAGAAGGAGAAAAATATTAAAACTTAGAAAAAAATTTGGAGACCAAAGGTTACAATAAAATCTAATTTTATTTTTAACTTTGAATTTTCAATAAATTTTTTCCTTTGTTTCTACTTTCTCCAGAGAAGTTGGTGATGTGGTGATAGCCAATCCATTCGAGGTAACATTGCAGTTATTATAATACTTATTGTATATATACTGTTATTCTAAATTGCTGTGAATGAATTGTCACAAGTGGCGTAATGGGAATGATGTGCCTTGTGTCACTTTAGCGCCCTTTGTTGAAAAACAAGTGAAAGTCATTGAAAAAATAATCTCTTGTAAAATCAATGAAATTCTAATTGCGTGCCGTCGTAATTTTTAGTTGATTTTTGCCCAGTTTCTTTCAGTATTGAGATATCGGTTGGAATCCGTGAAATGGGGGGCCTTGTACTTCAGCTTAATGCTGTGTACACACATTAGAAAATAAATTAGTTCATTTCTCCATACCACATTCAACTTGGTCTTGTCAAGCCACTAAATGACACAAGAAGGGGTTTCTAGTTAAGCCCCAAATGAGTGTGCTTGGTATATTGGCCCAGAGTGTGGGGGAGGCCCTAAGTAACTGCTCTACAGTCTTCTTCTTTGTCCAGAGTCTTTCAGAATAAGAGTTGGAAACCCTTCACTTGGGTCATTACTAAATGTCTCAACACTATGATTTGTCCAGAACCAAACCAAGATCTTGATTAGGGGTAATCAGCTTTCCAGGGATCACTACCAAACACATTTAAACGGCATGTCCACCCCCAAAACTAAAATTTAACCTCATACTGGCCCCACTGTATAGTTTTAAAAAAAACTTTCCTTACATCTCTGCTCCTTATTGTTCTCCTGCCGAACCGCCGAAATGCTTAGAACGTTACTTACGGACCCTTCTCTCCTGCGACGTATTCAATGATATCAGCCACGTCTGTGATTGGCTGCATCTTAGCAAATCACAGACGCGGCTGCCACTCTGGCCCCTGATTGCAACTTCAGCAAGCAGGGAGCCGGATCGGAGATGATGTGGGAGAGAAGCGTCTGTAAGTAGCGATTTAAGTAAGTAATAAATAGGCGGTTGGGAGTGGGCTGGGGCACCTGCCTTACACTAAAGGTTCATTTTTAGGGACATGCCCTTTAATTAGTGCCCTTTAATTAGTAATTTATCCATTTGTCATTTATCTGTTGGTACAGAGATTTAGGAGTCGGAATGATGTAGATATTTGACAGACATGTATTTCCATAATGTCCATTATTATTTGCCTTTCTCCCTAGGTTTTCTGTATGTCAGTTTCTTTAGACTATGACTCAGAGGACTTTAGAAAGGAGAACTTTCTGCACATAGTGTGTGGATAACATTTGTGTTAAAGTTTGTGTAGATCTGATTCCTCACATTAAACCACATGTGAATTATTCTTATCTCTTTCAGCCTCGGGTCTCTAACAAGGACATTACAGATGAATTCAGGATGATATTTGATAAACTAGCTGGAGAGGTAAAGTCTGAGATATTCTACCGAGATTTTCCCTTTCAAATACTTTTGCACCTCTATTTGCAGGTGCAATAAATGGCTGCAAGTTGGTGTTGCATGATTAATATTTTGCTCCATCAATCTCAGCTTGAAATCTTCTCCACATGACCCGGTGCTGATGGGATCATTGAACTATTTTTCCGTAGGTCTAATCAGCATTCATTCAACAGACTGCCCAATATAACAGAGCAGTCTGTTGAACAGAAGCTATGCACAGGACATTTTTTAAAACTGATTTGATAGTAATATGCTGGGAAAAAAGACTTATGTCTGTGTGTATATCTGCCCTAAAAGGGCAACTGTGAGGTTGTTGCTCCATCTACATTTCGGCCCAGGGCCTAACCAATGGGAATACAATTTCTGCAAGAAGTGCTATTCCCATTGGATAGATCCCACACAGTGGTGGGGACAAAGTTTAGACAATACAATTTGTCAAGGTTTAACCCCAACCAAAAAGATAAATGCTGGTTAGTTAAAAAATGAAGAGCCAACATATAAGCATTGGTTATTATCTCATACTGTCTATGGTAAAATATTGGCCTTGTGAAGGGCAACGTAAATCAAAACATTTTTTGAATTTTTTTTTTTTTTGGAGGTGATTTCATGTTTAATAGGAACTTGAAATGATACATACCAGTATGTAAATGGTTTTGGACTCCTTAGAAGTTAGGACCCTGGGCAGTTGCCTGGTCTTCCCCCTATGGTAAATTGTAGTCGCCTCCACTCTTCTACAGCTACTTGTGCCAAACTATTTGTTACGATTCCCACTGCAAAATGTGATTTTGCACTGATAAACTGTTGACATCCGCTATCAGATTGTGGGTTTCAATCAGGACCCTTATGTCGATTAATCAATAGATATATTTAAATTCCCTTTAATGCTAGGACACATGGATTACGTAACATGTGCAGTGTCAGTGTAAAGGAAAACTAAAGATCTGCAGCAGCCGTGTAAGGTTATAGATCGTAACACCATATTTTATCAGTCTATGTAGTGACACCAAGTGAATATCAAGGCTGTGATAGTAATTGAGAGTTGTCTGTTCTGTGTGGCATCGGTCACTAATCAAATGTCCCATTTCTACTGTCAGAAACAAGAAGTTGATGCAAGAGATCTCCAGACCATTCTCAACAAACTCCTTTCAAAGAGTAAGTTTCCCATCAATATATATTATAATATAATGCACCCCTTAACATTGTAATATATTACACCAATTCGGACTCGTCTTTTTATATGGTCGGGGAACTCCTCAGTGGCGTAATATCATTATATTACACTGTAAGGGGCGCAATATCCATTATATATTAACTGATCCATCTGTTTTATTGGTGCCCGTATCCTATTACATGTTCATATAAACCTGTGCTGGTTACTTAACAGACTAGTGAGAAACATAGAGAATTTACATTGTTTTATTATACCCAAACTTCACAAGCCAGTTACGTATGGGGGAGGGCATTACAGTTACCCCTTACTTAAATTACTTATTATTACATTATTATTATTATGTTCCTTAACTAATTGCAAACATATGACAAACACTCACACTTCTCCATACAATCCTAGGGATTCTTACACACCATACCATATTACGTTAAAGGGGAACTGTGGTCTCCAAACAAGTTGATTTTAAATGAAAGGCCAGGTTCCTTTCTTTAAAATGAGCCATCAACCACCAATAGGAAGAAACGCTTCTTGCACAGCACGTCTTCCAATTGTCAGGCCGCAGGAAGTGTGGCAGGTGAACAAATTAAGTTTTAAATCTTAGGTCCTCATCTACTACTGATGTGGGAAAAAAGAGGAGCAGGGCTGAGGTAAGTGTAATTGTCCTTTAAGTATAAGCATTAGAAAATTCCTGCACTGCTGCTTCTACCCACATTTTCCAATTCACACCAAACTCTTAATTGATGTCTGTATCTCTGAAACAGCCAGACCCATTGTTTATAGACTTCCTAGGTAATGAAGATGGTTATATTCTGGGGATTTAGGTCAAGGACAGACAGATTACTTTCAACTCCCATTTAATATTAATATATGATACTCATAATGTGTTTTGTTTTATTGCTCAGGGCCTGACTTGAGATCCAATGGATTCACTCTATCCACATGCAGAGAAATGATCAGTCTTCAGGACGTATCCTTTGATGGACAATGTATTTTTGCAGAAAGCTTGCAAAGATTCAAGAAGAAACAATGTTAGATTTGATGATTCCTCTTAGAGCAATTTCTTCACGTGCAATTTCCTAGCATCTTTTTCCTGCTTGGGACATTTTCCAGACAAGCAAATCCTTATTCGGGTTGTTTGCTTGTATGAAGGGAAGACAGAGCCTTCTGGAAGATGCTCTAAACAGAAGAGGATGTTTGAAAAGACGTGAAGAGCACAAAAGGTCACATATCAATAATATCAAGGTTAATCCTGAACTTAATAAATTTGATCTTAGTGTCATTGCACAAGTTTTTTTCACTACTTCCATAGGGGCAACCTAGGTAAGGAAATCCGCCATATTGGTGCCTATTCACTATAATTAAAACCGATTATTATGTAGCCATTGTGTAGCCATACAATTGTTTTTAATACATGGTTCTTTTTAAAGCTATAACACGAATGTGTTGATTATATTAATTTGAATGATCTAGGTTGGGGCTGTCGATGGGCCCCACGTTTGGTTTAGACCCATGAGTGCATTTACTTTTTGTATTATAATGTGTATATTCTGTCAATAAAAAAGCAAGTGTTAACCTTAATTTACAAAAAGATGGACGGGACTGCAACATTAAGCCTTACAGAGTTCCATGTTCTTTGGATGAAGATCCAGAAATACCTGGTAAAATTCCCTTCTTCATTTCACACTCTGTTACATGTGTGTCTAGCTTCTCCTGACTCATTAAGTTTATTAACTTGCCATTTATTTCTTTCCCCTTGTCTTTGTATTTTTCGGTTGTCCTTGGTGAATGGTCTGTGGACCCTCTTGGGGGGCAATAAAGGCTTGTTCTTCTAAACAGCTTTGGCAGAATATTATTGTATGGAGATTATTTATATCTCTTGGGTTGTTTCTGTTCCAGGGCATCTATATTAAGGCAGACACGGATCGCTCAGGGACCATTGATGCTCATGAGATGAGAAGCGCCTTACAAGAAGCAGGTGAATCCAAGTCAAACTTGAACAATATTGTCCATATTAAATGAAAGACCAGGTTCCTACCTTTAAAAAGAGCCATCAACCACCTCTCTATATGCTGCACAGCCCAAGATATCAATGATTAGAAAGTTAGGGGGTGGGAGATTCTGAATCTGCGGTAACAAATACTAGTTCCACCTTCTAATCTGTGGTTATTGTGTTCAATAAAGCTGATTTTTGTAGGATCCTCAAGTGGATTGTGCTTTCTTAGGGGGCCTTTTTGTCTTCCAGTGTATGCTAATCTGCCGTTGGCACATGCTCAGTGAAGGAGAAAGCAGAAGGAACAAGGAAAAGATTGAGTTACAGTGACTGAGGGAGGAGTGGGAGGGGCCACAGGGGGTTTCAAGGGGACGAGGGGTCATGGGGGCCCATGAGAGAGACTGTCACATGGTTTCTGAGCAGGAAGCAGGAAGTGCAGGGGATCTGGTGATGCTGCTACCATATCACACATAAAAATGTAAATATCTAAGTAACTATGTAAAAAAAAAAAATTGCAAAAATACCATGGAAAGAAATCACTGTCAATTTACCTAATGTCATTTTTGCACCATAGTTATTCTTAAAAACAAAAATCTTCTTCTTTAAAGAGGAATTATACTGCCCAAACCCCCCTTTTCCCTTTAACAGTACTCAGGATGAGGTCCAGCTCTACCAACTCCCTTAAGTCTGTGATCCAATAGGAAGAGGCATTTCTTGAAAGGAGTCTTCTTATGGGTCAGGTCTCAGACTGAGGGAGGGGGCAGTGTTGGACCTCCCCCAAGGGAAATGTTAAATAAATATTACTGCTTAACTAGGCAAATCTTTGTTTGAGGAACTTTAGTTTTATTGGAAAGGAAAAGGGAGAGGTGACGAGGGGTGTGTAATTGCCCTTTAAATTTGCCAAATAACCAGTTTGCTTTAGAAAGAACTTTAATAGCATTTACATTTTTGGGTGAGCATTTCTAGATCAATTAACATAACCTCAATTGTGCTGATAGTACACATAAGCACTTTTTGGCATACATTATTGGTGTCATTGAATCCATCAGGATCTTCATTCTCCTCATTATTTCTAAAACCCCATTTAGTGTTTCATTGGTCTAAACACAAAGATACATTTCCAATTGGGAGTCTGTGTCCCATAACTAAACTGTCTTTATTTTCCAAGGTTTCACACTGAATAATAAGATCCAGCAAAGCATTGCCCTGCGCTACACTTCCGACAACCTGACGATTAATTTTGATGGTTTTGTTGCCTGTATGATGAGGCTGGAGACCTTGTTTAGTAAGTAACTGGTTTTAAATCTCATTAAAGAAGAAGATCCCATCCTGATCTTCTTGTTTCCTAAAGTTGACAACACCCGATGTTCCCGCAACATTTTGACAATCGCCTGGGCCAATCAATTTGTGACTGATTTTCAATTGCAGAATAATTGGTCCGGAGTGGGGAGAGCATTTATTTAGACCCGCACAATGGGAAAGGTTTGATACCGCGGGTTTCTCACCAACGCTAAGGACGCAGCCATATAGTACCGTAACTTTACGGCTGGTCATCCTTTTATGGCAGCGGTTGTAAATGTGGAATTAAATGGATGATAACCTTGCAGTAGCAGGGTTTCGTTATATTGCACCGTGGTCATACATTTACAACTGTGGAGCTATAGAATGACTCCATTATACGCTGCTAATCATTATTGGTAGCTTACAATGGCGATAAAGACACTGTAACATATTTATAAAGGGCCTCTTTATAAATACGTCCCTTTATCCATTACATGTGATATGGATCTGACATGGTGCTTGGTTTTTATTTTCATTGAGAATTGTTCACCCATCGTTGTAAAGGTTTCCTGGGCCTTCGATATTATGTATATAAGCCACTGATTGGATGATAAGTGTGGAGACCAACTTTATTTTTATCTATTTCAGAAATGTTTCAGCTGTTGGACAAGAAGAAAACTGGGATCATTGAGCTAAGTCTACAAGAGGTACGATATCAGAATTAGTCCATTTAAAGAAGACCTTCACTGTAAGGGCTAGGCAACACTGCTGCGGTTTTTTTGCGTTTGTGCTTGCGTTTTTTTTTCATATCATTAAAAACGCGGCAACGCACCGAAAACACGCGTTTTCGGGTGCGTTGCGATGCGAGTTACGTTCCGCATTTTAAATCGCAAACGCATGGATTTTTAATGAAAAAAAAGCATGTGCAAACGCAACGAAATCACACATGAAATTGCATGCGATTCCGTGTGCGATTGCGTTGCAGTGTGGCCGTGCCCTAAAACACATTTTACCCTGATTTTCAGACCCGAGACTGTTTGCTTAGGTCCCTGCCCTGGGTTCTGTTTGGTTGGGGTTATAGTTTCTCTTCTTTTACATTTATCTGAGGACATTACCATGGTCAACCTTTAGACTGAATAGGAGCTTATAGTGCAAAGTTTATTTTCAGCAGATTTGTAAAACTAATAATTTGTATTTTATTTCTTCCCTCCTCAGTGGCTTTGTGCAACGTTGGTTTAGAGATGGCGACTTCTTCAGTAGTCCTAGATGTCTCTACCTCATTCTTTATTCACACTGTCAATAAAATCAATGCTCTTTTGGAAACGGGTCAGTGAGTCTAGGCTGATTAACCTAATTATTGTAGTTTGAAGGCTCCACATGACTTTATTCAAGATCACACAAATCACTTCATAGACCTGAATGTTTTAAATGAGAAAAAGATCCCATTGGTGTTTGAAGACTTTGAACCTGAAACTTGTGACCAAAGACAAAATAGATCACGAAAGTCCAGCCTGGAGCCGTAGAGCTTCTGTCCAGTTACATATCAACCCACCTGATTGATTTCGTTAAAACCAAATGATGAACATTTCCAGATTAAAGCGACCTGTAACATTAACTGAACTGAACAACGGAAGATTTTAGCAGTTTGATGATATGGGATAGAAAGTGGCTCCTAGATGGTTTTTAAATTATAAATTGTACATTTTAAATATTATTCTAATTTCAGCTTTAGATTTCTTACCGGTGAACTGTATGTAAATTATACAGACACAGAGCATGACGCAGTTCCATTTCCCATATGAATGGAGATTCTCTTTATCAGATTGGCTGAATTGAAATTGCCCAGGTTTGGAACTGTTAAGCCCTGTACACCACCAACAATGGTAGGTGTGTGGTGCTACACACAGCCAACAATGGGTGCTGCTATGCACCTACGATCGTGGCAATGACCTCCGAACGCGTTCACGTGCGACAAACATCCGCTTTGTCAGATAAATGTGCGTGTGCGTTCGGTCCACCATGGTGGATTAATGAATGACCCCGACCGAATACATGCACACACGCAATAATCACACGAAACGTTGCGGGTATCCGTCAAGGTTGCCAGTCGTGGCCAAAATCTTACCTGTGTGCGAGGCTTTAGGCTATTGACTGCACGGTCAGTCATTAAATATTCGATGGCCGATTGGACCAGTAGAATCTTATATGTGTACAAGGCTTTAGTTTTTAGGGGTGGGGTCTGTTTTCTGCTTAAGATTATATGTGTTTGTAAAATGTAATGTTTGTATGGAATGGGGAAATAAAAATAATCCATTCAAATTAATGCAGTGTCGGGCTAAAAATTACTTTCCAAAATGTCCAATTAGCAGAGATGATATAAATGAGAACTATAGTGAGATCTGCACCTGATAGTACACAGGGTGTGGACCTAAACCACTCCGCCCCCTTACCCCTGTGCTTCCTGTAGTTCCATCAAACACTGGCTTGAAGTTTTGGTTTGGCCCCCCTGAATGTTGTCAATGGGAATACGCACTTATTGGACAGCGTAGGAGGAGTCCTGGACTCATCTAATGGGGCAGTCCATAAAACCCAGTGTTTTACGGCTGTTTATGGAAACTAAAGAAAAGCCAGGGGTGAGGATCTAACAGTTTAAATCCTTACACTGGGTAGTATTAAGGGAAGTATTGTTGTCTTTTAAAATCAAATGGTACCCTAGGTGGGACTAATTATGTCCCTGTATGTTTATATTTACAGCTGGGCCTCTGATGTTTCCTGGGCCCTAGGCTAATACCTAGGTAGCCTTGTGGATAATGCTGTTCTGTCTATAGATCCATTTGGTTAGGGAATATTTTTTTAAGCCTCGGTATTGGTTGTTATTCGTAGTGCAGTCTGGTTACATGTCCTTTCCTACCAAGGAGATATTGAAGGAAACCAGCAGGATAAATAAAACTGTACCAAATGTGCTTGCCCTGTAATGACTCCTTTTAGAGATTTTATTTATATTAGTTGATGTTGGCTCTTGTAAGGATGGCAGCATTTTACAGCAGACAGTTGGCACCAAACCAAGTGTGGACAAGCTGGACAATCCTCCTTCCCTTGCCATGACCAGGCATATACCCATATGCAGTATGTGTTTCATTTACCCAGAGCCGCTATCGCTCTGTGTAAATGTCCCGATCGCGATTCAAATGTCGGTAAATCCCTAAAAAGGATATCAGCTATCAGCTGGCACTAAAATTAGCGCAGGTGTCTTTTGTATGAACCACGCATCCGGCGTTATTATGGTCACGCGGTTGCGATCCAGTTAGCTTGACCTCTCAAAATTTGCCCAGCGCCTCTGGGTAAATCGGCCCCTATGTTTGGTAGAGTTCAGGATTGAGGGGATCATGTCTGCAGACAATATAGAGGACACTTTACCTAATCTGCATGGTCCTGACTCCATAACCAAGAGACCTTAAATATAAGAGAAACATGCCCAGGGCTTTCTGAGTCCTACAGAAACATTTCCATTGCAATAAATCTAAATGACACCAGTGTATGTATTGATTAGAAAAGAATGTTATTAAATAAAATAACTTCTATGTTTGGTTTTATTTCACATTCCACTATTAGCCCTTCTGTAGTGCAGTCCCTAGGTCCCCTTTCCCAGGTACCTCAATAATACTTAGCAATCCACAAGGTCAATGAAGGACACATGACCCTCCACCATCCCTACCACAATTAAGCGATCTTGCAGGGTGGATCAGTGGTATAACTTGGAATCACTGGCCCCCCCTGCGGTTGCTCCCCCAGTTCCACTGGTAGCCCCCCTCATTGAGCACGTAAGTCAAGTAACTTAAGCACAGAGGGGTGTACCGAAGCAGCAGTGTGACCAATCAGTGTGCAGGCATCCTTATTCATGCCTGTAATTAGTGCCACAGCCACTGCTGCTCCTTCCTGCCTGAAACAGCTGTCACTGTTTCCTGAATGAATGTTTTTAAACCCCCCCCCCCCCCCATCTGAACAAGTGAAAACTTCTGGCACACCCTATTTCTAGGTCATTCAATGTGGGAGCAGGGGAGAGGAACTCTAGAACCAAGCCTAGATGTTAAAGGACATGGCCAGCCATAAAATGGAATTTTACATAGGTGCAGCACCCACCAAGCCCCATTTACATATTACTAACCTTCCCCAAAGATGCTCCTGAAGTTTCTTACAAGACCCTCCCTGCCTGGGTTCTGCCTCCTGCTGCTGATGCGAGTGAGCACAGGTACAGCAGCAGTGAGGCACTTGCTGGTTGTGGCTGTCAGCTATTGGCAGTGATGTCACAGGCGTGCCTTAGTCTGACAGCCACATCCAAGGAAAAGAGCAATAAAGAGCAGCAGAGCGGCAAGGGACCAGGTCTGGTAAGTAACTGGTAAGGGGCATCTTTGGGGAAGGTAAGTAAAATGAAAGTAAGGTTTAGGGGTACTGCACCTATAGATAAAATGTAATTTAATTGCTGGAGCATGTGCAAATACACTTTTACTGAAATTATAACTACACAGCACACAACTGGCTCCTCTCTTCTCCAGGTGTTGCTAGACCTTTTGTCACGTGAAACAAATATTTAAAGGGCAGCTCCAGGCAAAAAATAACTTTAGCTATAATTAATCTCCCCCCTCCAAACCCAACTTTCACATTAACAATAATTTCCTAATATGCCCCTGAAGTTCCTTACACAACCCAGTCCCTTGCTGATCCTCCTCTGCTCTGCGGCTGACAGCTGCTCCATTTCCAGGTTGCGGCTGTCAGTAAAGGCGCAATGTGATGTCACTCCCAATTGCCTGTCAGCCGCGACCTTGTTTCGAAACAAACTCGAAATAGGAGCAGCGGGCAACACAGGACTGGGTCAGGTAAGTCCCTTCAGGGGCATATTTGGAAATTATTGTTAATGTGAAAGTGGGGTTTGGGGGGTGGAGATCATTTATAAAGTTATTTTTTGCCTGGACATGCCCTTTAAAGCCGCCCCGGTGTCTTCCAGCGGCGCTTGTGAAGGTGGGTGTGGTGGGCTAACTAACACTGGCTGGTGGACCGGAGGGATGACTTTACACTGACAGGTGAACTGGGGATCTAAGTGTGCCCACAACACAGGTATAAGATGCTCTCACGATCAGCCCACACAAATTAGCAAATACACAGCCCACACAGACTTGTTGATAAAAGATGTGCCCACAGATTTGTACTTGTAAATATAGTTATATTACATGTGCCCACAGACTTGAAAATATAAGATGGTAACATAGACTTGTAAATAAAACTTGTGCCCACAAATATCTGTTGTATCCAGTTAGATCAACTAGACTTAAAGTTCAGTACCCTGGAAAATCCCAACTAGCATATGACAGCCAGGTGTTAGGAACCTTCTGAATGCCAGGTGTGATTGAGGTGTCAAAACACTAAAACAAGGGAGTATCTCCATGGACAATGTAGACCCTATAATAAATAAAATCCACTAGCTTATTGATGAAAAGTGAATACTACAGAGGACCAATGACTTGGAGATGCTAAATATTATACAAAATCACCCAATAAAAGAATGAACCCCATTCCCACTTATCCACACATCTAAAAAAATCCACAACCATCATACAACCCATATTTATAAACAATGCATGAAGACATGGGGGGTCCTGGAGGCAGATAAATAACAAAATGTTTGTATCCATAAAACGGTACCAGTAATGCCGAATCCTTAAAAAGCGATGGGTTATTGATTAATGAGTAGTCACTCCATATAAGAATACTTAAAACATGTGCACTGTATTCAGCCAATAGAACTGTGGTTGTGACTTACAGTTAAGAAGATCTTCACCCGATATCTCCTAGGGATCAAAGCATCCGTGTTTGTCCTCTTCCCGATTCCATCAATCCTTTGAACCGGACCTCCGTAACCACAATATACAAGCCTCTCAGCCTCCCCACATCTCAGTCTATTCCAACACGCCGACACGCGTTTCGTCACTGTAGCATGTGACTTCGTCAGGGCATCCTGCACGTTCGGTCTACTGACTCTTTTAAGCACCAAAGTTAAAGGGCGGGGATCAATTTAGTTAAATAGTGTCACAATACAAGTAGAAACAATTTACACCAAAAGCAAGTCTGGTCAATTGTGTGGTTCGGGTAGTTGCCGCTCTAATAGAAACAACTGAATTTCACAAACTATCCCTGAGTCGAATCCTCGGATTGGATCAATTTAAAATACAAACCTGATTAATTACTTATATGTAGCAAGATAATTTTGGATTTATGATTTATCATACATACAGGTGAATAATAAATGGCCACAGACAACTAAATGTAACAGCCTAACCATTACAGGCCATTATAAAAAACAGGAGAAATCATTCTCTTCATTTAGGCCCATAGGTTTCAAGGTTTCCAACTCCTGTATCCATTTTAGTTCTCTCTGCAATAGAACTGTATCAGGGTCACCTTATCCCCATTATTACTTGTTCAAAGCACAATATTGTTTAAACAACATGTTTCACAACACTGCTTCTTTCTGGTTCTTTCTTCCAGATCGCCCTACAGTGTTCCTGAATGCGAACGGTTAGCAATCTCTTTATTTTACTAACATAATTCATCCCGCATGCACATGATATTAAATAAACAACCTGTGTGCTTTGGCGGGTAATTCATTTTTTTACTTGGAACCTTTTTCCTTTTTTGTTCCATACCGTAGCAGTTTCCAACATCAACCGGCATATAGAACATTTCCCACATCTCACATTACCAAACTTTTGTTTTACCCCTAAACAATTCTCCAAAGATATACTGGGGCTTTTGAAATGGCTTCTGGTTAACATGTCTTTTAAAGGACAATGATACTCACCTTTTCCCTGATCCACTGCAGCATAGTACCCAGGATGAGGACCTAAAATCGCTAAGTCCTCACCCTGGGTACTTTCCCTGCACTACTTACTGCAAATCTGCAGGACCCAGGTCCTCACCCTGGGTACTATGCTGCCATGGAGGAAGAGGAGCGAGGGTGGGGTAAGTACAATTGTACTTTAAACAAATATTGGTACCTCCTCCATGATGATTTGGAATTAAGGGACAAAATAGGTTACAGACTCATGCTCACAGCAAGAAGAGCCCCATCTTTAAAGGACAATTGTACCTCACCCTCGCTCCTCTTCCTCCATGGCAGCATAGTACCCAGGATGAGGACCTAAAATCGCTAAGTCCTCACCCTGGGTACTTTCCCTAACTCATGCACTACTTACTGCAAATCTGCTTCGGCAATCGCTCCATTCCTCCACTCTTCCTGCTTCAGTGACAGATCGCGATTGCAGCCAATAGGAAGATACGCTCTGCAAGGAGGCGTGTCTTCCAATTGGCTGCCCCGCGACTGTCACTGACAGTAGATGGGAGGTGGAACAGTGCGGATCCCCAAAGCAGATTTGCAGTAAGTAGTGCAGGAGTTAGGGAAAGTACCCAGGGTGAGGACTTAGCGATTTTAGGTGCTCATCCTGGGTACTATGCTGCAGTGGATCGGGGGAAAAGGTGAGTATCATTGTCCTTTAAAATTTGCCTCAAATTACCACATTGAGAGTTATACCTTGTAATGAATCTGATGCATTGTGTACTCTTTTTGGGGTTTTGTCCTTTAACACATGCTCTCTTTTTCATGACAGAGCCCTCTTAAAAGCTCTATTAAGGGACGGATTACCATACTCTCTTTTTTCAAGTTTTGTCTCAGACATTCACCTTTTTCCAAGAAATCTTCGTCTTTAGAAAAATGTCTTCTTATGCGGAGGAATTGGCCCGTGGGGATGGCATCAATGGTGGATCTTGGGTGATGACTATCCGCTTTTAGGATGGAATTTACAGCTGCGGGTTTCTTATATATAGTTGTAACTAGGTACCCTTGTTTGATCTTAATTTTAAGATCTAAGAACTCTATTTCGCTATTATGATAATTAAGAGTTAATCTAATATTTTCCGTGTTCTTTTTAAGGGCCTCCACACAGGTCTTAAGTTCTTTAACCGTACCATTCCAAATTATCAGGGTGTCATCCACGTATCTTACCCAAAGTAAGACACATGGATCCCAACCCCCACGGATAATGTTTCCTCCACGTCGGACAATTCCCCTTTTCCCAGGTGGAGGCACGCATATGTAGGGGCGCAAGTCGCCCCCTTCGCGGTGCCTCTCATCTAGCGATAGTACACATTGTTGAAGACAAAGCAATTATTTTCCAAAATGTATTTCAACAATTGCATCACAAACTTATTATGCTCGATATACCGTTTACCCCTGGATTCAAGAAAGGATCCTATCGCCTCCAACCCTGCCTCATGAGGGATGGAGGAGTATAGGGTCTCGACATCCAGTGTCCCTAAGGTCACTTCTTCGGGAACGGGTAAATTATCTATTTTACGGAGTACGTCCCTAATATCCTTGACAAAGGACGGAAGTCCATTAAGGAATGGGCGTAATACAAAATCTACATAATTACTTATGCACTCAGTAGGCCCACCCATCCCCGAAATAATCGTCTACCCGGAGGGTTTTGTTGATTTTTATGCACCTTAGGGATGCAGTAAAATGTAGGGACCCTAGGATTTTTTGGCTGAAGGTATCACTTTATCAGTGTCACCTTTTCTTATCCCCATTATTACTTGTTCAAAGCACAATATTTTATGCTGTTTATTTTTCCTGCATGTTGTTCAAACATGTTTCACAACACTGCTTCTTTCTGGTTCTTTCTTCCAGATCGCCCTACAGTGTTCCTGAATGCGAACGGTTAGCAATCTCTTTATTTTACTAACATAATTCATCCCGCATGCACATGATATTAAATAAACAACCTGTGTGCTTTGGCGGGTAATTAATTTTTTTACTTGGAACCTTTTTGCTTTTTTGTTCCATACCGTAGCAGTTTTCCATATTAACCAGCATATAGAACATTTCCCACATCTTACATTACCAAACTTTTGTTTTACCCCTAACCAATTCTCCAAAGATACCGTATATTAAGGCTTTTGAAATGGCTTCTGGTTAACATGACTTTAAAATTCCTGAGAATTAATTAGGTTTTTTGTTTTAAGATATCACTAAGTCCCCTTACAATGTCATTAATAGGGCTTTCACTTAGTCTTTCGTATAGGGATGGCATAGAACTCGAACCCGAGTTCGAGCCGAACTTTCGAGTTCCGGACAGACCCAGACTTCTCGAACTATCCCAGACTTGGACTTTCGTTATTTCCCGGACTTTCGATGATTTATCAAATGTTCAACCGTTCGAACGGTCGAACATTAGATAAATCATCGAATTTAAAAAAAAAAAGTGCCCACATGTCCAAAATCACCCAATGGTAGCATTGCCAGCCCCCTAGGTATAAAAGGCAGTGCGACCAGCGTCATTTTGTCAGTGTGTTGGAGTGTGTTTAGTGGAGACCTGACAGTGTTGGAGTTGGAGAGAGATTTTTGTGCTTTTTGAGCTTTCTGTGTGTGGATTTCAGTGTGGTGGTTTAGCACTTGTTGTTACCCACCCCTGTATTCACACATCTTGAGACCCAACAGTCCTTTTAAGGACTACCCTTGTGACACCCAAAAGTCCTTTTAAGGACTAACCCCACCTATAAGTCCTTTGGACAAATTTTGTGTTAGACCTTTTAGAGGTCTAGGTGTCCTGTTTTTTTTGTTTGTCTTTCTGTATCTGTGTGTCAGTGTCTGTGTGTTTGTGTAGCTGACAGTGCTGCATTTAGCAGCAATCAGCAGCTTTTGCTGTCTGATCTGCTGTTTGCTGTCAGTTGTGTCTGTGTCCTATTTGTGCTTTTAGTGTAAAAAAAAAATGTGATTTTTTTTGTGAAAAAAAAAAGCTTTGTGTTTATTTGTTTGCCTCTGTGTGTGTTACTGTGTGTTTTGTCCTCTGTGTCATTTTGTCGCTTGGTCTTTTGTGTTTGTGTGTTTGTATATATATATATATATATATATTTTTTTTTTTTTTTATTTTTTTTTTTTTTTTTAAATTTGGGAGAGGGAAATGCCTGGCAGGGCAAGAGAGAGAGCCAGGAGCTGGGGTGCTTCTGAACATGGAGGGGGAGGGAGAGGGGAGCCTACTGAAGGCTCTGGCCAGGAGCTACCTGGCCCTTCGCAGGGTAGACGGGTTTCTATACCCGATATGTTTAGGGGTAGCCGGGCTAGGGCTATCCCTTCTGATCAAGGAAGGCGGGTATTAGAGTGGATTACCCAGCCTTCCTCATCCACCTCCTCACAGGCACAGAGCAGCCGAGCTGCTACTGTAGATACTGTGCCTGCTCCTTCCCCACCTGAGGCTCCTACTGTGGGCATGGACCCTGATCCTCTTTATCAGGAGTTCGTTGCCCACATGACCACTACTTTCGGGGATCCGGAGGAGGAGTCTCAGGATATGTTTTCGCACACTATGTGTGGGGCTAGTGTGCTTGAGGAGGAGCCATGCACTGATGCCCAATCTTTCCTGTTGCCCGAGGCGGAGGAAAGTGCTCAGTGCACAGGAGGCTGATGATGTCACGCAGCAGTCCATGAGCAGCCAGGGAAATATTGTAGGGGGTGAGGTCCCAGATGCTGCTGCTGCTATTAGTGACACAGCCTCCAGTATTGAGGAGGTGGAAGTGGACGATGAGGTCACCGATCGTTCATGGGTGCCACAAGTGAGAGAGGAGGATAGTGTCTCTGAGGGGGAGTCCTCAGAGTGCGAGCACGAGCCTGAACCCAGAGGCAGGACTGGGGTCAGGGGTAGGGGCAGAGGCGGTGCGTCTAGTGCACCTAGTGCTGCTAGTGGAGGTACGGCACCAATGCCATCTGGTGCCAGTGCCCAACAACAGCAGGTGACCTCTGCTCCTGTGCGTGCCGGTGGCTCTGCTGTATGGGAGTTCTTCTCATTGACTCCCAGTGACAACACGGTTGCAGTGTGCAGTCTGTGTCTGCAGCGTGTTAGCCGTGTGAAGAATGCAGCAACTCTGGAGACCTCTTCTATGAGGAGGCATATGATGCTCCACCACTTTGCCCGGTGGGAGCAGCGGTCAGGGAACGCGCAGGCACCCACGCGTTCCCTTTCTCGTGCCCAGGTAGCCACCGTTCCTCCTCCTCCCCCTTCGGCCCCATCAGCTGCTTCCTTGGTGGAAGTTAGGGAGGAGAGACAGCCTTTGGCCCCAGCACGCAGTGTTAAGAGGCCAGGGGCGGTATGTCTCATTTACCGCCCAGTGGGCCATTCTGCTAGCCGCCAGAGAGGCGCGGCACGGGGCACAAGTGGTGAGATGGTGGTACCACCACGTATTGGTGATACACCAGTCTCCACCCCCCCCTCCTCATCCGGTGAGTCCTCTTCCAGGACAGCCCCGTGCCCCCCCAAAGCCTATGCTTCATGCCAGGTGAGACGGTGCCATGCAGTGTTGCAGCTTCTGTGTCTTGGTGAGCCACACCGGGGCAGAGTTGCTGGCAGCACTGCAAGGGCAGGCTGAGAGGTGTCTGACCCCACACCACCTCTCAATAGGCAAGGTAGTGTGTGACAATGCCACCAACATCCTGTCTGCCCTTTGCATGGGCAGAGTCACACATGTTCCTTGCCTGGCACACTTTTTCAACCTGGTTGTCCAGCGGTTCCTCACCAAGTACCCTGGTCTGCAGGAGGTACTGAGGATGGCTAGGAGGGTGTCCAGTCACTTCAGGTGGTCATAAACGGCCACAGCTTGTCTGGCCAAGTTCCAGCAGCAGCACAGTCTGCCGCAGAACCGCTTGATTTGTGACACCCCCACCAGCTGGAACTCTAGTCTTATAATGCTGCTGAGGCTGCTCCAGCAGAGGCGAGCCATCATGGACTATTTGTATGAGTACGAGGCTAGATCAGGCTCTGGGGACCTGGGATTTCTGTTACCCAGGCAGTGGCTGCTTATTCGGGATGCCTGCCTTGTGCTCGTGCCATTTGAGGAGGCCACCAGGATGGTAAGCCGCGATGATGCCACCATAGCGGATACCATCCCACTGGTGTTCCTCCTTGAGCACACCCTGTGCGGCATACTCGACAGGGCATATAGCTGCCGAGCAGCAGCTACTGGAAGAGGAGGACGCAGATACTTTTCTGAGCCCGGGCATCACGGTGCAGAGCAGCCGTCCGATGATGAGGAGGGGGATTTAGGTGATCTGGACCAAGAGGAAATGGGGCATTCCTATAGGGGGACGTCTCAACCCTCCCAAGTACCACATGTCATCCGTGGTTGGGGAGTGGTTGAGCCCAACACTATTATCTTCAGTGAGGATGAGGACACGGGGTCCTCTGCGTTCGGCACTTTGCGGCATATGGGTATGCATATGCTACAATGCCTATGCAAGGACCCCAGGATTAAGGCCATCAAAGAGAAGGAGCAGTACTGGGTGGCCACCCTTATAGATCCCCACTATAAGGGTAAAGTGTCGGAGTTCATTCCCGCATCTCAGAGGGAAAGCAGAATGCAGCAGTACAAGGCGACACTGCTACGTTGCCTCTGTTCTGCTTTCCCAGGTGCTGGCAGGCCTATGATGGTGGGAATGAGCAGGGCTCACGTCCCCCTGTGCCTGAAAGTAAGAGCAGCAGCTCTGGAGGCGGCCTTGCGGCTAACTTCAGGCTGTTCTTCCAACCACAGTTGCCAGGCACATCTACTGGCAACTCTACCAGGCAATACCTCAGTCACCATGTCACCGACTACATTGGATCCAGGGCCGATGTAGTCACCTCAGAGACTGAGGGTCCACTGGACTACTGGGTGGCAAGGCTGGATATATGGCCTGAGTTGGCACAGTACGCCATCGAGATCCTTTCATGCCCGGCATCCAGTTTCCTTTCGGAGAGGGCCTTCAGTGCGGCAGGGGGTGTTGTTATGGAGAGGAGGACCCGTCTCTACACTGAGAATGTGGACCGCCTCACATTCATCAAGATAATTGAGGTGTGGATCCCATCTCAGTACAGCACCTCTATTGCTAATGCCCGTGACTGAAGGCCTCTTGCCCCTGGCCACCCGTACTGCTCCTTCCACCTCATTTTCCACCTCGAGGCTTAGCTGATACCAGTTTAGCTGGCAAATGGCTAATTTTTTCTATTGGTAGGGCCATTTATGGTCCTACCTTGCTCTACAGCATTCAAGTTGTAAAATTACAAATGCTCTACCGCAACAGCTACTCTGTGGCTAATTTTTCTACGGTTGCTCTCCTGTCTCTCTCTCCACGAGGCACCTTTGTGGTGTCACCTACTCTGACCATGTCATACTCAACAGCTCCTAAGGATCTTTTCATGAAGTGTAACCCCTTCCCCGCTTTCCCTTGCACGAAGCATACACTGAGGGAGAGAAGCCAATGGGTTATGGGGTCTGTCCGGTGGGGCCAAGCCTGCGTGGCTCCGCAATAATGCTGTCAAATTGCAGTGGGTCTACTGCTACTCAATGGTGCTGTTCCTACAAAGCGTATCCCCTTCCCCGCTTTCCCTTGCACGAAGCATACACTGAGGGAGAGAAGCCAATGGGGAATGGGAAAAGCCTAAATAATTATGTTTGTAGTCAATGTCATTTGTAAAGATAAAACACAGAGATTTGTTTAGTTTAACTTTTTTAGTAAACGTAAGCACCTGTTACTTCGGTGCTTACATATTAATAATAATAATAATAATAATAATAATAACAATAATAATAATAAAAATATAAACAATAATAATAACAAACATGGTGCTAACTGCACCTATTTATGTTTTAATATTAAAACCTCGCGCTTAATGCGCATAATGTCTTTGTGCATGGAGAGCATGCGCCTCTCCATGCGCCTCAGACACCTATTCAATTCTTCCAGCCGGCACTGGCGTGCTGGTCCCTGCCGGTGCTGGTGCTGGCGCTGGCGGTGGTGGAGGTGAAGGGGAAACTGGAGGCCACACCTGTGGCCTTGGTGGCGGTGCTGGTGGAGGTGACCCTCCCTCCTCTGCATCACTGGCAGAAATAGATTCCTCATCTGCAAATTTATATATTAAAAAAGTACATTTTAATTATAAATAATAATAAGAAATATTAATAAAAAATAAATTTAATAATTTACTAACATTAACTAACATAGTAACATAGTAACATAGTAATTAAGGTTGAATAAAGACATTCGTCCATCAAGTCCAACCTATTCACTTTTTTTTTTTTTTTATTTATTTATTTTTTTTTAACCCTACCTAACAGTTGATCCAGAGGAAGGCAAAAAACCCCAGCTAAAAAAGGGGGGGAAAAATTCCTTCCTGACTCCAAACGGCAATCGGAAAGTATCCCTGGATCAACCAGATCTATATGCATTAATACCAGTAATTCTCAATATTTTTTAGTTTTAGAAACTTATCCAGGCCTTTTTTAAAGTTATTCAATGAACTTGCCATTACCACCTCTGCTGGAAGACAGTTCCACAGTTTCACCGTTCTCACTGTAAAGAAACCTCTCCTAACTTGAAGATGAAACTTCTTTTCTTCCAACCTTAAAGGATGTCCACGAGTCCTCTGATATGACCTATTAGTGAACAATGCACCAGAGAGTTCACTGTATGGGCCATTAATATATTTGTATAAGGTTATCATGTCCCCACGCAACCGCCGCTTCTCCAATGTAAACAGCCCTAACTTGTCTAATCTGCCTGCATATTCAAGCCCCTCCATTCCCCTTATTAATTTAGTTGCCCTTCTCTGAACTGCCTCAATTTCCAAGATGTCCCTTTTGTATATGGGATTCCAAAACTGCACCGCATATTCCAAATGTGGCCTTACCAGTGCCTTGTAAAGAGGGAGAATAATATTTTTCTCTCTTGATTCCATTCCCCTCTTTATACAAGACAATATCTTGCTAGCTCTAGCTGTTGCTACCTGGCATTGTTTGCTACAGCTAAGTCTGTTATCTACCAGAACCCCCAAATCTTTTTCCATTTCAGATGCACTTAACACAGAGTTATTTATGGTGTAGGTGGCACAGGGATTATTAAATCCCAAATGCATCACCTTACATTTATCAACATTGAATCTCATCTGCCATTCTGCTGCCCATTTTGATAATCTATCTAGGTCTGCTTGCAGCACTTGCACATCATTGGAAGTTTCCAAAGCTCTGCATAATTTAGTGTCATCAGCAAACACAGAGACCTTGCTCTCAATGCCCCCTTCTAAGTCATTTATAAACAGATTAAACAGAAGCGGCCCCAGTACAGAACCCTGAGGAACTCCGCTTAGAACTTTAGCCCACATAGATGTAGCTCCATTAACCACCACTCTCTGTTTGCGGTCCAATAACCAGTTCTCTATCCATGAACAAATGTTTTCTTCAAGGCCAACAGTCCTCAGTTTATACATTAGTCGCCTATGTGGCACAGTATCAAAGGCTTTTGCAAAATCCAAATATACCACATCCACAGCTGTGCCTGAATCTAACTTCTTACTCACTTCTTCATAAAAACCAATTAAATTTGTCTGGCATGATCTATTTCTCATAAATCCATGCTGACTACTACTAATAAGATGATCTCTGGAGACAAAGTCAAGGATATGATCCCGTAACAAAGTTTCCATCACCTTCCTACCACTGATGTTAGGCTTACAGGTTTAGTTACCAGGCTGTGAACGACTACTTTTTTGAATATTGGTATTACATGGCTTTTTTCCAATCCAGTGGCACTTTCCCAGACAAAAAGCGAATCTGAAAAGATGAGACACAGTGGTCTTGCTAGAACTGAACTAAGCTCTTTTAAAATCCTAGGATGCAATCCATCTGGTCCTGGCGCTTTATTGATATTAACTTTGTCTAATTGATTCCGTACCATATCCTCTGTTATCCAATGTGAAAACTCTTCATTTCCTCCCTGCACATTGTTACAATCCCTACTGTAAGGATTCTCAACAGTAAAAACCGATGTAAAAAAACGGTTTAGCAGATTAGCCTTTTCGGCATCCTCTACAACCACCTCAGCTCCATTATTTAATGGTCCCACATTCTCAGTCCTCATTTTTTTACCATTTATATACTTAAAAAACATCTTGGGGTTGGACTTGCTTTGTTCGGCAATCCGTGTTTCATTTTCTATTTTAGCTAGTTTAATTGCTTTCTTGCACTCTTTATTACAACTTTTGAAGTCCCTGTAAGCCTGTTCTGTGCCTTCTGCTTTCAAAATTTTAAAAGCCCTTTTCTTTTTTTCCATTTCCCTTTTTACCTGAGCATTAAGCCATGCAGGAGTGGACCTAATTTTTTTACACTTGTTTCCTAAAGGTACCGATTTGGAAATGTTATAGTTTAATATCCCTTTAAAAGTGGTCCACATCTGCTCAGTATCTTTACCTAGAAACAGTTCCCCCCAGTCTATGAGCAGGAGCGATTCCTTTAAAAGCATAAAATTAGCTTTCCTAAAGTTAAAAGTTTTTGTTAAGCCAGTGCACTTTAGTTTTCTGCAACCTATATTAAATGACACTATATCATGGTCACTATTCCCTAAGCTTCCCATTACCTTCATCTCCAAAATGAGCTCTGGGTTATTAGATATCACCAGATCCAACAACGCATTCTTTCTAGTAGGAACTTCTACCATCTGTGAAAGAAAATGCTCATATAGGAAATTTAAGAACTTTATACCTTTTGAGGTGCTGGCAGTTCCATTACTCCAATCTATTTCAGGGTAGTTAAAATCCCCCATAACCAGAACATGCCCCATACCAGCAGCCTTCGCCAACTGCATATGGAGATTCATTTCCACCTCTTCCCCGGCATTTGGCGGCTTATAACACACTCCAACAATTAATTTACCTACCTTCTTGCTTCCTGTACACAGTTCCACCCATAATGTTTCTGCCGCATCGTTTGCTCCCCCATCTAATCCATCTTTTAAATTTGGCTTCAATTCCTGTTTAACATACATACATACTCCTCCTCCTTTCTTATTAACTCGGTCATGTCTAAATAAGGAGTACCCTTCAATATTTACTGTCCAGTCGTGTGAATCATTAAGCCATGATTCTGCTATACCAATTACATCATACCTTTCCTTTAACGCTATTATTTCAAGTTCGCCGGTTTTTCCAGCCAGACTCCTTGCATTTGTAAACATACATTTTAGATTATCAATTGATTTACTTCCATACATGGTCGTACATGCCTCCTTATCCTCTATGCTCCCCCCTCCTCCTTCTCCTCCCTCCGTTGTGTTACTAGCCCCCAAATCCCTAACTTCTCTATCTACCCCTGTGTAGTTAAACAGTTACATTTACTAATACTAACACTAACTAACATTAACTAACATTTAAAAAAATATACTTTGAGTCGTTTATGAAAAAAGAGCTTTCAAAATCTGTATTATATGTAAATATTGTAAGTATTTTTCGTGTGTATTTGTCCTTTAACTAACATCTACTAACATTAACTGTTACATTAAAATTTGCTAACACTAACTAACACTAACATATGCACTTTGAGTCCTTTAGGAGAAAAGCACTAAAGGCCCCGCAATCGTTTGTAGCGATTTGCGAAGCGCTATCACCAATCACAAGTGCTATAAAAGTAACAAGAAAAGTGCAGTATAGTGGTGGTTATACTTAGACAGAGCTTGTCAGAAAGATCTGCCGCAGAGCCGCCTGATTAGTGGTGCAAAAGGTGGTGTTTTATACAACTCAATCGCAGATAAAATTTAATATATAAATGTGATACTTGCCTTGGACATTCTGCTGGATGTCCTGGACGTAGTTCCGCTGCTGCCGCTTGAGGTCTGACCACCTCTTTTGGAGCTGAGAGATGGTCAGATCAATGCGAAACTGCGTTCGCAGTTTCGCCTGCAGGTGGCGCATTATGCGCCATTTGCGCTCCTTTATGTTGGGGGTGCCGATTGGCATCCCGTCATAACCCCGCCGGGTGACATATTCCACCATCAGACGCTGCCATTGCATGGTGGCCATGCTTTCTGTTGGGGAAAGTAATAGTGGAATGACTACACCCACTTTCCAGGCTCGATTTTTGATCCTGGATTGCATATAGAAGTCAATGGGAAGAGTGGATAAAATCAAATGCAGAAAAATCGAGCATGCAAGTAAAATGTCTATATATACCAATACGCGAGTAAATACTAAATAAACGAATATGCGAGTAAAGTGTTCATGTAACTACGAGTAAATATCAAATATGCGAGTAAAATGTCCATTATACCTATACGCGAATAAATACAGAATCCGCGAGTAAAATGTCCATTAAACCTATACGCGAGTATCGAATCCGCGAGTCAAAGGTCTATTATACCTATACGCGAGTATCGAATCCGCGAGTCAAAGGTCTATTATACCTATACGCGAGTAAATACCGAATCTGCGAGTAAAATGTACATTAAACCTATACGCAAGTATCGAATCCGTGAGTCAAAGGTCTATTATACCTATACGCGAGTAAAGATTGAATTATCGAATCCGCGAGTAAAATGTACATGGTACCTAGGCGCGATCAAGCTCGAAAATAGCGCGAGTGAGAGTAAAATCTAGTTTTCGAAAGTCCTGGATATTCCAACGTGTTCCCCAGACCATTTCCCAGGTCCCACAGCCATTTACATTAAGTTACCATTGATATTTAAGTTGTATTTCATTTGAACTTTTCGAACTATTTGCCTCCCATTGACTTTAATGGGTCCGTTTTCGAACTATCGAACTTTCGAACTTTCCAAATAGTTCGAACGTTCGAAAACGGCCATCTCTACTTTCGTACTGGGTAGTGTCTCGGAGCTGCCACATAGCTTCCTTAAGGTTCCCCCCTTTGTCGGCATTTCTAATTTCCAAATCGTTACGTTAATGCCTTGCACTCGTCTCTTGATAAATTAGCTATTCTTGTATAGAAGACCCATCATTATCCAAAAGATTCATTTCTTTTTCCACTTGGAAACAAAAATTCTTATGTTAGGAAAAGATGACGGGGAAAAAATTTTGATGGTGGTTTAAAATCAGAAAAACCAATCTGGTCAGGGATGTTGCTCTGTATATCTATCTCCTCACTGGCTCTTTATAAAAACTCCAAATCATTTAACACTTTCAAGCCATGCGTATTAAATTGCTTGTCCCGGTTCTGGCCTTTAAATATTTTTTAATATTATATAAATTTACGAGATGAAGATCTTTTACTGCTTCAAAACAATTTATCTGACTCTCGGGGGCAAATGATAAACCTCTAGATGGAAGTGTAGTTGTAACTGGATCAATGCTCTCCCCAGTTAAGTTTATTACTCGTAATTCATTATTTACAGAATGTTCCTGCTGACCCTTCTTTACTTATATTTACCAACTGTAGCTCGTTTTCCTCAATCATAATTTTCATTAATACAAAGGATCATGCTGAAAGAGCATCTTCCCATTTTTCTGTTACAGATTTACTATCTTGATTCAATAAATTCCTTACTGGTTTAATCCTCATTCTCAAACCCCACGGAATCATTTTTTGGTCGCTATCATTTTTGAGACTCGATATTTCTCATTTAACCCTTAATTGGGATGTTACCAATTTTTCGGAACTCTTGGAGACAGACACCCATTCGTTACCTTCATTAGATTCACTGGATGAGCCACTGGAACTGAAAACTTCCGCTATATCTGAGTCCCTCATCCAGAGAAAATGCCATTACCCAACCATATAATTAATTATAAAAAGCTATTATTAACCTTGCTCGAGACGATTTACTTGCATCAAAAGTGGTAGTATAGACAAAGTACTGTGCCTCCAAGTCCCAAAAGGAAAGAGAATTCCGTATACATAGATTACTTTAAACGGGAAACGGCACCAATACAGTTAGTTACAGGTGGGACTTACTTACTAATTAAGTCGTGCAGGGCGGCCAAATCTGCTACACACTATACCATAGAAAATGTCACCCAAATAGCACCGCACACATCCAAAATAGCAAATAGCTATGAAAACGGGACAATGTAGACCCTATAATAAATAATCCACTAGCTTATTGATGAAAGTGAATACTAAATACTTTATTCATTATACAAAATCAATGTATAACCAATAAAAGAATGAACCCCATTCCCACTTATCAAACATAGGAAAGATAATCAATGCACATTCCTAGGCCCCATACAATATCATATTATCTGCACACTGGCATACTTTATAAACAAAGGGGTTTTAGTATACATTACTGTGATCAAATGAATGAAAAGCCTTCCAACCTTGTCAAGTTAACCCCAGTCTGGAAGGTCCTAACGTCTAACCTTTTCAATTTATTTTACTTCAATTACGATTAGAAAGCTTTTGCATTTCTCATTCTTACACACTGGATCCATATAACAGACTTCCCCCCAGCACTTTGGCTTTTTAAAATGAGGGAAGAGGCCATCCAGTGCTTTATATTAAAGGCATAGGACCTCCCATAAAAGGGGCGTGTTGGGGGTGCTATTACCACATGGAGGCTTGACCAGGCCTCCCAATAAATACATACAACACAAGGATTGTGGAAGCACTCCAATTAGGCTAATTTACAACTACATTTAGTGGAAGTGCTACTGATTTGGTCAAACATTTATACAAACATAGAAAAGATAATCAATGCACATTCCTGAAAGTGAATACTACAGAGGACCTATGACTCGGAGATGCTAAATACTTTATTCATTATACAAAATCACCCAATAAAAGAATGAACCCCATTCCCACTTATCACACATCTAGGAAAAGCCCCAACCATCATAAAACCCATATTTAAAAACAATGCATGAAGACATGGGGGGTCCTGGAGGCTGATAAATAACAAAATGTTTGTATCCATAAAACGGTACCAGTTCATAAAATGCTGAATCCTTAGAAAGCGATGGGTGCACCCTTGATTAATGAGTAGTCACTCCATATAAGAATACTTAAATCATGTGGACTGTATCCAGCCAATAGAACTGTTGTTGGGACTTACGGTTAAGAAGATCTTCACCCGATATCTCCTAGGGATCAAAGCATCCGTGTTTGTCCTCTTCCCGATTCCATCGATCCTTCAAACAGTTTTGGGCACATCAACTTAGGCACTCGAACCGGACCTCCGTAACCACAATATACAAGCCTCTCAGCCTCCCCACATCTCAAGTCTATTCCAACACGCCGACACGAGTTTCATCACTGTAGCATGTGACTTTGTCAGGGCGTCCTCTACATTTGGTCTACCGACTCTTTTAAGCACCATAGTTAAAGGGGTGGGGATCTGTATATACTCGAGTATAAGCCAATTCGAGTATACTGTAAGTCAAGTTACCAATTTTTACCTGAAAAATTTGCAAAAACTGATTGACTTGAGTATAAGTCAAGGGTAGAAATTATCACCACTACTGCCTTCTAATTCTGTATTGTTTTGTGGCTTAAGTTGCCCTTTAAATGGACAACAGAATTACCATGCATTAATCCCATACAGTAATAGCCAAATCCAGTACCAGTAACTCCTAATTCCTTGGCACTCCAGTTGTTTTGGAACTCCCAGTTGTAGTTTCTAAACATGTGGAGTGGCAAGGCTCAATAAACTTTTAATTAATATTACCATGATTTACAATTCTCCTGACCCCCATATAGTAAACGGCCCTCTGACCACAATAGTTAAAAGTGTCACCTGAGAGTTATAGTTTCAAGCTGTCACTTGCATTAAACTAGCAGCCATTTTGCCCCAAACTGAGAAGACCCATCAGATTTACAGCATCCAGATGAGCAGTGACAGTGCTGAGTGAGTCCAGCAGCCTGACTACAGGAAGCAGGAAGGAATGTAAAGGTTGATCAGCTCCTGTAACTTTCTATGCAGCTGAAGGATTTTTTAACACACCACCTACTGGATACTATGCGCAGTTGCAGCATTTGGTTAGGTTTTCAGGCTAATTTTAAAGCCTGAAAATCTCGGCTTATACTCGAGTATATACGGTACATCTGGAAACCCTACATCTACCCCATCTGGAAACCCTACATCTACCCCATCTGGAAACCCTACATGTACCCCATCTGGAAACTCTACATCTACCCCATCTGGAAACCCTACATCTACCCCATCTGGAAACCCTACTTCTACCCCATCTGGAAACCCTACATCTACCCCATCTGGAAACCCTACATCTACCCCATCCGGAAACCCTACATCTACCCTATCCGGAAACCCTACATCTACCCCATCTGAAAACCCTACATCTACCCCATCCGGAAACCCTACATCTACCCCATCCAGAAACCCTACATCTACCCCATCCGGAAACCCTACATCTACCCCATCCGGAAACCCTACATCTACCCCATCCGGAAACCCTACATCTACCCCATCTGGAAACCCTACATCTACCCCATCTGGAAACCCTACACCTACCCCATCTGGAAACCCTACATCTACCCCATCCGGAAACTCTACATCTACCCCCATCTGAACCCTACATCTACCCATCTGGAAACCCTACATCTACCCCATTGGAAAACCCTACATCTACCCCTCTGGAAAATTCTACATCTACCCCATCTGGAAACCCTACATCTACCCCATCTGGAAACCCTACATCTACCCCATCTGGAAACCCTACATCTACCCCATCTGGAAACCCTACATCTACCCCATCTGGAAACCCTACATCTACCCCATCCGGAAACTCTACATCTACCCCATCTGGAAACCCTACATCTACCCCATCTGGAAACTCTACATCTACCCCATCTGGAAACCCTACATCTACCCCATCTGGAAACCCTACATCTACCCCATCTGAAAACCCTACATCTACCCCATCCGGACACCCTACATTTACCCCATCTGGAAACCCTACATCTACCCCATCTTCAAGTCCCCATCTACTGCAGATTTCAAGGTGATATCTTTGGAAAATAAGCGACATCTGCCCGTGTATGGGATGCTTAAGACAAATCTACAGTAATATGCAGAGTGGGCTGAAATCTCCACAAACCTCAGGAGTGTTTATTAAAGACACAGGGAAATTAAAGACACTTGATGAAGGACAACAGAGTTACCATCTTTCCCACAGTCTGTAGAGGTAAAAGAGGAATGTTAGAAGGTATGTAAATAATGTATTTTACACGAGACGATGTGCTAAGCTAAAACAACCAACAGTGTGTACTTAAGGTTCATGCACACGTGTGATCGTCGCCGTTTAGGTCATGGATGATTACCTTACTGGCCAGGCGGATGTCCGATCGAGCAGCTGATAAAGTGACCATACACGGCACGATTATTGCCCAAAATGGCCGTTTGTACACATCATGCATTGAGGGTCGGCACAAACCTTTGGTCTTAATATATTTTGTTAAGAAAAAAAACGTTGTCAGAAAAGGCAAAAAGATTTACACTAACTCTTGGCCCCAGGGCAAGACCAGTGACTGTATCTCAGGAATTCTAATGTCTTAAATTTCCAGTTAGAACACGCAAGATTAAAGGAAACCAATGGGATTAAAGCTGTGTATAGCATCCAATCACAGAGGAGCTTCGGTTGCATTGAATAGTGTAGCTCCAGGATTTACTAGTCAATAGGACTCACAAAGAAAAGCAATGGGAAGAGAAATACAAAGTATCCAATATATTGGCAATAATATATTATTGGCTAACTAAATTAATTTGTTTCAGCTTATAGACACTAACATTAGATTTATAAAAACCTAAAGGAAACCTAAGCAGCAATTAATCAGGTATGTTTTCAAGTGAAGGTATGATTTAGGGCTAGGCCACACAAAGCTGGGTACACACACTACAGATTTTAGAAAGATGACAGACAAGATCTGCAAGATCTGCATACACACAGTCACAAGCGTTCTGATCTATACTCATCATAGTGAGAACGTTCAGGACTGTGTGTTTCCCTCGGATGCAGCAGACTTCTCTATAGGGAGCCCAGTACGGCCTAGGGAAGTTTTAGTTTTTTCCGAAGGACCGCTCGGCCGATGGGAACGTTCGGTGGTCGTGCGCTCATTTGGGAAAACCTCTGCACACACTAGCGATAAAGCCCCGATACCATCGGATCCGACAGTATCGGGGCTTTATCTCTAGTGTATGTACCTAGCTTAATGTGTTTTTTGAACAGTAAGGCTGAGGCCCCACTACAACGCACTAAATCTTGTGCGTTGTTGTGTGTCGTTCCACGTTAGCACATGCGTTTTTGTCATTTAACATAAACACTCATGCATTTGTGTAAAAACGCATTTGTGTGGCCTAGCCCTTAAGGAGCCCATACACTGCAGTGTATCTGCGTGGATTGTAAAACGTTATCCAACTGGGGTAAAGACGATTCAACCTTCACCAGATCAACTGTCAAATTGGGTGTAACATCTAACAAGTGTATGGCCAGCAAATAACCAACCTAGATGGTCATTTAAAACCATAAACCAGTGATTCAGCAAATCCGATTGAATCGCTCAAAATATCGATAAAGTGTAGGCCACTCAACAATGTATACAAAATATATATTGTCGAGAAGCTTATCGGAAAAATTAAGATCAGGCCTGGCGGAAAATTTCCCACCAACCCTATCTTCAAGTCCCCATCTCCCGCAGATTCCAAGGGGAAATTTGTGAAAAGATTGTTTGGAGAAGGTGAGGAACTATTGTTGTGGTCTATCAGAAATCCAATCCAAAAAACATCTGCCCGTGTATGGGTAGCTTTACAGTAACAAAATTATGTCTGTCTTGATATTTCATTGGGAGCTGATTCGATCCAATGTATATCAAGTTATGAAGATTGGAAAGTCTTGGGAATCCTCTAACTCTCAACTCCCACTGCAGGTTATTCTCCAGTGATGTCAGGGCATACACCACTGCTTCTTTTTATCAAACATTTGAGACAGCACATGTCTCAACGGATGGTTGAGGGGACAAGTAAATGGACCAGTGACACTGGTGCACTGTGGAGCTGGCAGTTTCTTGAACCACTTGGGCCACCTGCTGAAGGTATTTACCCATACGCAGGGGCACTTCTAGGGCTTTTGCTGCCTGAGCCAAACTTTTGAATGCCACCCTTAATTATTTCCAGGCATGGCACAAAGCCGCTGTGTTAAAGTGGGTGTGGCTTTGATTGTGGGCTTAGTTTTAGCGTGGCTAAAATGTTACAATTTTGAAACTCCTATCAAATTGGTATTTAAACAATTCCTCAGAAAGTCAATTAGAAATAATGTAAATTTTCCACTACTGCCTGTCTGCCACCTTTGTTCTTCAGTGCAGGGGTGCCGCCTGAGGCAAATGTCTCACTCTGCCTAATGGTAGAAGTGGCCCTGCCCATACGGTTCTTCCTGTGCTATTTATTTGTATCTGTCAACATGTCAGGTGAGTATTGACGGTATTTATACAAGATCAATATCGGTTATTACTGATACTGACCCTTTATGACAGTCCAAAGATACTGCTAGTAGCGGTGTTTCTTCAACCATGGTGATTATT
The DNA here is from genome assembly GCA_019447015.1 of Hymenochirus boettgeri. Taxonomy (NCBI): domain Eukaryota; kingdom Metazoa; phylum Chordata; class Amphibia; order Anura; family Pipidae; genus Hymenochirus; species Hymenochirus boettgeri. The sequence continues at coordinate 36,238,442 of CM033473.1, forward strand.
TTTGCCAACAACGCCGTAATGACGACCAAAGGGGTTATTTTATGATGCAGTGTTAGTTTACCGTGCCTGCTAAATAATTGATATTGATACTTTATAGATATTTTCTATGTTATATTATATTCTAAATATAGAATATTTTATATAATATTTTCCCCATACCTTATTAAGAGGCCCATACAATAACAATTGCAATAGCAAGATTGATCTAATGTTGTGGAATCGCTCTGGAGGGTAAGTGCAGTGTATGGCCACCTTTAGAACCGCCCATTCTTCATCTTTAGACATTAAGCTGGGTACACACAGGACAGATTTTTGAAAAATGTTTAAAGATCAAGATGCACCAAGTCCCGAGCGTTCTCCCTGTGTGTTTCCTCTATAGGGAGCCGAGGGAAAGTTACGTTTTTTCCCGAACGTCCGCTCGACCAAAACGAACGTTGGGCGGCCATTTGCTCATTCGGGAAAGTGGCCACGTAAAGTGCTGATAATGCCCCGATACTGTCAGTTCTGACGGTATCAGGGTTTTATTGGTATATCTATCTAATGTTTGACTAGTGTATGGCCAACTTTAGTCTCCTGTGTGACTCCAACTCCGGCCTCTTATTAACTGTTTGTTTAACCAGGAAGCTCCTTTGATCCAACGTTTATTCCGGTTATAATGTTTAGCCCATGGGTGTGTAACCAAACTAAAGGAGCCACATCTAACCTCGGATTATCCTGTAATCTTATTTGCTATAAGAAGTCCCATGGGAACTAGATTTCTTAGGGATCAAGGAAAAGTTTAGTAAAGTAAGACCTTTTATTGGCTAACTAAAGACGTCAAGCAGTCTGGTAGCCATAAATATGTTGTAAAGTAAGAGTCATTCCCAGCATTTCCCAGCTATTAGACAATCAGGGAGACTCAATAAAAATTCTTAAAGTTAAAAATGGTGCTAATTTTGCCCTAAACCAATCAGATGTTATTTAACATTTGAAGGGTAACAACTGATTGGTTGGGGCAATATTAGCTCCATTCATAACAATAAGAACTTTTATCGGATCCCCCTGATTGTTTGTTGTTATAGTTCAGCAATACCTGGAAATAGAGAGGTAACAGGTCAGAAGCGTAACAATATCCCCCTCAAGGGCTACAAACCCCATGGCTGGAGGGTGGCTTGGGGAATACGAAGGCACAGCGGTTGGCTAGACGGTACTGTACCAAAAAGAGAGGCAGCTGTTTCCGGTACAGTACTAGGTGTAAGCATGGATGGAAAGGAGGGGGGGGGGGCGGCCCATGTAGTTAACCAAGGGACCCCTAGGGTTTCCTGAGTTTGTTACAGGAACCACCCTTGTGATAACGTTGAGTGTATAGAGATATATCTTAATCTATCTGTTATATTAGTATGAATTCTGTATTAGGATGAATTGATGACAGAGAAAGAAAGAGATAAAAGAAAGAGATAATTGTTTGTATGTAGGGGTTTCCCAAGACTTGAAATTTGTTTTCAGGGTTCTACAACGATACAAAGGTTGAGAAACACTGGTCTACACACTAGATACAGCCCTAAATGAATGGACCAGACAGTTCTAATGCCAGATACCTTGGATTTTTACTGTATGTTCAGCCTGCATTAAGAAGAACATGTGTTGAACTGGGAACACTTAGTCCATCTCATTAGAAACCAGAAGCTCCTAAGCACAATAGGAGATCAGGAAACTTTGTTTTACTGACTTTATGATGCCAGTGTCTACAAACCTTTAAGCAGACACAGCTTTTGTAAAAGGACCAACCCCTCTTTGCAGGTCTATTGGTGTCAGATTTCCCCACAGATATACACACCTCTACCTCGCCTTAAATCTCATTCTATTGACCCTTCCCCATCACCTCTCACAGGTATTTAGGATTCTCCTGTCCTGTCAATTCTCTGCTCTGACCACCCTCTCTGGTATGTTGGCTCCTCCCTAGTCCATTCTCAATATAACTTCATGTTCCTGCAGTGCATGACTTATTCTGTAGATCATTATTCCAGCAAAGTAGACACCATGTCTGGCATCGCTGCCAAAGTAGCAAAAGGCAGAACCCTAGCTCAGGGTTTTGGCACAACTAATAAACCATTGAAATATTTAAACCAGGATTATGAGGCATTAAAGGCACAATGTCTGGCATCTGGTGTTCTGTTTGAAGACGACACCTTCCCAGCATGCCAACAGTCACTGGGTATCAACTCGCTGGGACCAAATACCGACAAAGGAAAAGGAATAGTCTGGATGAGACCAAGGGTAAGAAAAACTCCATCAACTTTTCATTTTCTTGATGTCCAGGGGAGCTGGTCACTTTAGCCTCATAAATGGCAGGTCAAGATCAACAGACACTTAGGTTTATTATATGATTAAAGGGAAATGTAGTTGTGTCAGTACTTTATATGTTAGTCTAATGCTCCCCTATTGAGTCTATATTTGTTTCTATTGCAGATAGAAAAATCTGATCATACAGTCCCATGCTAGGAAACAACTGTAACATCAACAGATACATGCCAGAAATGTATACTCATTTAAATCAATACTGTCCCTTTAAGGTCTGAGAGTTGCCCTCCATGATGAAAAGTCTGAGACCATCATTTTCTATCACTCATGACTGATTGAATTGCAGTGAGAGTGTTTCCTTGCAGTGTAATGAAATGAACGTATTAAATAGAACCACACAATGAACACAATTATTTCTTTTTATTTCCTCATAGGAAATCCACCCTAAACCAGAATTTATCACCAGTGGAGTGACGCGCTTTGATGTACGTCAAGGTTCCCTCGGTAAGTAAAGATTTTTCCTATTTGTGTTTGTAGAGAATTGATGGACAGAACCAGGTCTATATTATATCATGATAAACAGTCAATACATATCTAGTAATTATAAATCAAATCAATATGCAGTAAACACGGAGGTGGGGGTGGGGTTATGGTGACATGTCAGCGATCTGCCCCAACCAGATATTTAACCATAAGTTTATTTCCATTATGTAAAAGGTATCTGCCTACAACCTTGGCTCACAGAGCTCTTATAAGCTTGAGCATGTGCAAAGGAGGCAGCAGTGAATCATTGGTTGTGATGACAGCAGTCACAGCCTTGATTGACTGCATTTAGGGAGGAGCCAGTTTACTAGGCCAGAATGGAGGCAATCATTTCCCTTAAATATCTGGTTAGGGGCAGCGAAAATACATGTGACCTGTTTTTTTTAAGGGTTAACATGCCCTTTAAGTAAACTTAACAGCATTGCAACGTGGGGCCTAGTAACTGCTGATTCTATAATAATGTCCTTGTGAATCAGAGAACTAATGCGCATAATGTGATGTAAATGTGCAAGAGCTAATGTGTTTAACATTAAGGACTAATAGGCTTCATGCACGTTATTGCTTTGTAGTCAAATCAAATGCTGCAACTTAGGGGCAAATATACAAAAGCTCAGGTACACATCGAGATCTAGGACTATGTTTAAACATTTATCGTACATACCTTTATAGATAGTTAATTGATAACATGTTGGCTAAACTGACTTTCATCTATGGCAGCATTTTAGATTCCAAGTTACATTGATGATTTAAATGAATGTAGGACACGGCACAGTGGATCTAATTTACATTCCATTCCATTCTGTTTACAATGTAATTACCAGGGAAATTTCCAAACCAGCTGTTTTTTTGCTATTTTATGCTTTTAAAATTGGGCAGGGAACAAAGAGTGAAGAGGGGCCATGGCTTGTGGGAGTTACTTGGGTTGGGTTGAGAAAATAATAGACAAATAAATAGCTGTCTATCCAGTTCAACCACTCAATGTAAATATCAGCATCCCCAAGCAAGCAAACAAACAAACAGAAAAAACGGTGACCTTTACCCATATGGACTGAACCCGCTACACCCCACCTATATAGATTACATCCATGTGCATTTAACCAATCACATAACCCTGGATATTCTGCCTGTCCTAAAACATCCAACCCCAAGTGTAAGACATTAACCGCCCTCCCAGTGAAGGACCATTAAGCAGAACGCACCTCTCCCTAGTCTATAGACAATGCTAATTGCCTGTAATGTCCACTAACATTGAGTTATCCCTGCTTTAACACCTCAAAACAAATTTACCAGTCTATATAGCTTTCCATTTAACTGTCCAGTCATAGAACAGTAGCACACTTTATAAAGTTACATCAGCACAGACACTCCTTTTTGAGAGGCCTATTCCTGTATACCGAACACATGATAGATGGGGCTTGGGCAGTCTGGGGTTGTGGATTGGCAGCAGTGACTGTGTGTGTCTATGTGGTAGGGCAGATAGTCATTGCTCATGTCCAGCCAATCACCTTCCTAGGGTTGGGGGGAATGTAGTAGCTGTAGCTGAATAAAGACATTCATCTGGTTTAACATAACATAGATATGATGGCTGCCTGTGCTGAAGGACCCTGCAATTTGAAGGCATAAGTAACTTTCTTTAGATGCAAATTTTTTCCCTGACAAATTACATTTATATTCCTTTTATTGACTGGTGCCCTAAACTTCCCAGCACTTTCCCTAGCTCCCATATCTTTAAAAATGTAATTTTCAAATATTGTATCTTTAGATACAGCAAAATCCCAAAACTTTTTTTGGATTTTAAATCTGAGCTGTAGATCCTGAGAAATCTTTATTTGAAATCACAGCATTTACAGGGAAAGACCTGTCACTCCAGAAGCAGAAATTACAATACAGTATGTTCCCCTTCCCTGACTCTTTCTCCAACATTTAAGAGAATCAGCAGAGAAAAGAAAGAAATGGGGAGGGAGGGGGAGATGTTTAAGCAGAGCAGTGTCCATGGTGAGGCTGTGCAGAACTTATAAGTGTCGCAGACACTACAAGAAGGCAGTGAGTAAGGAAAGGTGGGGGCAATTAGGAGCACTCACTATACATTAATCATTTAATGACAAATCATGTACAGATAAATATGTGAGTACCACCATTTTTTGGCTAATACTCCCAATCCCTATTTCTGTACGGAAATAAAGGCAGATGCAGTGGCCATTCCAAAACCTTTCCTTGTCTTGGTCCATTGCTCCCACCCTCCCTTTCTCTCCCTGATGGTACTGTCAGTTGTGTCCCCATTTTCTCTGAACCCATCTTCTCCCCAGGTAACATTAACTAACCATGTTCTACGGCAGAGAATTTACAACCTCCAGCATTCCAGCTGATTTCTGAAATCAATTTTTTTGTAGGGAAGGATTATTTGTTCAACAAAAAATGTTATGATTTTATTTCCCCTTTAAACAAGTTACTGTAGCTTTGTAGCATATTTATTGTTTTGTACAGGTGACTGTTGGCTCCTCTGCTCCATCGCATCACTAACACTGAATGAAGATTATCTGTATCAGGTTGTTCCTGTGGATCAAACCTTCCAGACGAACTACGCAGGAATTTTCCATTTCAAAGTAACACATTTAATTAGGATTTGCTTTTGTGCATGACAAGTATATTTCTATCTATCTAACTGTCTATACATTTTGTTCAGGGGTGATGCTCTGTAGCTGGGTACACACACATCCAATAATTCAGCCCAACTGCCTGACATTTCAGTGTTCTGGCTGGTCAGGCTGAAATATTGGATGCTGATTTGGGCTGACCGCGGCGGAGCAGCGAACATTTAATTTGACAATCTGACGCATCCGAAAACCACGTCTGATTGCGGCAAACTTGGTCGTGGTTACTTTTGATGCAACCGACGGTCCTTTGTTCGTGCCGAACGGTTGGCCAGAACGATGCATCTCATCATGTGAACCCAGCTTAAGGTGTGCAAAAGTTTGCCTGTGCTATTAATTTCCAACAACCAATCAGATGATCGCTTTTTACTGGGTTACTGCAGTTAGATCGAATCTAATTGGTTTCTGGATAACATCATCCCCTTTTTGAAAGGGCTTCCTCCCTATTCATAGCCTGTGTTGGCATACAGTACTGGCAAAGACAATGGTAAAGAAAAACAGGACTTTCAAGTAAAAAGAATTCTGTTCCGCTTGGCCAATCAAATAATAATAATATTATTATTAGAATAATAGTACAATGCGATTGGTCTAAATATGCTTGTGAAGGTTCTCATTCATCCAGGTCATGGTATATCTGTTGTATTCAATTAGATCAACTTGAAATGTAGTTCTTGAAGACGTTTCGCTAGTCATCCGAAACGTGTGTTTCTACCTCCTCCATGTAAAGTTCCACCAACTGTCTGCCATGTACAATGCTGTTTTGACACCTTACTCTGGGCGTTCCTATAACACCTCTTAGCCACTATCCAATCACACCCTTAACACCTGGCTGTGATATGCTAATTGGGATTTTCCAGGGTACATAATTGCCACAGATTCTTGTACAAGTCATTCTGAATTGAGAAAGCCAGTCGGATGACTAGCGAAACGTCTTCAAGAACTACATTTCAAGTCCAGTTGATCTAATTGAATACAACAGATATACGATTGGTCTAAAGTTAGATACAGTCAGGAAAATTCCTCCACGAAGCTCAACGAATGTTTGTTACAGCCAGGAATCAGTTAGTGTACGGACGTTTGGTCGGGTGTCCATGGTCTGGCAGGTCGGATCATCAATTATACCCGACCAAACGTCCATACATGAACTGATTGTTGGGCATGGGGAGGACTCTTCCTGCCTATACCGTAAGATACATACTTGTATGGGGATCCCCACAGTGCTTTGGCACAGAAGCAATAATCCTGGTATTTGGTTTAGGTCTGATGAAGCACTTAAGCCTTGAAGGCCCAGACCATCTATTTCCCTTCCTTCCCATCAGCTGGTCCACTATGTGGTAATATGTGATAATAAGGATCTTTCTTTATCAGATATGGCAATATGGTGAATGGATGGATGTAGTTATTGATGACAGACTCCCAACAAGAAAAGGGAAACTGGTGTTTGTCAAGTCGGCAGAGGGAAACGAGTTCTGGAGCGCTCTACTGGAAAAGGCCTATGCCAAGTAAGTGTTGCCTTGCACACCAAGAACACTTTATACCACACTAAATGACACAATTTAGGACAAGCTGTACAATGTGTACATACATGTAGTTAAAACAGATATCCCACCCCTCCCGGATCTTCCGGGAGTCTCCCTCGAATTGGGGTGGTCAACTGCGCTCCCGTGAGACCACCCCAATCTCCCGCGACGGAGAGGAGTCCTGAATCTCCTCCTCCCCTTCACACCCCCTTTTTGTGCACCACGCCCCCGAACCACCCATGCCATGCCCACAATCCCGCCTCCTCCCACCTTACCTTGCCCATGGCATGACGTAAATGACGTCATGCCGCACCGCCAGGCCTCCTCTCCCCCCCTGCCCACAATTACATAGTGGCAGGGTGGGATGTCTGTGAATAATAGAAATAAGCTGATCGAATCCAGTGGGATTTGCAGATTATCAGCCATGTGTATAGCAAGAAACCTTTAGATCCCATGTATTTAGTAGATAGCCATAGCAATTGCTGCATGTGTGGCCACCCAAATGATCTTACCTATACAGAAATGTGTTGTGAATCTTCTACAATCAGCAGTGTGTACCCAGGTGAAGAGTCAATACATGCAGCGATATAACTGGACAATACAGTACTTTCCAATAATCATTTGATGTGCAGAATCTGGTGTGAATGAGGAATTATCCTTTTTTTACATTTTCGGACATGCTGGGAGATGATTTATTGTTGTGATATCAGCAGACGGATCAATTTATAATATCTCTCCATTAGTGGCCTTCACGAGGGGCAGATTTCTAAAGTAACAAAGGAAACAATTTTTCTTGGGGACTTTTCTATACTGGTGATTCTTTCTTCTGGAATTTTCAGAACTGGTCATACTCATTACATAACTATCACTGTAACTCTCTATTAATGTTTTAGGCTAAATGGATCCTATGAAGCCCTTATAGGAGGTTCTCCACTTGAAGCACTGGAGGACTTTACAGGTGGCATTGGGGAACAATATTATCTAGAGAAGCCTCCAGCTGATTTGTTCCAGAGGGTCCAAAAAGCTCTAAAGGCAAAATCCCTTCTCACCTGTTCATCAGTAAGTACTGCAACTTGTTACTTATTGTAAACAGTATAGTATCTCCGTTGTAGTTATAAAGATTACAACTGTAAAAAAAAATCCTATGGTACAATGTACCAATGTACTGGAAAATAAAGTTAACAAAAACCTTTCACACCATTCCTTACATACAATAACTATACATGCATTAGACAATCCCATTGACCAATCTGACGGGTAGGTAAACAGCTTGACATTCATCTGTGGATTTCATGGAATCCTTTTGGAATAAAAAGATTCCAACTTGGTAGAGTTTGAATGCTTCACGCTTGCCTTGACTTTGTACCAACTCTATAGCCAATCAGACTGTCTCTCTGTTTTGAGTGTTTCACCAAATACCCAATCAAAACTGTAGCAGCCTTGCCTACTGCAGGGATCTTGGAGTTTTGGTGGATAACAAACTTAAAGGTAGCAAGCAGTGCCTTGGTAAGGCCTCATTTGGAATATGCAGTGCAATTTTGGAATCCTGTGTACAGAAAGGACATCTTTGAAATGGAAAGGGTTCAGAGAAAGGCAACTAAATTAATAAGGGGATTGGGAGAGCTTGAATATGAAGATAGACTGGATAAGTTACAATTATGTACGCAGGAGAGGAGAAAAGGTGCTTGCGTGGAGATATGATTACTGCGTATAAATACATTAAAGGGCCTTACAATAAACTATCTGGGGCATTGTTCACCAATAGAACATGTCAAAGGACACGAGGACATCCCTTAAGACTTGAAGAAAAAAGCTTCAAGTTTGGAAAGGGTTTTTCACTGTGAAAAAGGTAAAGCTATGGAACTGTCTTCCAGTGGACGTTGTTATGGCAGGTTCATTGGTCAGTTTAAAAAAAAAAGCTGGATGAGTTTCTGCAAACAAGGAATGTTACAAGTTACTGGTATTGATACATAAAGTAGAGTTGATCCAGGGAAATTTCCGATTTCCACCACTTGGAGTCTGAAAGGAAATTTTTCCCATTCATAAATTTTATGTTTTTTTTTTTCCTTCCTCTGGATGAACAGTTAGGCAGGAAATGAGGATATTGTTAGATGGGTTGAACTGGATGGACATATGTCTTTATTCAACCTCAAATACTATTTCGCTATTTCACTGTACATATGTCCTGCAAGCATGACCATTTGTGAAAGCATTAAAGGGTATGCACACTGGAAAATTTGTAATTTTTTTCACTATACATACACTTTAAGACTGGGTACACACTGAGGGACTATTTGACCTAAGTGAGTGCTCACTACAAGTGAGCGATCGGCCGGGACAAATGTTTGTTGGTCGCTGCAAATTCGTCCGTGCCCGAAAATGCGCACGATTGATCGTTATTTTCCGACATGTCCAATCGTTCGTTCGTCTGATCTGGACGAACAAATGGTCAAGGCCGCCCCACACCAGCCGATATTTTCGGCCAACGGACTAAAAGTCCGTGAATCGGTTGGTCGGACGAAAATATCAGCTGGTGTGTACCCAGCCTTGGAGTAGCACAATGATTTTATAAGGTAAAAGAGGTTTGTAGTAGTACACTACTGTATATATTGGAATTATAATCTGAAGTCCATCCAAGCCTTGTAGCCCTCTCCATCTGGTGGGATTCCAGGAAATACAGTGGATGGATGCTGTCCCCGAAAGCTATACTTCCTGTTTATCATGTCATACTTTACTTTCAGAAATCTAGCCCAGATAAAGTTGAAACGGTAGCAAACAACAATGTTGTAAAAAACCATGCATATTCCATCACTGGAGCAGAGGAGGTAAGGAACCGACCCAACCTTACAAAGTTATCCCTTTTTGCATTGTAGTCAATGGGAAATGTAATGGTGGTTGTGTGTGATTTACAGGTGTCCTTCCATGGACAGAAAGTCCAACTGTTCCGAGTGAGAAATCCTTGGGGAAAGACGGAGTGGAACGGAGCGTGGAGTGATAAGTAAGTTTAACTAATTTCACACTTAAGCAGTAGATTAAAAAGAGGAACATGTCGTGTGTTTTTTTTTAAACACGTCACCCTTAAGCCAAATATTAGTTAACTGATGGTAGAAATGTAACCCCCCAGGGACAGCTCAGTGGAAATTATCAATATTTGTTAAATTATTAGTTTGTGTAATGCCTTCTTAGTTATTCTACATATTCTCTTCCATTTTAAAAAATCAGTTGATTTTATACTCTTTGCTGTTCCCTGCTGTTGACATTAGTGAGCTGACATTTCAGGTTCTAAAGGTCCTTCTTCCTCCCAGGATGCACCACATCCTTGGAATGTTCCTAACAGTAATTTCTACTGATTGGCTGTTGGATGGGTCAAGGATGCTCAGATCTCTACTGAGCAACTGAATCAACCCAGTGGCAGGATCAAGGGCAAGACCATAACGGTCTCTACTAGGGGTCCTGCAAACAGGAAGTCTATTTCGGTTGCATTTATTTATACACAGACAAAATGCTGAATTGGCAGATTAAGGTCATTGGGATAAAAAAAATACTGCTCTTTTTTCTGAAAAGTACATGTATTTGCACTGAACTTCCCCTTTAATTATTTAAAGGCCTTTATTTCTACCCACCCTAATTCTATAATGTCTATTTTGCATATAAGACTCCAAAGCCCCATATATTATTTTGCTGTTTGTCTTCTTTTAGTGCCCCTGAGTGGAATGAAATTGACCCTAATGTGAAAGTTGCTCTTAACACTAAGGATGATGATGGAGAGGTTTGGTAAGTACCATTTTTTATTGACCAATACACATACTGTAGTGAGGATGAGGATAAATGTGATTGGTGGATATACTTACAGTATGTCTTTTTACTTACCTTTTTGTTTGTAGGATAATATTATATTCTAATCAATGTTTACTTGGACTGGGAGACTTCAGACCAGACTCTACATAGGATCACATATCACTTAGGAAGGAGCTGTTGATAAGAACTAACTGTGCACTAATATATTATTGGAATTATCTCGTTTACCATAATTTGTTCTTCAGATGAATCCTGCAGAAAGCCACATTAGTCCCTCCCATTGGATGCAGGAAACTCTCTTTCGCTGACTGTTATAGGGTCTCAGAATGAGAGTAATATGGTGACTCTTATGTACCCAATATCTGAACTTGTCCTTTATATCTGACAGACCTTTATAATTAGAATTCTACCCAGTTTCTTGAAGCAGTCTGAGAATATAGTCCTTTGTGCTAAGTATGCTTGTGAAGGTTCTCATTCATCCAGGTCATGGTATATCTGTTGTATTCAATAAGATCAACTGGACTTGAAGTTTAGTTCTTGAAGACGTTTCGCTAGTCATCCGACTGGCTTTCTCAATTCAGAATGACTTGTACAAGTCATTCTGAATTATATAAGTCATGCATATATGGAATCCCAAAGATACATAATGAAGGGGCCCCGCTAAGACCTATAGTCAGCAGCATCAACTCTGTAACATACAAGGTGGCAAAATACCTAGCCAACATCTTAGGACCATTGGTGGGAAGTTCTAAGCATCACATCCAGAACTCTCAGGATTTCACCAACAAGATTGAAGATATAGTACTCGGTGCAGAAGTAACTATGGTGTCCTATGATGTGACATCTATCTTCACCTGTATACCCACCAAGGAGGCTGTTGACATGGTGAGAAAACATCTAGGCCAAGACAGCACTCTTACCAGCAGAACTGATCTCAACCTTACTGGACTTGTGCCTGAATACCACCTATTTCAAATACAGGGATAAGTTCTATAAGCAATGTGCTATGGGATCTCCAGTTTCACCCATTGTGGCCAACCTTTATATGGAAGAGGTAGAAAAACTGGCGCTTAATACCTTTAAGGGCATAGCACCCAGCCACTGGTTCAGATATGTGGATGACACCTGAGTTAAAATCCACCAGAAGGAAGTACAAGCTTTCACAGAAACCCTGCAACACAGAGCTGAGAACATCCCCACTAGCACAGAGGCGAAGGCTAAAGAAATGAAACATCTCAGAGGAGCCCTTAATACTTGTGGATATCCAGACTGGGCCTTTGTCAAAAGAAGCAGAAGGAAAGAAAAGAACTCGAATACCAACAGTGAAGGGGAAAAGCAAGACAGGAGGAAGAACATGGCCATCCCATATGTAGCAGGGGTCTCCGAGAAACTAAGAAGAGTTTTCAAAAAACACCGTATCCCGGTCTGCTTTAAACCGAGCAACACGCTGAGGCAGCAATTGGTACATCCGAAAGACCCAATACCAAAACACAAGAAAAGCGACATCATATATGCAGTGCAGTGCAGTGAAGAATGCTCTGATTGTATGTGGGGGAGACCAAACAACAACTGCATCAACGTATGGCCCAGCACAGAAGAGCCAATTCCTCGGGTCAGGACTCAGCCGTGTACCTGCATCTTAAGGAAAAAGGACACACCTTTGAAGATTGTAATGTTAACATATTGGCAAAGGAACGTGACTGGTTCAAGAGGGGTGTTAAGGAGGCCATTTATGTGAAAATAAAGAAACCGAGTCTAAATAGAGGTGGGGGGGTTCCATACCAACTGTCTGCCATGTACAATGCTGTTTTGAAAGCTTACCCTGGGCGTTCCTATAACAACTCTTAGCCACTATCCAATCCCGCCCTTAACACCTGGTTGTGATATGCTAATTGGGATTTTCCAGGGTACATAATTGCCACAGATTCTTGTACAAGTCATTCTGAATTGAGAAAGCCAGTCGGATGACTAGCGAAACATCTTCAAGAACTAAACTAAGTCCAGTTGATCTAATTGAATACAACAGATATATCCTTTGTGCTAAGATAAATCTTTCATTTTATTGGAATGTGTCAGTTGTGGATTTTTAGGTTATTAGTCCAGACTGGCACAGAATGACATTGCCTCCTGGGTAAATTTAGATTTTGGTATGTTACTGATTGTGTCTTTTAAACGTCCATATGTTTTGTGTTTACAGGATGCCACTCTCTGACTTTGCTAATGAATACAGCTCCCTGGAAATTTGTAACCTAAGCCTGGACTGTGTGTGCAGCAGTAACGATCAGCAGTGGTGTCTGTCTCAGTTTTATGGGAGTTGGAAAAGTGGATGTACAGCCGGTGGATGTAAGAGATATCCAGGTAAGGAGGCTCCATGTAAATATGTACGTGCTGTTAGAATCGCTTAAAGGGCAACTGTGGTCTCAAAACAAGTTAGGGTTAAATGAAAGCCTGCAGTATTTTATTTAAAATGAGCCGACAATCACATCTCTGGCTCAATTGACAGCTGAGAAGAGGAGCCTATTAATGCAGGCAGAGGCTGGTCACATGACCACAAGTTGGTTACATGGCTGAAAGCAGGAAGTGTTTAAGCAGGAAGTAATATTTCTGAACCTTCCAGCAATAACTTCTTACAAATTTTACCAAGAGATGGGATTTAGGTTTTATATTGAAGGTGTGATGGAAGGCTTTTTATATAATTATTACTAGTTTGGAAGAATTCAAGACCACAGTTACCCTTTAATTAATTATCATACTTATTATTTAAATTATTTATTTGTATTACACATAACTATATGTTCTACATATTGTCTTCATTTTTTTCCCCTCTTGCCCACATGTTATACACAGATACTTTTTGGACAAACCCACAATTCCGCATTAAGCTGGAGGAACCTGATGATGTGCAGGAGGGGGCGGGAGATGTTCCTCTCTGTACCATCATAGTCAGTCTGATTCAGAAAGACCGCAGGAGAATGAAGCCAATGGGAGGGGAACAATTTGGGATTGGTTATTATTTGTACCCGGTAAGGAATAAAAAAAACTTTTATTTTCTAATAATTGATCACATGAAAACATTTTAAAAAGCAAAACAATTAAGATTAATCAGAAAATCAAAATGATTTGCAAATAAAATGTGACTACACTGTGTGAAAAAGATAATATGTTGGAGATTAATTGTATGGGATACCACGAGGGGTGGCCGCCCCCATGAGGTTATTTGAAAAATTATCTCAGGGCACTGGCTACCCTTGAAATGGAAGTCTATGCTTGTGCCAGCACCTTGCACATAAGGAGCGTTGGCAAGGGGGGCAGCACCAGAGCCATTTTGTTTCAGGCATTTCCCCTTAAAGTGCCACTGGATACCATTGATCTGGGTAAAGTGAGGACATGATAACATTGAATATACATACAGTAAACCACATATACCCAGGTAAACAAACCTGAAATCATATTGAATTCCTGAGAAAGAAATTACATGTACTGTACATTGTGTGTACAATGGCACATAGGTTTATAACATGGTATTAGAATAGAGGACAGAATGGAGGACAATTTTATGTCAGAAGTAGTAGGTAGGACTATATAGTAGGACTAGCCCAGCTTTATTAAATACCCCAAACAGATCACACTGAACGCTGTACTTTACTCACCTCATGTTCAAAAGCTTGGTAATGTTTCCCATAGGTGCTTCCTGTAAATATCAGGAGAGGGGATAGAGCCTTTAATTCCATATTCTGTATGAACCAATCAAACGGACGCCTTGGTGCCTCATTAGCATTTTAAATGCAGCATTCAGTGCCCTTATCTATAGGTTTGTACACATGTGTGATCTCGGGTGCCGACCCGCAACCCACAAAGGGCCTGATTTACCCACATGTGCTGTGCTAAAATAGGAGTTAAAATTGTGCTAACCGATATTGAATAGGTTAGTGCAAGTTTAACTCCATATTTGTACTGGCTGCACCAGTTTCACAAAAACGGTGAAAACGGTGCAATGTATTTAATAAAGGATTTGCACCACTTTTAACTCCAAATTTTAAGACCAGCTAATGGCTGGTCTTAAAGTGGTGCTGGGGTAAAATTTCTTTTGGGATTTACCACAAGGTGCAAATCCAGTATTAAATACTGAAAGCCATATTTGCCTGGACAATTTGTGGCTCTGGGTAAATGAGGCCCAATGTGTATAAACAGGCGTTTTGACCGAAAATAGTGCCATGTATGGGCACTTTCTCAGCCAAAACAGCTGTTTGGTCTTCGGATGAGCGGCCGTTTCGCCTGAGAAAGTGCCCTTACACCGATAATACACATCATGTGTTGCGGGTTGGCACCGATGAAAATTATACATTCAGAATGTTGTTTTGTTTTTTTGTTTTTTATTATTACAACATTGTGAAAAAAAAACCCATTGCATATAAACAAGGAGATGTAATTACACAGGGCAGGCCCGGTATATATACACCATTGAAAAGGCTACGTAATAGTGCAAAATCCAATGGAAATGGTTTGCACTGGGTGTCCGGAGCAATCTCCAACTTGCACTGGCCCCACCACCATACCTTAAGAAAACCCACGCTAATCCAAAATCACATTCGGTAGCATGGGATTTACACGGTTTTCAGCGATAGCCCATTTTTATATCTCCCCCTGCAAGCCAGGTATGTACCATAACAATTGCAACAATGACATAACTGACTTCACAATGAGTTAGGGTCTATATCACTATGACACAATTATAGATATGACTTAGATCAAAGCAGAAATAACATTTCAATGTTTCCAATTTAATACATCTATATTCATTTAACACCATAAATACTATGTCTCTTTCCTTATCTTTTTTTTTTAGATTCCCACAAAGGTAGAGTACTGCGTTCCGCATTCCTGTTTATCCAGTAGATGGCACTATGGTTTGGTATTGAGTGAGACCTCCGTGGTTTTGAGATGACCACATTTGTAACAAAATTACTAGACATCTCTAATAGAACCGTATCAGAAAGAATTCCTTTTATCATTTGGTTCAGAATCCTATCGATATTCTAATATCAACCAAATACCACAGCCAATATCGTTTGTTTTCCAGTAGAATCTCATTATTGGGTTCAGATATGGAACAGAGACTTCTGGGTAATTTCCACGTTTCCGTGGCAGCTTTTAGGAAAGCTATATCTTTATTGGGTTCAATACATCCAGACCTGTACATATTACTCATTGTATTATGTTTCTCTATATTTTCTTTTTTTCCTGTTTTAATACAGTTTCGGAGCTGTACCCTTGTAAATTTGGGGAAGGATTTTTTCCTGAATGCCAAATATGCGGTTCGGACAGAGACATACAAAAAAAGCCGGGAGACTTCGTGCCGTTATAAGTTGCCCCTCGGAGAGTATTTAATAGTCCCCCACACTTACTATCCATGTGAAGAAGCTGATTTTTGCCTTCGTGTGTACTCAGAAAAAAAAGCTGGATATCTGTAAGTGTTATCATTCTGGACTCTGGTATAGCATAGCATATAGTAGATGTTTTGTTGTACTTAGATTTTACTAAGGATTTTGATATTGTACCACACAGGCAATTAATGTATAAAGGTCTGTTGGCCTTGAAAACCACATTTATACATGGATAGAGAATTGTTGGAAGCTTGAGTACAGAGAGTTGTTATTAGTGGGGCAATATCTATATGGACTGAAGACCTATTCACCCCCCATAGATAAAAATGGTACTTACCTTCCCCAATACCTGGCAGACATTCCTGAAGTCCATTCAGCCTTTTCTCTAACCTTTCATCTCAGTAGCTGTAGTCAGTCATGACCATGATGGCTGACTGAGCATGTGCGAGTTATTAACAAGCTCTTACAGCTCTAAGAGGAGGCGTGGTCTCGCATGAAAGGGGCAGTGAACACCAGACTGAAAATTAGGCTACAGGAATGTCTAATAGGTAAATTAGAGTTGTGGTTTTGGTTGGGGTGGGAAATGTATTTATGTATTTTTGTTTGGGGTCGACATGCCCTTAAAAATTACATTCCATGGCTATACAATAAATGTGCCTATGCTAAGTGTAAACTATAGAAGTTACAGCCAAAGAACGAACTAGAATCAGCCCAATTGTCCAGATTTAGCTAGAGCCACTGCCACTAAAAACTTATGTTAAGCTCTGTGCGTGTATTTCCAAAGCTTTGTAAAGGATTTGCAGTGGATGTCATACACAATCAGGGTTATTCAATAAAAGTTCTTATTGAAAGCTAACATCTGATTGGTTGGGGCAAAATTAGCACCATTTTAAACGATAAGAACTTTTATTGAATCTCCCTGTATATCTTTAGTGCATTCTGCAACCATAGTATGCTGAGAGTTATATTTTCCAAACATCTGGGAGGCCATGATTTGACACTGCCCTAATATATTTTATTCTATGCTGTACCTGGGCTACATATTATAATATTTAACTGTACTGGGCATCTGTTGTTTCCTTTCAGAGAAGTTGGTGATGTTGTTAGCATGAATCTGCTTCAGGTAAATCCAAGTTATATTGTGTCTAAGGAACAATGGGTATGTATATTGCATGACGGGGATGTGAAATGCATGATGGGTATGTGAATTACATGATGGGTATGTGAATTACATGATGGGTATGTGAATTACATGATGGGTATGTGAATTACATGATGGTATGTTAATTGCATAACGGGGAATGTGAATGCATGATGGGTAATGTGAATTACATGATGGTATGTGAATTACATGATGGGTATGTGAATTGCATGATGGGGATTTGAATTGCATGATGGGTATGTGAATTGCATGATGGGTATGTGAATTACACGATGGGTTGTGAATTGCCACGATGGGATTTGATTGCATGATGGGTAAGTGAATTACATGATGGGTATGTGAATTACATATGGTATGTGAATTACATGATTACATGATGGGTAGTGAATTGCATATGGGTTATGTGAATTGCATGATGGATGATTGCATGATGGTATGTGAACGCATGATGTTATGTGAATGGCATTATGGGTATGTGATTGCATATTGGTATGTGAATTGCATGATGGGTATGTGAATTGCATTGATGGGGATTTTGGATTGCATGATGGGTATGGTGAATTCATGAATGGGTATTGTGAATTACATGATGGTATTGAATTACATGATGGTTATGTGATTGCATGATGGTTATGTGAATTGCATGATGGGTATGTGAATTGCACGATGGTATGTGAATTGACGCTGGAATGTGAATTACATGAGGGTATGTGATTACATGATGGGTAGGTGAATTACATGATGGTTATGTAAATGGCATGATGGGGATTTGAATTGCATGATGGGTATGTGAATTACAAGTGAACTACATGACGTGAATGTGAATACATGATGGTATGTGAATGGCATGATGGGTATGTGAATTACATGATGGTCCATGTGAATTACATGATAGATATGTGAATTACATGATGGTATGTGAATTGCATGATGGGTATGTGAATTGCATGTGGGTATGGATTGGCATGTGGGGATGTGACTTACATGATGGGTATGTGAATGGCATGATGGGTATGTGAATTACATGATATCATTGTGAATTACATGATGGATATGTGAATTACATGATGGGGGATGGTAATTGCATGATGGTTATGTGAATTGCATGATGGGTTGTGATTGCTGATGGATATGGAATTACATGATGGTATGCTGAATAATGATGGGTATGTGATTACATGATGTTATTATGGCATGATGGGGATTGAATTGCATGATGGGTATGTGAATTACAGTGAACTACATGACTGGGATGTGAATTACATGATGGGTATGTGAATGGCATGATGGGTTAGTTGAATTACATGATGGTCATGTAATTACATGATAGATATTTGAATTACATGATGGGTATGTGAATTGCATGGAATGGGTATGTGATTCATGGTGGGTATTTGAATGGCATGATGGGGATGTGAATTACATGATGGGTATGTGAATGCATGATGGGTAGTGAATTACATGATAGTCATGTGAATTACATGATGGATATGTGAATTACATGATGGGATGTGAATTGCATGATGGGTTGTGAATTGCATGATGGGTATGTGAATTGCATGATGGATATGTGAATTACATGATGGGTATGCGAATTACATGATGGGATGTGAATTGCATGTGGGTATGTGAATGGCATGATGGTGTGAATTATGATGTCATTTGAATTACTGATGGATATGTGAATTACATGATGGGGATGTGATTGAATGAATGGGTATGTGAATTGCATGTGGGTATGTGAATTGCATGATGGATATGTGAATTACATGATGGGTATGCGAATTACATGATGGGGATGTGAATTGCATGATGGGTATGTGAATTACATGATGGGTATGTGAATTCCATGATGGGTATGTGAATTACACTGATGGGTATGTGAATTGCATGATGGGTATGTGAATGGCATGATGGGGATGTGAATTGCATGATGGGTATATAAATTACATGATGGGTATGTGAATTACATGATGGTCATGTGAATTACATGATGGATATGTGAATTACATGATGGGTATGTGAATTACATGATGGGGATGTGAATTGCATGATGGGTATGTAATGCATGATGAGTATGTGATTACATGATGGGTATGTGAATTACATATGGGTTATGTGAATTGCATTGGGGATGTGATTGCGTATGGGTATGTGAATTGCATGATGGGTATGTGAATTGCATGATGGGTATGTGAATTACATGATGGGTATGTGAATTGCATGATAGGTATGTGAATTGCATGGTGGGTATGTGAATGGCATGATGGGGATGTGAATTACATGATGGGTATGTGAATGGCATGATGGGTATGTGAATTACATGATGGTCATGTGAATTACATAATGGATTAATTACATGATGGTATGAATTACATTGATGGGATGTGAATTGCATGATGGTATGTGAATTGCATGATGGGTATGTATATGACATGATGTGTGAATTGCATGATGGTTATGTGAATTACATGATGGGTATGTGATTGTCATGATGGGTATGTGAATTGCATGATGGTATGTGAATTGCATGATGGGTATGTGATTGCATGATGGGTATGTGAATTGCATTATGGGTATTGAATTCATGATGGGTATGTGAATTACATGATGGTTATGTGAATATGCATGATTGTTATGTGAATGGCATGATGGGTATGTGAATTGCATGATGGGGATGTGATTACATGATGGGTATGTGAATTACATGATGGGTATGTGAATTACATGATGTTAACAATCTATGCCATTGGATTGTGTGTTATTTTTTCGTTTTATAAATTCTGAAAAATGGAAATAAACAGCTGTGCATTTAATGTGTGCTATTTGTTATGGTTATTGTCGGAAGTATCCTGCACACCAGAGGAATCAGAGCTTGAGGATATTTCAATGAGATGGAGCGAAAGGTACGATTTCCCAGAGATAAATTAATGTTCCCCTAAAGGTTCGTAAACACGTGCGATCGCGGGTCCCGACTGCCTCCTTGCAATCTCCTCCTGGATGTCTCAACGCTAACTCAAATTAAATCTTTCTAAAACTGAACTGATTGTTTTTCCACCTAACCTGGTCCTTTCCCATCTTTCTCCATCTCTCTTTGTGACAATACCCCCATTTCCCCTATCCAATCAGCACGCTGCCTAAGGATAATTATTGACTCCTCTCTCTCTCCTTTTGTAACCAACTAACTATGTTGCGAAAACTTGCCGCTTTTCCCTTCGCAATATAGCCAAAATCTGCAGGTTCCTTTCTCTCCCCCCCACCGCTATGCTTATCTGCTCTCATCCTATCCACACGCCTGGACTATTGCAACCTACTACTTACTGGTCTTCCTGCTTCCCACCTCTCTCCCCTTCGTCCATCCTAAACTCTATCGATATCAGTATTGTTTTGCTCTCTAATAACCGGATCCCAAATCTCCTCTGTACCAGATAACAACCTGGTTCCCCGTTAACAGCGCAATGCATACAAAATCCTTCTCCTAACATTTAAATCCCTTAGCTCTGCTTCTCCTCATTATATTTCATCTCTAGTCTCCTCAAATTTTCCTGCACGTACCCTCTGATCATCGCAGAACCAGCTCCTATACGAGATGGACTAGAACTCGAGTTCGAACGAATTCGGACTTTTCGAACTATCCGGACCCGGATTTCCAATATTTTATGGACTTTCGATAAATATCGAATGTTCGACTGTTCGAGGAAATCGAATATGGGAGTAAAATGCCTATTATAGCTATACGCGAGCATCGAATCCGCAAGTAAAGTCCATGAACTTAGGCGCGAGCATTGAATCCGCGAGTAAAGTTGTCCATTACAAACTATACGCGAGCATCGAATCTGCGAATAAATGTCCATGATACCTAGGCGCAAACATCAAATGTTCAAACGAGAGCTTGAAAATAGCACAAGTGAGAGTAAAATTTTTCCCAGGTCCCACAGCCATTTACAATTGATATTTTATTTTAATTGATTTCATTCAACTTTTCAAACTATTTGACTCCCATTGACTTTAATGGGTCCGTTTTCGAACTTTCCATATAGTTCAAAAGTTCGAAACGGACCGAACTTTCGAAAGTTCGCCAATCTCTACTCCTGTACAGACCCCCCACTCATCTGCTTATCTTGCCTTAAACCTTTCTCAGCAATATAAACACTCTCCTTCCAATAAACAATATGTGGGAAGAAAACCACTGAGTCAATTTTTACTCCAAGTTGGACTCCGCTGACTCAGCTGAGTCACAACTTGGAGTAAGAAATTGACTTTGCTCAGCAATATCATAACTCAAGAGTTGATATATATAATTACCACGGAGGCACTTCTATATCTCCCAGAAAAATATGGAAATTATCATTTACTATTGGTGATCACATTGGAATATAAAAAGTGTCAAGAACCCATATAGGGTTGGAAATTATAGACTATTATCTATTACTTGAATACTAACGTTGCAACATTAATCACAAGGACACAACAGCACTTTTTAATACGATTATAATACTATTAGATTATTTTTGTATGGACTTAAAAGTTTTTTTAATTGAATTTTATTCTATTTTGTGATTATAATATTAGGCTGGCCAGCCATTAGCATACTGTTTGTATTGAATAGCGGATGTCATTCTGAAGATCATTTTTATTCTTATGAATAAAGTTAACTGTTTTTGAATTTTTATGGGGATTATTCATTTTTATGATTAAACCTTTCTCTCTTGTGGCTCCATCCTCTGGAATTCTATTCCCTCTCTCTACATCAAGAAGCCTCAATTAGCAGGTTAAATCTAGTCTTACATCCTACCTATCTGGTAACCAGCACAGTCTATGATTGTTTATTTTGCACTGCATACGTCTCACTCGCACTTATACCCATTCCTTGTATCTGTATGTTACCCACCTAACTAGATTGTAAGCTCTACAGGGCAGGGACCCTTTCCTCTTGTGGCAAAGCCCTAGCACTTCTATTTATATAAGTTATATATTTACGATTATTGAACTATCTATGTATTTATCCCCCTTGTATGACTATTGTATTTGTTACTGTACAGCGCTGCGTCCCCAGTGGCGCTTTATTAATAAACTATACATCATACATACAAAACACAGATCAAACACGTTTCGGGGGGCAAGGCCATTAAACTTGTCCTGGTGGGCCCCTTTCCAGTCCGACACTGACTCTTGCAAATGTGATGAAGCCAAAAGGGATGGAACTGATGGCACCTGGACAGTTTTTACATCTCGTACATGAGAATGTCTGTCATCCCCTTATTTAACAATCTCCCTTGATCTGTTTATAATCACAACTACAAAGTACAAAGGGCAAGTAAGGTATTTTTTGGTAATATTCAATTTGCTCTAGAAAAGATGATAAGTTCCATAGGGACTATATGAACTCAGTTACTGGACAGAACAATGATCATATTTTTCAATATTTTTCTTCTAGAAAACTGAAATGAACGTGGAAGATCTCAGAACCTCCTAAACAGGATTATATTAATGAGTAAGTAGAAATCTGTACGGTTAATACAAGGGATCGCGGGTGTGCAGCATCTGTGTGTACAAACTTTGAGCCATAACTAGGAGCCCCTGTGCTCGTCACGACTGACTAGAGGATAAAACGGTTTATGAACATACTACCAACACGGATCCGAGAAGATTCATGTACTTGATAAGAAATAAAATGTGCTGGGATTAAAATTTACTTTATATTTCAAATCTTGTGTTTTTACAGAAACGAGAAATCGGAGGGATTCAGCCTGAATACATCAAGAAATGATCAACCTGTCTGACGTATCCTTAATTGGCTATTTAGCAAAGACCCAGAATATTTAGCCTTGTGCAAATGAATTTGCCAACAAAAGTCCGAACACCCCCCTCCCTATTGAACACATCAGGAAGCTTGGATAATGCTTGGAAATGTTGGACCAATCATCTAACAATCTTAACAGCCACTACACGGCCTGTGTGCTGGTCCTGTTACCTTAATTATCCCCTCTGTTCTGCCTTTTAAAAGCATCTCCTGTCCAATCATTAGGGCTTGGAATGCCGTCTGTGAAATTTCACAGAGTGAGACTGATGTCACAACAAATACTGGAGCTAGGCCACACTGAGGCACTTTTAAGAGCGATCCATTGCGCTTTTAAAAGCACACACTAGTGTGCCCAATTGATGTGGCCACACTAGTGTGCGACTGCGCATCGAAGCACACATGATCCGCATTTTTTTGCGCTATCGCTGCACTCCAATTGGGAAACATCCGAAACACTGCAACGCGCTCTTTCACACTGGGAATGCGCTGCAATCTCGTGTGTAACCTGCGCGCTTCCGTGCACGCGGAGTGCATTACATTGTGGCCTCAGCCGTATGTGAAATTCGTTATATGTAGCTCTTCTCATTTGACAGGCACTAACCCTGACTGCAACTTCTTGTAACTAAGCCAATCGAGACCTTTGAGTGAGATACCTAGAGGAAGAATTAAACATACGGCTTGTCAATCGTAGAGAAACTGTCCCTTGAACCTTTAATTCTCATCAAAGACTTTACAGAATATCCGAATATGGAAAGCAGGTCAGATGCTTTATTTTCACATTGGAACCTAACATACAATTTGTAGATTGACCTGACAGGGAAACTGAACTCCAAGGAGCTGAGATCTCTGTGGATAAAATTGAATAAATACATGGTAATTAGACTTACATGTGAGATTTGATTTTGTTCTAGTGTAGACAGAAGGGGATACCGTGTCTGTATCTAAAAAGAACCCGCTGACTGTCATGTACTGGGTGACCTGCTTGTAACTTCTCTCTAACAAGGCTGAACATTCCTTTTCATTATCTTTAGGATAGGAATGATAGAATCCATCCATTTAGATTTAGTTTTATTTAAGTCATTTAGATAGTGCTGAGAAAAAGACTGAAAGCTCGTACACACGTGCGATCGTGGGTCCCAACCCGCACGTGTGTAGGCTTTATCGGCTGAAACTGTCGTTCGTTTGAGATCCTTGAACGACCGACTTGGCGGATCTCCGAACGAACAACTGTTTTCAGCCGATAAAGCGCCTACACACGGCCCGATTATTGGCTGAAACATCGCACATGTGTACGAGCCTTAAGGAGGATAGTGAGCAAGAGCATGGCAGAGGGCAGGTTGGGATTGGCTGAAGAAGGCAGTGTCAGACTGACCCACAGGTTTCATGGAAACCCCAGTGGGCCCACAGCCCATTCACCCAAGAAAACAAGAAAACTCCTAAAATTTGAATGCAGAAACAAAGAGACAGTTCCTTAACCTCCCGGTCTTCAATCAATAACATTAAAGGTAGTTCACTTTTTCAGTGAACTATTCCTTTAATATTGATTGAGGACCAGGAGTTAAAGGAATAGTTCTCTCCCAAAGTGAACTGTTCCTTCAATGTATTGATTGAAGATAAGGAGGATAGGAGCTATGTCTTACCTTCTGTTTCTCCAATCAATAACTCAGGATCCGGGAATGAAGATTCAAAAAAATTACTATTGCGCGATCCACCCCCCACATGAAATCCCGACCGCTTCCTTGTTCTGTCTAACTATAGCACGCATTATCGCGCATATATAGCTGTACAGAACCAGGAAGTGGTTGGATATTCATTGTGGCCACAGTGGATTGGTCAAAAGGTAGGTTTCTTGAATCTTGTTCCTGGATCCTGAGCTATTGATGAAAGAACAGGAGGTAAAACATAGCTCCTAACCTCCCGGGCTTCAATCAATACATTAAAGGAATAGTTCTATTTGGGAGTGAACTTTCCTTTAGGAACTATGCCTTACCTTTCAATATCTCAGGAGCCAGGAACGAGGTGATTATATTTATCTTTTGCGCAATCCATATCAGCAACACTTAAAATTTCCGAACGCTCCTGGTTCATAAACTATAGCGCGCATTTGGGGTTATTCAATAAAAGTTCTTATCGTTTAAAATGGTGCTAATTTTGCCCCAACAAATAAGATGTTAGCTTTCAAATGCTACATAATTTCTGATTGGTTGGGGCAAAATTAGCACCATTTTAAACGATAGAACTTTTATTGAATCTCCCTGATTATCGTTCATGCCCGCTATAGTTGATTAGAACCAGGAAGCGGTCGGGACCTGTCAGTGCTGCTGCGGTGGATCGCGAGTAAGGTAAATATATTGCTCCTTAACCCCCAGTCTTCAATCAATACTAGTAGTGTTCACTTTTCAAGTGGACTATTCCTTAAGGAGGTGATGGGGTATTGGAAGTTTAATGTATTGTTCAGAAAGCAAGTTGGTATAAAGGCAAGTTTGGAAGGGGTATAACAAGGGTGCTCATTGTTGAATGGTGGAAGGATAATGTAGTGTGCATAGGAGCAGGCTTTTGGACTGAGCAGCTGAACCCAAGGGATCATTTTAAAGGGTGTGGGTTATGCAATTGGCTGTATTCAGTTCTGTTCAAATCATACCCAAAAGTTCTGAACACTGCTGTCTTTTTACCTGCAGTGCATATAACCTTTTAATAGCGCGCCACGGAGAAAAGTCCACATTAACAACTATTTGGTGTTAAATGTTTAGAAAATCTTCAAAGAATCTGATCTAAACGATTCTGGAACCATCGACCGCCCATGAAATGCGCAAGCACTACCGGAAGCAGGTGACAAAAATGATTACAAACGTCAAACACATACAAATTTATTTACATTTATTTCAACATTAAGAAAAAACTATATAACAATTTTAAGGACATTTCGATATTATATATATATATATATATACAAATACAAATTTATGCTGCTCAAACCTAATTCAAATACACTTTCTGGTGCGGTGCAATGGGAACGGCAATTTATACATTACACAAAAGTCTCCAGCACTCAACTACACATGCAATTATAATTGAATAGAGTAAAAGAGTTAGACATGGATGCAAGCATGGAGCCAAATCACCTGCACTTAATTTTCAAATGGATACCTTTAGTTACATTTTTGTACAAACATGCTTAGCTGACACGCCACTTCACGGCAGTATCCCCCCAGTGTCAGTCCTAACCTAATAAACAAATATATGTTTCCCTGGGCACCAGGCCATACCTGCTTCTCTCTTATCTAGCAGACCCTTTCCAGGGAATCAAATGAGCTTACAAAGCTTCTCTACCTTTTAAAACCTTCTTTCAGGACTGCCTTAAAGGGGCGGAGAATACATTACACAGGGAGCAAAGCATATAAACGGGCTTGGCCGAACTACCCTAATTTAATACAAATACAAATTTATGCTGCTCAACCTTAATTCAAATACACTTTCTGGTGGCGGTGCAAGGAGGAACGGCAATTATACCTTACACAAAAGTCTCCAGCACTCACTACACATTCAATTATAATTGAATAGAGTAAAAGAGTTAGACATGGATGCAAGCAATGGAGGCAAATCACCTGCACTTAAGTATTTGTATTTGTATTTAAATTAGGGTAGTTCGGCCAAGCCCGTTTATATGCTTTGCTCCCTGTGTAATGTATTCTCCGCCCTTTAAGGCAGTCCTGAAAGAAGGTTAAAAAGGTAGAGAAGCTTTGTAGCTCTTTGATTCCCTGGAAGTCATGCTAGATAAAGAGAGAGCAGGTATGGCCTGGTAGCCCCAGGGCCATATTTTTGTTTTAATTAGGTTAGGACTGACCTGGGATACGTGCCGGAAGTGGCGTGTCGCTAAGCATGTTTGTACAAACAATGTAACTAAAGGTATCCATTTGAACTTAAGTGCAGGTGATTTGCCTCCATTGCTTGCATCCATGTCTAACTCTTTTACTCTATTCAATTAAATTGCATTGTGTAGTTGAGTGCTGGAGACTTTTTGTGTAATATTATATATATATATATATCTATATATATATATATTATCTATATATATATTATATATTATATATATATCTATATATATGATATAGCTTTATATCTGCTAAGCACATCAATGTTTCCTGTAGATTGTGGGTAAAAATGTTTCCTATTCCACTAGGTTTTATTTAAATAACCAGATTCAGGAAATCATTGTCCAGAGATCGATTTCTATGGGCTGTCTGTCAGCTTGGACACCTTTATTGCAAGTCTGATACGCCTGGAGACATTGTTCGTAAGTAGTTATAATACGTATTGGGCTGGATATCATATTATATGTCTAAAAGAATGTTTCCATAGAGTAATGTGTTTATCAGCTGGGAAGTGTTTACCACCAGATAATTTAACATTTTTTTGGATTGGGAATAATTTATCAAAAGAAATTAAAAAAAAATTTATTTACCTACTGTGCCCCATACAGTTATCTGATAGCTCAGATATAAACACATTATAATGTAATTGATATGACTGCTACCTGTCCTTTACGTCTGTCCACATCCAACATTACCAGGATATTCTCTACTTGTAACATAGAAATGAAGGTTAAATAAAGACACAGTCCATCCACTATTACAACCTTTATACCCTACCCATAATGCCTGTCTGTACATAGTAACATAGTAATGGAGGTTGAATAAAGACATATATGTCCATCTTTCCAACATTTATCCCCTACTCAGTAACCCTGCCTAATAGCTTATTCAGAGGAATCAAAACAAAAAACAAAAAAAACGCCTTAACTACTCCAAATGCATTTGGAATATATTAGTACCAACCATAACTACAGTATATATTTAATACCAGTAATTCATAATTATTATATCGTATCCTGTACAACCAGAACTACGTATATTTATTAATACCAGTAATTCTCAATATTATAAGTATCCCTGTCCAACCAGAACTACAGCATATATATTAATACCAGTAATTCATACTATTTATAGCATCCCTGTACCACCAGAACTACAGCATATATAGTTAATACAGTAATTCATAATATTATATAGCATCCCTGTACAACAGAACGACTATATTTATTAATACCAGTAATTCTCAATATTATATAGTATCCCTGTACCAACCGAACTACAGTATTTTATTAATAACCATGTAATTCTCAATATTATATAGTATCCCTGTACCAACCAGAACTACAGCATATTATTAACAGTAATTCATATATTATATATGCATCCCTGTACCAACCAGAACGACAGTATATTTATTAATACCATAATTCTCAATATTATATGGTATCCCTTTACCAACCAGAACATTATATGTATTAATACCAGTAATTCTCAATATTATATAGTATCCCTGTACCAACCAGAACTACAGTATATGTATTAATCCCTGTAATTCTCAATATTATATAGTATCCCTGTAGCAACCACAACTACAGTATACTGTATTAATACTGTAATTCTCAATATTATTAGTATCCCTGTACCAACCAAAACTCAGTATATGTACTAATACCAGTAATTCTCAATATTATATGGTATCTCCCGTACTAACCAGAACTACAGTATATGTATTAATACCAGTAATTCTCAATATTATATAGTATCCCTGTACCAACCAGAACTACAGTATATGTATTAATCGTATTCCAATATTATATAGTAATCCCCGTACCACCAGACTACAGTATATGTATTAATACCAGTATTCTCAATTACATAGTAGCCCTGTACCAACCAAACTACAGTATATGTATTATACTAGTAATTCTCAATATTATATTGTATCCCCGTACCAACCAGAACTAAGTATATGTTTAATACCAGTATTATCAATATTAATAGTATCGCTTTAACCATCAGAACTAACACTTTATATGTATTAATACCAGTAATTATCAATATTATATAGTATCCCTGTAGCAACCAGAACTACAGTATATGTTTTAAAAGGGATGTTCCACCCTTCTGAAACTTTTTTACCAAACATTCCCCTGTTCCCCCAGCCCCAACCGCTATGTTAGTATATATCAGAAAATGCCCAAAACTTTACTTACCTCTCCCTCTTTCCGTCCGCCGCCTGCCAGGCCCTCTGCTGCGAGAAAATGGCAAGCAGAGGGGCGGGACCGGCAGTCGCGTCTGTGATTGGCTGAGCGGCAGCCAATCACGGACGGGGCTGCCGGGGTTCCGTGCGGGGAGGCAAGAGGGAAGGTAAGTAAATGTTTGGGCATTTTCTGATATTACTAATAGAGCGGTTGGGGCTGGGGGGACAAGGGAATGTTTGGTAAAAAGGGTTTTATGGTAGGGGGGAACCTAATTGGGAGGGAGAGGGTAGGGAGTGGAGGGGGAGGTGGAGGGAGGGGGGAGAAGGGCTGCAGTACGCATGCCAACTTCTCCCGAGGCCGGTAGGAGCGAGTCCTATATGGACTCTGCTATCCTCCTGGTGGGCAGTTTTTTGGACTTTGGGGGGGAACTACAGGAGAACCATATGGAGGCTGGGATGTGAGGTAGGATTACACTACACTACACAAGGGGGCCAGTAGTGGGGGATTATAGTTTTGGGGGTGGACATGCCCTTTAAATACCTGTAATTCTCAATATTATATAGTATCCTGTACCAACCAGACTACAGTATATGTCAATACTAGTAATTCTCAATATTATATAGTATCCCTGTACCAATCAGAACTACAGTATATGCATTAATACCTGTAATTCTCAATATTATATATGATCCCTGTACCCAACCAGACTACAGTATATGTATTAATACCAGTAATTCTCAAATTATAATAGATCCCCGTACCAACCAAACTACAGTAAATGTATTAATACTAGTAATTCTCAATATTATATAGTATCCCCATATACCAACCCAACTACAGTAATATTTAATACGGTAATACTCAATATTATATAGTATCCCCTAACCAACCAGAACTACAGTATATGTATATACCAGTTTATTCTCATTTATAGATCTGTCCAACCAAACTACATATATGTATTAAGACCAGTAATTTCATATTTATAGTAACCCCTACCAACCAGAACTACAGTATATCATTATATACAGTAATTCCAATATTATATATATCCCCGTACCAACCAGACTACAGTATATGTATTAATACCAGTAATTCTCAATATTATATAGTATCCCCATACCAACCAAACTACAGTATATATTTAATACAGGTAAGTCTCAATATTATATATAGTACCCGTACCAACCAGAACTACAGTATATGTATTAATACCGGTATTCTCAATATATATAGTATACACTGTACAACCAGAACTACAGTATATGTATTAATACCGGTAATTCTCAATATAATATATAACGCTGTACCATCCAACTACAGTATATGTATTGATACCAGTAATTCTCAATATTATATAGTATCCCTATACCAACCAAACTACAGTATATGTATTAAACCAGCAATTCTCAATATTATATAGTAGAACCTGTAACCAACCAGAACTATCAGTATATGTATTAATAATCGTATTCTCAACTATTATATAGAAGTGACTCCAACTCGTTACATGATGATACCATACCACTTATTAAGTATTCCTATACCCCAGAATATAATATTTACCAGCATCTAATTTAACCTCCAACCGACTATATCGATTAATCCAGTAATCCCTTTTTGTATCCCCGTAACCAGAACTACAGTATATATGTTTCATTATGTACCCGACAACAATACTTATATTACAATTTTCTCAATATTAATAGTATCTCCCTGTACTAACCAGAACTCAGTATATGTATCAATACTACTATAATCTTTTAATATTATAGATATCCCTGTGCCAACCCAGACTACAGTATATATATTAAGTGCCAGTAATTCTCAAATATATAGTATCCATGTACCAACCAAACTCAGAAATGTACCAATCCAGTCATTTTCAAATTAATGAGTAATCCATGTACCAACCAGAACTACGGTATTGTTTATACCAGTAATTCTCATATTATAATATTGAAAATTACTGGTATAATACATATATGGTCAGTTCTGGTTAGTACAGGGATTACTAGAATAACATGAGAGTTACTGGTATTAATACATATACTGTAGTTCCGGCTGGTAACAGGGACTACTATATATGAGAATTAACGGTATTAATACATATATTGTAGTTCTGGTTAGTACGGGGATATAATATATATATTGAGAATACTTTATTAATACATATACTGTAGTTTCTGGGTACAGGGATCTATAATAATGAGATTACTTGGCATTAATACATATACTGTATTTCTGTTGGTACAGGGATATTCATATAATTGAAGAATTACTGGATTAAGACATCGACTTTAGTTCTGTTGGTACGGGATACTATGATATATTGATAATTACTGGTATTAATACATATACTGAGTTCTGGTTCGTACGGGATACTATATAATATTGAGAATTACTGGTATTCATCATCTACCGTAGTCTGGTTGGTATGGGAGATATTATAGTACATATGGAGATTACACTGGTATTAAATACATATACTATATGTTCTGGTTGTACAGGGATACTATATAATATTTGAGAATTATGTGTATTAATCATATACTGTAAGTTCTGGTTGGTACAGGGATATTCTTACTATTGAAGAATTACTGGTATTACTACATAATACTGTATTCTGGTTGGTACGGGGATACTATATAATATTGAGAAATTACTGGTAATTAATACATATTACTGTAGTTCGGTTGGTACGGATACCTATACTATCTAATTGATTGAAATTACTGATATTAATCACTATAACTGTAATTTCGTGGTTAATACGCGGGATAATATATAATTATTGAGAATTTACTGGTATTAATACATAATACCGTAGTTCTGGTTGAGTATTGGTATATTATATAATAGAAATTAACGGTATTAATACATATAACTGTAGTTCTGGTTGGTACCGGGATACTATATAATTTGAAATATATGCTGTAGTGCTGGTTGCCTACAGGGATACGTTTAATATTGAGAATGTCAGCCAATCATTTTAAAAATCGATGTCAAACCACCCGCCACCCCCACCCACCAACACCCCCAAACCTAGCCTATATTAGGCGAAAGTCCACCCTGACCTCCCAACTGAAAAACTACTTACCTGGTTGACAGATGCTGCAGACTCAAGATACCCAACCATGTTCAAACACCACCTGGAGACCAGTTGCCAACTTAACGGATAAACTTAATTCTCCGAACATAAATTGAATTAGAAGGCAGATCTTTCCCTTGTTATAAAGGCAGATAATCGTGTGTTCTACTTAGGTGCATTGGGACGTAGGCCTGTTTGTGGAAGTCTGGTCACAAATAATGGTTTGCCATGCATATCTCTAAACTGCAGAGCCAGAGAATCTGCATTTTCCAGTTTTGGTGGGCACTAATCAACATTTATTTATTCTGTAGAATAACAGAAATTGCTGTGAATAAGCCATTATATTATATTTTCATAATAAAAAGATTCTCCTCCATTTCCCCCCATATATATTTTTTAAGAGACCACAATATTTAATTTCAATAAATTAATGTATTATTGACAATTAAATTTATAGCAAATATTTTTTTTATAGTAAATAAAATGCGTTATTTGTATTTCTTACTACGTTTGAAACTTTTCTTTTTTTTAACCAAATGTTTGAGCTCCTGAAATCCCATATAAAACGGAGTTAGGAGTCTGTCATTGTCATAGGTGCATAAATATGGGTCCACTCTTCTGTCTAACTTGTTATTAAAGCTAACGAGAGAGTATTCCAAATAGAACAAAAGATCTGTTGTATAAAAGATTTTTTAGCGTATTGTAAACCCCACCAGAATTGTAACAGATAAACAGCAACAATATTAATATCATCACCAATGGTCCCGGGCTGAGCTGACATGCTTAAATTTAAAAAGGATTGGTTCCTCTTGGTGTAGTGCAAGACAATGAACTTTGCTCATGGTTGTATGAATTTAGCATAAGGCC
The DNA here is from genome assembly GCA_019447015.1 of Hymenochirus boettgeri. Classification (NCBI taxonomy): domain Eukaryota; kingdom Metazoa; phylum Chordata; class Amphibia; order Anura; family Pipidae; genus Hymenochirus; species Hymenochirus boettgeri. The sequence goes on from CM033473.1 coordinate 36,271,614, forward strand.
TGACTGGTCAAGCTGGGCAGCTGACATTATTTTTGTTTTGACATGAGGTAAAAATGAGAAAGAGTCCTCCCAGTTCCACCTGTTAATAAAAATATTAATGTGTTACATAAACAGAATTTTTATTAACCCTGTAACTAAAGGGGTTACTAAAAATTCTCTAACATGGTTTTTTCTCACTGACATTTGACTCCCTCTCATTTTTTTACTACATCTCCTTGGATTATAAATAGACCTCCTGATGCAAACATCACACACAACAGTGATTGGTTGTCTGCGATTTCGTTTAATTCATTATTTAGTTTCCACGTTTTTTGTTTTTTTTTTTTTTGCAAAAGCTTAAAATATTAAACTGTAAACTTTAGTTCTCCTTTAAGTTATTTTTTGTTATTCCTCTCCTTATAATTTTCTAATCGTTTAAAAAAAAAACAAACAAAAAATAATATAAAAAAATAAAATAAAAACACAAACAATAAACGACAAGCCCCTCATTGACAAAACAGAGGTTTCGTCTCCCTCCTGCATTAACAACAATGGTTAAAATACAACACAACCTGCTGAAAAGTCTTAAGAAATTAATATTTTTAATTCCGTTTATAGAAAACAACTTCAATCTCCCTAGTGTTCCTCGTCTGTCTAGAAATGTCTATTACCTAAGCTGGAACCAACCACATGTTTGGGCTTCTATTTAAGTGTTTATCCAAGTGGATGCTCAACATCGAATGCTGGCGAACCGGCCATTTTCTAAACGATCTGAAGAAAACCACAGCAACATTTAACTTGGAACACAGTGTTCCGACTTGGGGGTGGGGGGTCGTTGTTTTATGTTTCCACTAGTGAGGTGGTTGTGGGATGACCTTATGCCAGTGTTTCTATGACAGAAGGATTACTCAGGAAGCCACACATTCTAAATCAGTCCACACCACCTCCTGACATTTATCGATCATATCAAACTCAGTTTACAATATCTTATCTTACTTACAATACCCCAATATTCACTTATAATTATAAACACATTCATATCTCTATAATTATACACTCTACCATTTACATATTACTACTTACCGCTATACTACTCTTACCCACCGACTCCTTTTCTTACTCCTACTATATCACTTTCATTTATACTCTATTATCCCTTTAACATATCTAATCGACTTACGCTATCTATCTTACTCTACTCGACTCTTTCTATTTTGATCTTATCTCTAACTTTCATTAGTCTTCACTGAATCATATCTCCTTATACTATTCTACTCTCTTACTACCACTACACTACTACTTTACCTAACTTGCTTTATACTTAACTACTCTTATCATTATACTACCCATTCCTCAATTTTACATACACCACAATTTTAACATATCTGATCTTAGCTTTACCCATATCACTCTATGCTATGGTATCAATACTTTCCTGATCTCATTATCCCATTACACTTATCTATCTAACCTCTATCTTACACGCCTACCACGACTTCTAACTATATGTCTTCTTATTACTAAATACATATTCTATCTTCACTACTTAATCTTCACTATTATCTAAATCTTCTTCTTACCGACCGACTCACTATTTATTAATACAATCCTTCCTACTATCCTTTACACTCTATCTTATCCGATACTATCTGTACTTATCTATAACTACCTATTTTCATACTTCTCTTATCCTACACTTTACATATCTACTTTACTTCGTACTATACACTACTTCTTATTTATTATAATCATTTAGCGTATCTTACCTATAATATATCTCCTACTTATACTATACTACTATACTATACCACTACAGCTACTACCCGCTATAATTGTTTATATAAACATTTCATATCTCCATTATCACCTTTACCTTCTAATCTCCCTACCCTCTACACTATTTTAACATCTATCCTTTACCCCATTTCATTGACCTCCTACCTCCTAGTTTATTATAATACATTTCATATCTCCTTCATCCTCCTTTACATATCTATCTTAACCCCTACCCAGACTCCTATTGTTTATTGTAATACATTTCATAATCTCTATTATCCCATTTACATATCTATCTTACCCTAACTACCCCTAACCGACTCCTAGTTGTTTATTCATAATACATTCATATCTCCATTATCCCCATTTACATATCTATCTTACGTCCTACCGACTCCTATTGTTTATTATAAGACATTGATGCTCCATTAACTCTCCATTTACATGTCTATCTTACCCCTACCCGATCCTGTTGTTTATTAACTAACATTTCGTATCTGTCTAGTTAATCACCCATTTATACTATCTTACCCCCTACCCGACCTCCTATTGTTTTGTTTATAAATACATTTCGATATCTCATAACGCCCATTTAAACATATCTTATATCTTACCCTACTACCGACTCCTACTTGTTATTATAATACTTATCATATCTCTATTATCCTACCCATGTTACATATCTACTTACCCTACATACCGACTCCTATTTTATTATAATACTTTCATTATACTCATTATCTCCCATTTACATATCTACTCACCTCTCACCGACTCCTCATTGTTTATTATAACACTTTCATACTCTATTATCCCCATTTACATATCTATCTTACCCCTCCGACTCCCTATTGTTTAGTTAATACATTTCATACTCCTCTATTATCCCCATTACATATCTATCTTACCCCTACCGACTCCCTATTGTTTTATTATAATAGATTTTCGAGCTACTCTATATCCCCATGTACATATCATCTTAACTTCCCCCCTACCACTCTATTGTTTATATAATCTTCATATCTTCGATTCCCCATTTACATATACTCTAATGCTAGCTACCACCGACTCCTTTGTTATTATAATACTATTCCGTATTTCCATTATCCCCATTACATATCTATCTTACCCCCTACTCGACTCCTATTGTTTTATTATACATTTTCATATCTCTATTTAACCCCATTTACATATCTATCTACCCCTACCGCTCTATGTTTAATTAAATACATTTCATATCGTCTATTATTCCCCCATTTTCATATCTATCTTTACCACCTACCGACTCCTATTTGTTTATATAAATACATTTCATATCTCTATTAATCCCCATTTCACTATCTAATATCTTCCCTCTAACCCCGCTCCTTTGTTTATTATAATACATTTCGATATCTCTATTATCCCCATACATATCATCTTACCCTACTCTTCACCCCTACCGACTCCTATTTGTTTATTTAATCATTTCATATCTCTATCCCTATCCCCATTTACATATCTATCTTACCCCTAACCGCTCCTATTGTTTATTATAATACGATTTCAATATCTCTATAATCCATTTACATATCTTCCTTACCCTATACCCAACTCTATTGTTTATTATTACATACTTTCATATCCTATTAATCCATTTACATATCTATCTGATATCTATCTTAACCCCTACGGACGCCTATTGTTTATTAAAATGCTTTTCCTAAGCCTCATGCACACGTGTGCTCTGACCCTCGCATTACAATGTTTATGCACGCTGTTTGCCACAATCGTGCCATTTAGGGGCATGTTCGCCGTTCGGTCAGGGTCATTGCTTTTGTTCTGATCTGCCTGGCGATCATCAATGACCCCGCCCGATAGGATGTTTCGCTGACAAAATGAAATTCCCCCTACATGGCCACGTTTGCGCCCCCGCAATCACATGTGCATGCACCTTGTGCTTTGTATTTACATGAATGGCTGTGGGCCCACTGGGGGGTCTCCTGTAACCCTGTGAGCAATCTAACACTGCTTGAAGCAGTTATTTTTCTTTAACTCTTATTGTTACCTGAGCTAATGTGTAATGGTGAAATATTGGTAAATCAACCTATTGTATTCTCGAATTCTGTGTAGCTTGTTTGCAAAGCACACCGGACCGCTCTGGGTGCGACTGACCTTGGGCGGCACTTCCATCCTTTCCCCCTCTCCGGGTCTCGGGGCGTCGCATATAGTGACATTTTGGTGCAAGCGCCGCACTCTACATTGCGACGTGAGCCGATAGTTCACGGGAGCCGTTACTCCCACCATACCATGGGCCCTTTGGTTCACAGAGGTTGTTAATTTCAAATTTTCATCTAATGGCTAATTCTTAACAATCAAAGGATTGAGGTCGCAAGGGTGCCCAACATTTCTAAGTTGCCATACAGGCCATGGTTATAGTTTTTGTGTTTTTTAAATAAACTGTGGCCTGACTTTTACACAAAAAGTAATTGTCTGTGTGGTTTATTTCATTCATTTCATTGCAATGTAGGTTCAAAAAGTAGTTTAAGAAAGGGTTTCTATCTAACGGATGTCGGCTGGGTGCTTATCCCGCACCCCCAGTGTTAACCCCTCATATTTTGCAAGATTGTAAAGTAACTATAGATAGATCGAATGCTGCACTATCACCTCATCTAAAAAAAATGTTTTTTTTGTGTACGCTTGACGCGTTACAGACCAGTGATGCATGATGGGTATGTGAATTACATGATGGTCATGTGAATTACATGATAGATATGTGAATTACATGATGGGTATGTGAATTGCATGATGGGTATGTGAATTGCATGGTGGGTATGTGAATGGCATGATGGGGATGTGAATTACATGATGGGTATGTGAATGGCATGATGGGTATGTACCAGTAATCATACTAGTATTAGATCCCTGTACCACATACTCAGCATATATATTAATACAGTAATTCATAATATTTATATGCATCCCTGTACAACAGAACAGACTAGCATTTATTAATACCAGTAATTCTCAAATATTATATAGTACCCTGTACCAAACCAGAACCAGTATATTTAATAACCAGTATTCTTTGTGCAAAGCAATATGATATAGTATCCCTGTACCACCAGACTACAGCATATAATTAACAGTAATTCATAATATTATATAGCATCCCTGTACCAACCAGAACGACAGTATATTTATTAATACCAGTAATTCTCAATATATATGGATCCCTGTAACCAAACCAGAACTACATTTCATTATTTAATACCAGTAATTCTCAATATTATATAGTATCCCTGTACCAACCAGAACTACATATATGTATTAATACTGTAATTCTCAATATTATATAGTATCCCTGTAGCAACCACAACTACAGTATATGTTAATACGTAATTCTCATATTATATAGTATCCCCTGTACCAACCAAAACTACAGTATATGTACTAATACCAGTAATTCTCAATATATATGGGTATCCCCTGTACTAACCAGAACTACAGTATATGTATTAATACCATTAATTCTCATATTATATAGTATCCCTGTACCAACCAGAACTACAGTATGTATATAATACAGTAATTCTCAATATTATATATATCCCCCGTACCAACCAGAACTACAGTATATGTATTAATACCAGTAATTCTCATATTACATAGTACCCTGTACCAACCAGAACTACAGTATATGTATTATACTAGTATTCTCTAATATTATATTGTATCCCCGTACCAACCAGAACTCAGTATATGTATTAATACAGTATTATCAATATTAATATAGTATCGCTTTACCAACCAGAACTACTTATATGTATTAATACCAGTAATTATCAATATTATATAGTATCTCCTGTAGCAACCAGAACTACAGTATATGTTTTAAAGGGTAATGTCCACCCTCTGAAACTTTTTTACCAAACATTCCCCTGTTCCCCAGCCCCAACCGCTATGTTAGTAATATCAGAAAATGGCCCAAAACTTTACTTACGCTTCCCTCTTTCCTCCGCCGCGCTGCCCAGGCCCTCTGCTTTGCGAAGAAAATGCAAGCAGAGGGGCGGGACCCGGCAGTCGCGTCTGTGATTGGCTGAGCGGCAGCCAATCACGGACGGGGCTGCCGGGAGTTCCAGTGCGGCGGAGGCAAGAGGGAAGGTAAGTAATGTTTTGGGCATTTTCTGATATTACTAATAGAGCGGGTTGGCTGGGGGGACAAGGGGAATGTTTTGGTAAAAAGGGTTTTATGGTAGGGGAGGAATCCTAATTGGGAGGGGAGAGGGAGTGAGTGGGATGGGGAGGTGGGGGAGGGGGAAGGGCTGCAGTACGCATGCCAACTTCTCCCGAGCCGGTAGGAGGCAGAGTCCTATATGGACTCTGCTATCCTCCTGGTGGGCAGTTTTTTGGACTTTGGGGGGACTACAGAGAACCATATGGAGCTGGGATGTAGGTAAGGATTAAACTACACTACACAATGGGGCCAGTAGTGGGGGATTATAGTTTTGGGGGTGGACATGCCCTTTAATACCTGTAATTCTCAATATTATATAGTATCCCTGTACCAACCAGAACTACAGTATATGTATCAATACTAGTAATTCTCAATATTATATAGTATCCCTGTACCAATCAGAACTACAGTATATGCATTAATACCTGTAATTCTCAATATTATATAGTATCCCTGTACCAACCAGAACTACAGTATATGTATTAATACCAGTAATTCTCAAAATTATATAGTATCCCCGTACCAACCAGAACTACAGTAAATGTATTAATACTAGTAATTCTCAATATTATATAGTATCCCCATACCAACCAGAACTACAGTATATATTTAATACAGGTAATACTCAATATTATATAGTATCCCCTAACCAACCAGAACTACAGTATATGTATTAATACCAGTTATTCTCAATATTATATAGTATCCCTGTACCAACCAGAACTACAGTATATGTATAATACCAGTAATTCTCAATATTATATAGTATCCCCATACCAACCAAACAACTACAGTATATATTATTAAATACGGTAATTCCCAATATATATATATCCCCGTACCAACCAGAACTACAGGATATTTATTATACCAGTAATTCTCAATATTATATAGTATCCCCATACCAACCAGAACTACAGTATATATTTAATACAGGTAATTCTCAATATTATATAGTATCCCTGTACCAACCAGAACTACAGTATATGTATAAAGCCGGTAATTCTCAATATTTATATATATAACCTGTACCACCCAGAACTACAGTATATGTATTAATACCGGTAATTCTCATATATATAGTAACGCTGTACCATCCAGAACTACAGTATATGTATTGATACCAAGTAATTATGTATTAATACCAGCAATTCTCAATATTATATAGTATCCCTGTACCAACCAGAACTATAGTATATGTATTAATACCAGTAATTCTCAATATTATATAGTATCCCCGTTAGTAACCAGAACTACAGTATATGTATTAATATCAGTAATTCTCAATATTATATAGTATCCCTGTACGAACCAGAACTACAGTATATGTAACAATACTAATAATTCTCAATATTATATAGTATCCCTGTACTAACCAGAACTACAGTATATGTATCAATACTAGTAATTTTTAATATTATATAGTATCCCTGTGCCAACCAGAACTACAGTATATATATTAATGCCAGTAATTCTCAATAATATATAGTATCCATGTACCAACCAGAACTACAGTAAATGTACCAATACCAGTCATTTTCAATATTATATAGTATCCATGTACCAACCAGAACTACGGTATATGTATTAATACCAGTAATTCTCAATTTCATATTATATTTATCATCCCTGTACAACCGAACTATATCTTTAATAACCAGTAATTTCAAATATTATATCCCATCCCACCAGAACTACGTATAGTATTAATACCAGTAATTCTCAATATTTATAGTATCCCTGTACACCAGAACTACCAGTATATGTATTAATACCAGTAATTCTCACATTATATAGTATCCCCACTGTAACCACACAATATACGTATATTATACTAGTAATTAACCTACATATATATAGAGATCCCTGTACCACCAGAATACAGTTATGTATTAATACCAGTAATTCTCATTATATAGTATCCCTGTACCAACCAGAACTACATTATATTATTAATACCAGTAATTCTCAATATTATATGTATCCCTGTACCACCAGAACTACAACTATATCGCAATTCTAATCCCTAATCCCAATAAACTACCCTATTTCTTCATTTATTAGACTTCTTACGCGCTAACAATATTAATAGTATCCCTGTATCAACCAGAACTTATAGTATAGTATTAATACCAGTAATTCTCAATATTATATAATATCCCATACCAACCAGAACTAGGTATATGTATTAATACCAGTAATTCTCAATATTATATAGTATCCCCGTACTAACCAGAAACTACATATGTATTAATACCAGTAATTCTCAATATTATATAGTATCCCCGTACCAACCAGAACTACAGTATATGTATTAATACCAGTAATTAATATTATAGATATATCCTGTACCAACCAGAACTACAGTATATGTATTAATACCAGTAATTCTCATTATATAGTACCTGTCCCAGAAATCCAGTATTGTATTAATACAGTAATTCTCAAATTATATATATCCCTGTACTAACAGAACTACAATATATGTATTAATACCAGTAATTCTCATTATATGATATCCCTGTACCAACCAGAACTACGTATATGTATTAATACCAGTAATTCTCAATGTTATTAGGAGTCCCTGTACTAACCAGAAACTACAAGTATATGTATTTAATACCAGTAATTCTCAATATTATAAGTATTGAGAATGTACTGGTATTAATACAATACCGTTAGTTCTGGTTGGTACATGGATACTATATAATATTGAAATGACTGGTATTGGTACATACTGTGTTCTGGTTGTACATGGATACTATATATTATTGATGGAATTACTGGCATTAATATATATACTGTAGTTCTGGTTGGCACAGGGATACTATATATATTAAAAATTACTGTATGATACATATACTGTAGTCTGGTTAGTACAGGTACTATATAATATTGAGAATTATTAGTATTGTTACATATACTGTAGTTCTGGTTCGTACAGGGATACTATATAATATTGAGAATTAATGATATTAATCATATACTGTAGTTCTGGTTACTAACGGGATACTATATAATATTGAATTACTGGTATAATACATATACTATAGTTCTGGTTGGTACAGGGATACTATATAATATGAGAATTGGGTATAAACATATACTGTAGTTCTGGTTGGTATAGGGATACTATATAATATTGAGAATAGGTATCAATACATATACTGTATTCTGGATGGTACAGCGTACTATATATATTGAGAATTACCGGTTATAATCATATACTGTAGTTCTGGTTGGTACAGGTATACTATTAATATTGAGAAATACCGGTATTATACATATACTGTAGTTCTGGTGGTACAGGGATATATTAATATTGAGAATTACCTGTATTAAAATATATACTGTAGTTTGGTTGGTATGGGGATAATATATAAATTGAGAATTACTGGTATTAATACATATACTGTAGTTCTGGTTGGTACGGGGATACTATATAATATTGAGAATTACTGATTAATATATACTGTAGTTCTGGTTGGTATGGGGATACATATAAATTGAGAATTACTGGATTAATACATATTGTAGTTCTGGTTGGTACAGGGTACTATATAATATTGAGAAAACTGGTATTAAATACATATACTGTAGTTCTGGTTGGTTAGGGGATCAATAATATTGAGTATTACCGTATTAAATATATACTGTAGTTCTGGTGGGTATGGGGATACTATATAATATTGAGAATTACTAGTATAATACATTACTGTAGTTCTGGTGTTGTACGGGGATACTATATAATTTGAGAATTACTGGTATTAATACATATACTGTAGTTCTGGTTGGTACAGGGATACTATATATATTGAGAATTACAGAGTATTAATGCATATACTGTAGTTCTGATTGGTACGGGATACTATATAATATGAGAATTAACTAGTATTGATCATATACTGTAGTTCTGGTTGGTACAGGGATACTATATAATTATTGAGAATTACAGGTATTAAAGGGCATGTCCACCCCCAAAACTATAATCCCCCCACTACTGGCCCCATTGTGTAGTGTAGTTAATCCTTCCTCACATCCAGCTCCATTGGTTCTCCTGTAGTCCCCCCCAAAGTCCCAAAAACTGCCCACCAGGAGGATAGCAGAGGCCATATAGGACTCTGCCTCCTACCTGGCCTCCGGAGAAGTTTGGCATGCGTACTGCAGCCCTTCCCCCCTCCTCCGCATCCCATCCCACTCCCTCCTCTCCCTCCCAATTAGGATTCCCTCCCCCTACCATAAAACCCTTTTTACCAAACATTCCCTTGTCCCCCCAGCCCCAAAGCTCTATTAGTAATATCAGAAAATGCCCAAAACATTACTACCTTCCCTCTTGCCTCCGCCGCACTGAACTCCCGGCAGCCCGTCCGTGATTGGCTGCCGCTCAGCCAATCAACAGACGCGACTGCCGGTCCCGCCCCTCTGCTTGCATTTTCTCGCAAGCAGGAGGGCCTGGCAGCGCGGCGGAGGAAAGAGGGGAAGGTAAGTAAAGTTTTGGGCATTTTCTGTATTACTAACATAGCGGTTGGGCTGGGGGAACAGGGGGAATGTTTGGTAAAAAAGTTTTCAGAAGGGTGAGAATACCCTTAAAAACATTTACTGTAGTTCTGGTTGCTACAGGGATACTATTAATATTGATAATATGGTATTAATACAATAATGTAGTTGATTGGTAAAGCGATACTATATATATTGATAATTACTGGTATTAATATATACTGTAGTTCTGGTTGGTACGGGTAGGTACAATATAATATTGAGAATTACTAGTATTAATATATATGTAGTTCTGGTTGGTACAGGGATACTATGTAATATTGAGAATTACTGGTATTATACAATATACTGTAGTTCTGGTTGGTACGGGGTAACTATATAATATTGAGAATTACTAGTATTAATACATATACTGTAGTTCTGGTGGTACAGGGATACTTATAATATGAGAATTACTGGTATTGTATACATATACTGTAGTTTGGTTAGTACGGGGATACCATATAATATTGAGAATGGTGTATTAGTACATATACTGTAGTTTTGGTTGGTACAGGATACTATATAATATTGAGAATTACAGTATTAATACATATACTGTAGTTGTGGTGTGCTACAGGGATACATATAAATTGAGATTACAGGTATTAATACATACTGTAGTTCTGGTGGTACAGGGATACATATAATATTGAGAATTACTGGTATTAATACATATAATGTAGTTCTGGTTGGTACAGGGATACCATATAATATTGAGAATTACTGGTATTATAAATATCTGTCGTTTGGTTGTAAGGGATGCATTGTATATAATATTGAATAATGTTAAATATATGCTGTAGTTCTGGTTGGTACAGGGATACTATATAATATTGAGAATTACTGGTATTAATAAATATACTGTAGTTCTGGTTGGTACAGGGATACTATATAATATTGAGAATACTGGTATTAATAAATATACTGTCGTTTGCTGGTACAGGGATGCTATATAATATTATGAATTACTGTTATTAATATATATGCTGTAGTTTGGTTGGTACAGGGGATGCTATAATATTATGATTACTGGTATAATATATATGCTGTAGTTTGGTGGTACAGGGATACTATATAATATGAGAATTATGGTTTAATTAAATATACTGTAGTTCTGGTGGTACAGGGATACTATATAATATTATGAATTACTGGTATTATATATATACTGTAGTTCTGGTTGGTACTATATATTTCCAAAATGCCATTTGGAGTAGTTAAGGCGTTTTTTGTTTTTTGTTTTGTATTCCTCTGAATAAGCTATTAGGCAGGGTACTGAGTAGGGTATAAATGTTGGAAAGATGGACATATATGTCTTTATTCAACCTCCATTACTATGGTACTATGAAACAGACAGGATTATGGGTAGGGTATAAAGGTGTGAATAGGGATGTTGTCTTTATTTAACCTTCATTTCTATGTTACAAGTAGAGAATAATCCGGTAATGTTGGATGGGACAGAAGTAAAGGACAGGTAGCAGTCCATATCAATTAATTATAATGTGTTTTATCTGAGCTATAAGATAACTGTATGGGGCACAGTTAGGTAAATAATATTTTTAAATTTCTTTTGATAAATATTCAATCCAAAAAAATGTTTAAATTATTGTGGTGAAACATTCAGCTGATAAACACATTTACTTATGGAACATTTTTTTAGACATATAATGATATCAGCAATACGTATTATAATACTTACTGAACAATGTCTCCAGTGCGTATCGAGATTGCAATAAAGGTGTGTCCAAGCGACAGACAGCCCATTAGAAATCGATCTTGGACATGATTCCTGAATCTGGTATTTAAAATAAAAACCTAGTGGGATAGGAAAATTTTTACCCACAATTACAGGAAACATTGATGTGCTTAGAGATATAAAGCTATCATTATAATATATATATATATCATATTCATAATATTTTACAGTATCCCCTTCGTATCTAAATATAAACAATATTACCATATAAATCCTTGTTCCTTTCTGTCCCTGTATACATAGTTGGTGTGTGTAAGGTCAGTGGTCATACTGTGGACATAGCTATATAAAGGGTTAATTGATATGTTACAGGTATAACCCTCATTATAGTATAACAATATACCATATAAATCCTTGTCCCTTTCTGTCCCTGTATACATAGTTAGTGTGTAGGTCAGTGTCAGTACTGGTAGCTGTAATAAAGGGGTTAATTGATATGTTACAGGTATAACCCTCGTTATAATATAAACAATATTACCATATAAATCCTTGTCCCTTTCTGTCCCTGTATACATAGTTAGTGTGTGTAAGGTCAGGTAATAAAGGGGTTAATTGATATGTTACAGGTATAACCCTCATTATAATATAAACAATATAACCATATAAATCCTTGTCCCTTTCTGTCTCTGTATACATAGTTAGCGTGTGTAAGGTCAGTGGTCAGTACTGTGGACAGTAGCTGTAATAAAGGGGTTAATTGATATGAGCAGGGGGCGGGACCGGCAGCCACCGTCCGTGATTGGCTGAGAGGCAGGGAGTGCTGCCACTGAGCATTGCCTGCAACCTTGATGAGGTTGGTAGGAGTCGCCAGGCCACAGGCATGGTCACACACGCTCCTAACACAGCAGTTTTTCCTGGACTTTGGAGGGAGGGCCAAGCAGGGAACTATTTTGAGCAGGAATGTAAGGTAGGATTGTTTTTAAAACTACTTGAGTATGTGGCCAGTAAGGGGTTTATTATTAGTTTTTTTGGGGGGTGGAATGCCCTTTAATATTACCTTATTTAGTTCTTTCGGTACCATATCCTAAATGGCGGCTCCCTACTGAACCACAGCAAAACATAGCAAAGTGGTTTATGAAATCAACTATTTCCAGTAATGGAACTTTACTATTAGTAGAACAGTAATGGCCAAAACTTTTTATGAGGCAGAGTGTCCCCAAAAGCTGCATCCCAAACTCGGGTGGTTTGAGATCCAAAACAGGTGACAGTACCCCCCTCATAACCACAACAAGTTAGATCCAAAAACACTGACTATTACCCCAATATTAACATTATAGGAGTTGAGAGTCCAAAACATGACCATACCTCTATAGTATTGAAGTTTGAGATCCCAAAACATGACCCATTAACCCTATAATATTACCGGAGGGGTTTTGTAACCCCTAAACAACAAGTTTAAAAACCGTGACATGCAGATAGAGGGCACTATTTAAAGGAAGAACAAGGGACCTGGAAAGCCAAGCGGACCCGAAAATTGAAGTATGTGCCCATTCGTTGCTATTATTCACAGGGAAGTGAGAACGCGTTATTCCTCACCGCCCTGTGAATATAGGAAGCTCGAGAAAGGACTGGAACTTACCTATATACCTTGACCGCCGCTCCCCCGCACCGCTCCTGGCCACAGAACAGCTGTTCTGTCCCGATAGCAGGCACCCTGTCTTTGAATTTGGCGCGATAGCCGCATAAGAGAGGGGCGCGTTGTGTCGTGACAGAGTTGTGTCAGTGCAGGAGCGGCTGTGATGTGGAGAGGGTTGGTAAGGTAATTCCAGGGTCCCCCGAGCGTCCATTATTCACAGGAAGTGTGAGAATTGAAGCGTTCTCACCTCCCTAATCCATAGAACGAGATGGACATAGGTGATTTGGGGGGGCTTAAGGGATTTATACAGTCCTTAAGATAAAAGCACACTGCAATGCCGAGCGCTTTATTTGAGAAGTATAAAAAATGGTATTGTAATGACCTAATCTAATCTGAACTGTTGCTATGTTTTTTAAATAGGTCTCTGTTATGGGAGGTTTCAATTAGCAATACATACCTGGCACCATACACTATAAAAAGAAAATGAGCCACATTTGAAAAGAAATGTGAAGGGGGGCACAAGTGTGGTATGATAACCACTGGGTACACAACAAAAATCCCTTCCAGATGCCCCCCTCAACATTCCATAAAAAAGCTAATCTCAAGGTAATATTTTAAATACGGATGTGTTGGTTTGTAAACCTGCATTTCTATAACACCGCATGTAAGTATACCATGCAAAGATCGGGTAATTACATGTTAGAGGTACGTTTTACCATGCAGTAATTCCTATGATTTTAGCAATAACAGTGGATATGCTCAGCTTAAGGTTAGTTCATAACAAGTGATTATTGTCACTTTCGTAAATATACAGATACACAGGACCCATAGTTTCCACAGTGCTCCCATAACTTTCAAATAGTCCTCAGGCAGATTCCAAACCCCAAGAGCAGTGCCCAGTCAGACATCCCACCCTGCCGGAATCTGGCCTTCAAGCAGTGGGGGAGGCAAGAAGTGGGAGAAGGGGCGTGGGACTGAGTGACGTTACATCAATGATCCTCACCACAAGGGTGGCCGGGAGGCCTAGTTAGGGAGAAGGAACATGATACGGTGACGTATTTTATGTCACATAAGAGCCGTGGCCAGAAACAAAGGAGGGGTTATGATGGAGGATCTGGAAGTGCCGGGTAGAGGTTTGGGTAGAAGGAGTTTGGGGTGGCTAGCGGGTGGGGTATTGGGAGGAGGCCGACTCCCAAAATCAGGGAGGACTCCCGGCGACTCCCAAGAGGGTTAGGAACCTCACCATTTTTATTAACACCTTTCCCTCCATTTAATCTATCAATTCCACCATACACTAACAACAGAAACAATTTATCAAAATAGAAAAAGATTAGTAACCTAGTTCAGCACCCATAGCTAGGATTATATGATATGTATAATACCGACCCAAATTTCTGTGGGTTAATCTTTACCTCAATGATTACATTACAACCTGCAGACCCCCCCATCCCACACTATGCTTCTGGGCAGGGGTGGAGTAGGGTCATGGCGAGGGGGCTGGCGACGCAGTGTGACATCACGATTCACACAGTTGGGCAGGGCATGCAAGAAAGGGGTGGGAGGATGGGTATGGGTCTGGGTTGGGAGGGGGTTAGGTGTATGGGGGCGGGTATGGGCGGTCCGAGGGTATATGGGGTTTGTTGTAGGTTTCGCAAAAAAGGTGGCATAACGGAGGAATTCAGGACTCCTATCCGTTGCAGTGAGATTGTAGATCACGGAGAGTTTTTGGGGTGGTGGGATACCTGAGACACTCAGTGTATTTTCAAAGATCATCATATAATACTGGACGGTGATAAGTGTATCGTCTTAATAACTTGTATTTATAATTCAATCTGTGGAGACAACCAAACAATGAAAAGCACTATAGCATGGCGTGTTAATCCTCTCCCATTATGGTGTATATTTTATTGTAGTAAAGTAAATTATAATAAATCATATAGTCAATCACTGGTGGTGCATTAAGAACGAACTGTTCACACCACTGCCAGTTGGCAAAGCAAAATGGCCGCTCTCACCTGCCTCCCCCTGCTGAGTCCCTCTCTGCCTTTCAATCTTTGTGTGCACGAATTTAGGAGACGGTGTCTGCTGGGCATGATACACCTGCTGACTTACCCCCCATGATCCTCCTCGGCAGTCAGCTCCTCCATATCAGTTTAGTGGTTATTACCCCATGCGGCTCTCCCTGTTGGTCCCATCATCAGCATTGCATATGAGTGGAACACCTCCTGTGTCCACAACACTGATACTACCCACTGATCCGGCCTGTCTGACAACAAATGGGCAACTAGCAAGCAGCCAATCAGATTAATTCACACTGGAATACATCTCCCAACTTCCAGGCTGGTACAACCCCCCCCAAACCCCCCCAAACTGGCAACTAGCAGCCAATCCAGTTTAATTCACACTGACTTAATCCCCACTGCAGGGCCTAATACAACAAACGGTACTAGCAGCCAATCGATATAAGTTCACACTGAAGTTAATTCCTACTGCCGTGCACGTACAACACACGGCACACTAGCAGCCAATCAGATTAATTCACACTGAATTAATCTCCCACTGCCGGCCTATACAACAGACGGTAACTAGCAAGCCAATGCAGATTAATTCCACTGATTAATCTCCATACTGCCGGGCCTGTACAAACACACGTGCAAATAGCGACTAATCAGATTATGGGCCTCTGTACCTTTGTTTCACAAAGGGAGAGGATACAACACAACAAACTGGTTTCTTGGACTGTTGTGAGTAGAGATAGAAGGAAAATGGTGAAATGTAACTGAAGTAGAGGTTTACAGAAAACCAACACACACAGATTCAGTATTGATTGATGTTTGCTCCACCACCCTTTATATCACAAGCTGGGCTGTGCATAGAACCCGCAACACAGAGCCGAGAACATCACCACTACGCACAGAGGCGAAGCTAAGAAATGAAACATCTCAGAGGAGCCCTTAAAAACTTGTGGATATCCAGCGACTGGGCCTTTGTCAAAAGAGCAGAAGGAAAGAAAAAGAACACGAATACCAACAGTGAGGTGGAGAAAAGCAAGACACAGGAAAGGAACAGGTCATCCCATATGTAGCAGGGGGTCTCTGAGAAATAAGAAGAATTTTCAAAATCAAAACATCGTTATCCCTTGTCTGCTTTAAACAAACAACACACTGAGGGCCGCAATGGTACATCCAAAGACCCAAATACCAAAGAACACCAGACACAGCGACATCATATATGCGGTGCAGTGCAGAGTTGAGAGTAAGAAAGATGCTCTGATTTGTATGTGGGGGAGACCCAAACACAAATGCAGTCAACGTAGGCCACAGCACAGAAGAGCCACATCTTCCCATGTGTCAGGAACTCAGCCGTGTATCTGCATCTTAGGATAAAGGACAACGCTTTGTAAAGTGTAATGTTAACATACTGCATAGGAACGGATGACTGTTCAAGAGGGTTTGGTAAGGAGGCATTTATGTGAAAATAGGAAGAACCAAGCCTAAATAGATGGTGGGGGGTTCGACACACAACGTCTACATTTAGCAATGCTTGTTTTTAGAGAACCCTTACTATGGGCGTTCCTATATACACCTCTTAGCGCCTTCACACACAACCCTTAATAACACCTGGATGTTGATATGCTAATTGGGATTTTTCCAGGCGTACATAATTGCCACTGAGTTCTTGTTACAAGTCATTCTGAATTGAGGAAAGTCCAGTCGGAGATACTAGCGAACGTCCTTCAAGAACTACATTTCAGTCCAGTTTGATCGAATTGAATACCAACAGATGTATATGGATCTATCTTCCCAGCATTCTCTATTATATATGCCCCACCCCACCCATCCCTACAAGGAATAGCAATAAAGCTAATAGATTCAACAAACATGTATCAATGTGAACAACCCAGCCCCTAGCAGTCCCGAGGTGCCAACATACGTTGTTTATACAACTGGTGCTATCACTCTGTCACTGGCCTCTAAATGACTTCTACCTAGGTTACTATAAATAATAAACCAACCTGTAATAAAACCAACCTTATAATTACGTGTGGCCTTAAATAAAACACACAACACCATGGTTTTGGAATAAACATTTTTGGCCACAGCTTTAATTTATCATAACTTATTAACTTTTTTACCTTAAACAGATGGCCCAGTCGGTTTGCATAGCAACGGGCAATGATTAAACAACGAACCAAGAGCTCCGCTGACGTTGAAGTCAGCTTTAGCGGCCGCAGCCACAAGCCTTCTCCTTCCCATCACTTAACTCCCAAGTACAATATATACCAAGGAACTGGAAATGCGTATATGAGATATTACGCCACCGGCAGGGCGATCAGCGATTTTGTCCCTGTCCGCCCCAGCATTTCCCAGTGCAGCTTCTAAGCAACCTGAAAATCATTGTTAAGGATTTCTAATCGATGGGATTTTCAGGTGATCCATCCTTTCTCAGCATGTTGGAATTCCCCTTCTAGTTCTCTATGCCTTTAAACGCAATCCCACCTCCTCTAAAAAATGTGATAACAATTCGCATTTACCTCCTTCTGCCATTTTTTCTATGTGCTTTGTGTTATCCCTTGCTCCCCTCAGTCGATCTAGGGAGTTATCTCGGAGCCAAATTATTAAATGTTGCTAAGGAGGTGTGTTAAGCAATGGCTAGTCCCTGTTTTAATATCTCTATGAATCATGGGCGAAGGTAAACCTATGTAATTTCCCCCGCGATGGATAAGAATGATATTTGGCCTTGGTGAGCCAACATGTTCAGGTTGCAAAACTTCAGGCAGAAAAAGCTAGGGCCATTCAGTAGTCCTCTAGGATGCCCTTCCATCTTATGTGAGCACCCCTTGTGGGATAGCCAGGTTGCGTGGGTTAGTTCGACACTAGGGGCGGTGTCTGCCCGTTGCCCGCCCAACTACACAAGTGAGTGGCCCAATACAACATACCAGTGTGGCCTTGGTACCTGTGAGACTAAAAAAAGGGGGGGGGAAACAACCTACGGCCAGTTAAACGGTTGGGCGGAGATGTCCGTTGCCTGAAGGACTATCCATCTGCCCACTTGCTTACGCTTCCTCGTTTTTGAAAACCCCAAGAGAAAATACTTCTGTGCTGACCCCGAGTCTAAATGAGATGCGACCAAAGTTTTTTTGAAGGAGGCCTATATTGTAAGTGATGCTTTCTAACGGCAGTAATTTAAGGAATGTGGACAGGCTACGCTACCGGTCTTGGGTGTATAAGGAAGTGGCCTCTGTTGTGTGGACGTTATTCTAAGTACTTACGGATTGCGCTCGATCTGGGCATGAACCCCGCCAATGTGGACCTGAGGGAACGATCTTAACCTTTTCCTCTGTCTGGTCTTTATTAGAAAATTTAAAAGGACTCGTATATGGAATTATTTTCTAAATGTTTATCTGTGATTGTATACCGTCCGGAGTTTTTTGTCATGGGATGTTAATAGTCACACTAACCTGAAACGCCCCGTAAAAAGGCTAAGCAAAATGCGGCTCTGAATAGTGATTTTCCGTATCGGAAATGTGAAAATAACTGGGAGTGTGAGGATCTATTAACTTTATCAGGAGCAGGAATGAGACTGGATGCTCTGTCTTGGGTCTTTTCAATCGCTCACCAACCTTTAACAAATTCTGCGCACTGCGAAGTCTTTTGGTGATGTCCGTCCACCCCAAAAATTGAATAGGAAGGACACAGTCTGTCTACACCAACCCCCCCCAGCTTGTCCTGCTGTGTTGCACTGAGGCTTCCTTGTTTTTTGCAACTCAGCTAGGAAAGTTAGGTCATGTTTAGTCTACTACTTGATGGGGCGTAAGGAACTTCTTTTCTATATTCTGTGCTACCCAATGTTCCAAATTCTAGCGTAGGGTCACTCCGTGTGCTTGGTGGCTAGTGAGTTCTTCGAATTAAGGGTTACCAAGCTTCTGAAGCCAGGGTCCATAAATTGAATCTGAGTGTACGCCAGACCCTCCGCGTTGCTTCCCCATGACATTTCTTCCGAAATTCTTGTACTGGCACGAGAGAGGAGTGCGCAGTCTATTGGTGTTATCTATTCCTTGCTATTTGCTTTTGCCCTGTGAACACGATATTTGTGCGGGCTGAATGCACATGAATATTAGTTCCCTGAAGCAGTTACTACAACGGAGTTGAAGTGCGATTGTTTTGCCTATTGATAACCCTGGACCATGCTCTATGTTTTCGCACCCAAAATTGATACGCCTGCTCTTATTTTCTTTCCTCCCTTCCACAGTATGTTATCGCCTACCACTATTGGCAGTCGAGAAAGCCGAGGAAAGTTAGGAAAGTTTTGTTAATTATGGGTGTGCCTGCCATCTCCACTGGCCATTTTTCTGAGACCCATTGCCTGCTCAGGATGGCTGCCCAGGAAACCGAGCGATGCCAGCCGCATCGTGTGCAGTTTATGGGTCATGGTTGGTAGTCTCGACTTCCTGCCAGCATGACCTCGCCAGTGTTTCTACAAGGAAACGCTTGCCCATAACCTTTAGGTCCTCTTTCATTTGGTCTGGTGACCCTAATATAATGGTGGTTGGAATGTTACCCTTTTTGTGGCAAGCGATAGCTTCGGCAGTAAGACTCCCCCATTGGCAGTATACGGCTGCATGCGAACCCTAGGGTACCTAGTCAGTGATTGCAGTGGTTTTGAGGGTTATTTTCTGTGACATTGGCAACCCTATCGACCATGGCACAGTCGCTAACTTTGCTACCGGTACCAAAGGACCATTGACTCTGAATCTATTTCGATTTCGAGGAACGTGAAGAGACGGGTGGGTGCGTCCCTCATTTTTTGTTTTGGCAACTGAATCCAAAGTATTCCATCACTGACACTGAAAGTTTTAAAGTGTAGGGTGCGAGCATAACGTGAGTCTGCGGGGGGAGGTCCTACAAGAGGAAGTCGATCCAGGTAGTGAGATGCAGAATAAGTCTCGCCTGCTGGACCGTGCCCATTCCAAACGCCGACTGAAAACCTCAAAATAGTAACATGATATAGGCAGAACCCATGGGTAGGGGCCATTGGGTCTAGACAGTAGCGGCCCCCGGAGGCAACAGCCACGCAGGGGAACACCGTGGGGAGAGGAATGCAGCGAATGGAGACAACACATGTATCCGATGTAGCAGAGTTTGTTCAGCAGCCCGCAGTCAGGAGGTCGAGGCACCAGAGCCGATTACCAGATTTGATGCAGATTGGAATTATATCGGACTTAGGCATCATAGCCCCGTTGTCCTGCCTGCCTAACCAAAACTAAGGGCTTTATCAAACGATGATGATAAGTGGACACGGACTTCTTCTTTGGATATATCCATCGTTTACTGATGCCCTTTTTGGTGCTGCAAGTGGTGTATGAGCCGGTAATTTTGCCAGTTCTTTTTTTAGGGTACCACACCCTAATGGCGATATCTTAATTATTGTATGGGGGGGTTGTGAAGGGCCTTGCCATCCTGCACTGCTTCTACTTCTGTGTATTAATTTTTTCCAAACGATAGTCCTCCTTGTTATTAACGTGGATTTTTTAGTTATTTGAACTAATGGGTTTAGCGATTGATGAACTGAAATGGTATCCAAATACCTGTTTGGAATCCCGCGAATTTAATTCGGCTTCCCGACTATTGGGGTAATCTGTCTAGAAGGGGAGCATCCTTTCTATGATCACTGGTCGTTCGCCTTTGTAAGGATAGGACATAGGGCGTACATAAGCCTTCTTTGCTTTTTTGAAGCACTGACTGGGCTGTGGGTGTGCTCCGTCCCAAAAGGAAACATTCATGGCGGAATACTACATGACGAGACTACCTACATTGAGACGCTTGTAAACCAGATGTTCCTTTTCAACCCGGGGTAGCCACTCCCCAGGCGTAGAGGAGCCGGCACCTATAGAAAGGGGGGGGCACGGATGGGGGCGATGCTGGCGTCATTGTTAGTAACACAAGCTCATGTCTTGCAGTCCCATTTCATAGAAATGCGGGCGTGCCATTCGCTTTCTAATTGTTCGTCCATATCGAAGCCCAGCATTGGCCCCCCCATATGTTCTGCATTGCTCCCCACAGATAGCTCTAATAGCAAAAGAGGGCCGCTCCCCTTCTCGGGGATACGTTGGCGCATAACACGCTGGCGTATACTGAAACCCGTGTACCCAGTTGTTTATGGTTTTGGGCATTTCAACTTTTTTTGTTTCTCTTCTCGAATCGCCTCTGAGCTTTTTGGGGGGAGGGGGTCTTTCCACAGAATCCTTTTCGCTTGTATGAGGGAGAATCGTCTACACATATTGCCCACTCCATATTTTTTCTTTGTACGGCGGGGTCAAGGTTCGTAATCCCTAACAGGCAGACTCGCATAGGGATTCGCGCTCTTTTGAGGGTGGATGTCTGTAGGTGGTATACTGGAGCTATCTCATTGTTGGTGGGGGGAATGGGGGGGTGATTGTGCAACTATGTTTAAAGTAGGAATGGGGGTTACTGGAGTGGTTAACGAAGTTGGGGGTTTGACCTGGGATTTGTGACTGTTGGACTGATACCCTAACTTGTTCTTGGGATTGGTTGTTATCTGCTTTTGGTTTGGGGATTGCCATACCCTTTTTGTAAAACTGCTAGTATTCTACCTAGTGTCTGTGCTAGCACTCTCTTCCATTTCCCTTCTATCACCTGCGTTGTTAGTGCTAGTGTCTGCCTGACCTTGCTCCATACCCTGCCCCAATTGCTCTCACCAACCTGCAGCTTGATTCGACATCTGTAGTGGAGGTTGGGTGACGGAACTGCTGCGCTGGCTGTTGATCCCTTGTGGATTTGATGCGGTTTGCTTCGGGTGCTGTGTTGTCATCTGGGTAGTGGACCTGTATTGTAGATCCTTGCGGTAACAGCAGTTGGCAGTATGGCGTCCCGTGCTCGCTGTAGTCTTTTTGGCGGTCCGTGCACCCCATGCTGGCGCTGTGTAGATCCGCTCCTGTATGTTTGCTTGCTGTGCCCGGTGTCCCTTGACGGGGCTGTGTCCCGATTTCCGGGTTCCGGAATGAAGAGCTGGCATCCTGCTGATTTTGGCCGAACCAATATGGCCGCTGTGACGTTCATGACGATGCGCCACGTACGTGCGCACACCGGCGTGGGTCACGTTGAGGGTAAGGCCTGCGTTTCTCCCGTGCTGCGGGACTTCTCCACTTCCTGTGAAGAAGCCGGAGGTTGCGCGCTTCTGCATCGTGGACTGAGGTCCGTCGCCATGTTGCCTAAGACGCATTGCTGGGGAAGGTCCTAGCGAAGTGGGTGTATTGGGGGATCGGATGTGAACGTTGGGGCAACTTCGGTTCCGTTGCTTGTTCAAATCTGGCGTGATGGACTGGGATGGGAGAAGATGCAACAGGGGGGGATTTTTTCTTTGGTGGTTTTTGGCTACCATATGGACGTGGGTAGGCCTGGGAGCGGAGAATCCCTTGCAGAGGAAGGTGGGTGCCGCGGCGATCCTTTCCCCTGACGGCTGTTGGAAAGACTGGGACTAGGCGATCAGAGGATGTTCGGAACGGCGACCGCTGGATTTGTTGTGGGCTGAACATGGAGGGAATCCCTGGGCCCTGCTGGGATGTGGAGAAGGTAAGGCCATGGGGGGGGCTGGGAATCTAGTAGGGATTTCAGACCTTCTTTGCTCTGCCATACCTCTAATCTGTAAGCAGTAGGGACTCCATGTCTGTTTGATTGGCTCATGTTCTCTTGACAATGGGGTAAACAATTATCTTGCTCACTTAATGTAAACTGGCTTATTTCCCAGTCATCTCTATATATATGCCCACCCCCACCCCTCCCTAACAGGAATAGCCAATAAACAATAGATCAACAAACAATGTATCAATGTGACAACCCAGCCCCTAGCAGTCCCAGAAGGCCAACATCGTTTTTGATACCAATTGGTATTCAACTCCTGCACTTCACACTGAAGTTAAATCTGATTGGGTGCATGTTGCCATGTGTTGTGTTTATTACATTGTTTTAACAAGTGTTTATCAATTTGCGCTAAAGGTTGGTTGATGCGATACGTGCTAAAGGGGAATTGATTGTGATATACACGCTAAAGAGGAAGGTGGTGCAATATGCTTATAGAGGAAATTGGTGTGATAAGTGTTAAACAGGGCACCATCAGACTTTTCTGGTGCCGCATACTGGGTAAATTGCAGGGCCCCCATAACACACACCCATCAAACATTACATACAGACTAGAACACATATTAAACACAACACTTTAGCACACACATATTACACTTTAGCACGTTAAAATTACACTTATATTATACACTAAATAGTTGGAACACACATACACTGGTAAAATCATGGCACAGATTCTGATAAATGGTTGGCACCCAGACTGATAAAATCATGGCATATACTTTCATAAATGGTTGCCACCCAAACTGATAAAATAACTGGCAAGATTTGATAAATGGTTGGCACACGACCTGATACATTATTGGCACAGACTCTGATAAATGGTTGGCACACGACTGATAAAATAATTGGCATAGATTCTGATAAATGGTTTGGCACCCAGACTGTAATGGTTACATAGACTCCGAGAATGGGTTGGCAAACCAGACTGATAAATCATTGCCATAGACTCTGATAAATGGTTGGCACACAGACTGATAAATCATTGGCATAGACTCTATAAAGGTTGGCACACAGACTGATAAAGTTATTGGCACATTCTCTGATAAATTGTTGGCACACAGACTCATATAAATATTGGCACAGACTCTGATAATGGTTGGCACACAGACTATAAATCATTGGCATAGACTCTGATAAATGGTTGGCACACAGACTGATAAAATCATTGCCACAGACTCTGATAAATGGTTGGTACACGACTGATAAAATCATTGGCACCAGACTCTGATAAATGGTTGGCACACAGATGATAAAAATCATTGCCATAGACTCTGATAAATGGTTGGCACACAGACTGATAAAATCATTGCCACAAACTCTGATAAATGGTTGGCCACACAGACTGATAAATCATTGGCACAGACTCTGATAACTAGTTTGTCACACACAGACTGAATAAAATCATGACACAGACTCTAATGGTTAACATACAGACACTACTTACCAAGTAGGAAAAGCAGATAATTAATAAAATTTTATACATACATAAACCAGTTATCTAACTGAATCAACACAGATATACCATGACTGATGAATGAGAACCTCACAAGCAAGTCATTAAGCATTAAAAGGCTAAATAGGCCTTAGTGGGCAGATTAGACAATGTTATTTAGGAATACATCCTATACAGAGATGCGATTTGTAAACATAGAAAAACATCCTAGTTTAGGGATGGAACATCCTTTTTTAAACAGACACACAACTTTAAACTTCAATAGATCCTCTGATGATATAGTTTCCACTGACAGGATCACCTAGTGCAGGGCAGTTTATCTCTTAAGTGCATACAAACCTGCGATCGCAGGGCCGACCCAGGGGCCAGTTACACTTCAGAGCCTGTAGGCCCAAGAGCCTGGTGCCCTTAGCCCCACCCCTAAACACAGACCCACACCCCTAAACACACCATTTTCTCTCTTTTTGGGGAGAAAAATAGACTACAGGGGTTGGATTAGTGGGAAGAATTGACAGCCGCCACTCCAACCTCAGGCTTTCCTAGGCACTGCCTAATGGTAAATCCAGCCCTGGGCCAACCCATTTCGGATGATAATCATGCCATGTTGGGCACTTGGTCGGGCGAAAAAGCTGTTCGGTCAGAGCTCATTGCCTGATCTGCCAGCAGATCATTACGAACACCCAAACCGAACAGCCTTTCATCGGCTGCCTTCTGCTGCTGGTTCCGAAGGTGGAAGTGGCCAGACCGACAGTCGCATCAGCGATTTGCTGAGCCAATCACTGACGCAGCTGCCAGTCTGGCCCTTCTGGAGTGGCTCATCAGCCATACCACTAGTTCTGATTTTTTTTTTCTGAAATAACTTTTCAGTTTGCTTCTGGTAGGCTCTCCCCTGGTTGCCATCTTAGTGAATCTGTAACCACACATATGTTAAAAGGGAGGGGACAGAGATAAGGGGTTTCTTAATGTACCATCTTGCACTAAATTGTGGAATCCACCAAAATTCGACCCCCAATTTATGGCATGCTTTATGTGTAAAGCTTCCCCCCAATTTTATTATGAGCCGTCCTGACCATCTACTGATCATATACATAGCTTTACTGTTGCACAAATTTAGGTTCGGACTGAACTGGATCACGGTCATCTAATGTTCCCTTTTTATTGCGCAGTGTTTACAGATATATACTGTATATGTAATATATAAATGAAATTCGGTGCACTGCATATTGCAGGGCCATGTTAAGCCCCATTTCTGTGTGTGAACTATTTTCCTGTGTACGCATGTCTGTTCGTTGTGTGTTTGCGCACAGTTTAGAGTGGGGTACTTATATACCAGGAGGGTTTTTATACACTGGTAACTACCCACCTGCTGGTCCGTATAAACTATCTGCAATAAACTCCATTATAACTATTCTACGAATCACAGCGCTGCATATTCTGATTGGCCTTGCGGTTAGAAATAAAAATATTGATAATTTTAATCTCAATGTTCTGTTTCAGCAAAAATGGAATTGAGATGTTTTATTTCAACAGATTTTTCCTTTTCCCTTTGATATTTCCAACAATGTCTTGTAATTATTCCCTCTTATCCTCAGGTCTGACACACATGGCCACTGTGTTCATATGAAAAGTAACAGAAATCTACCTATTACTAGAAAGATGTTTATATTCGATTGTTGACTGATCTTAATGTTAAACACAAATGGTTTAAAACAACCCCCCTCCTACCAATGTTCCATAACTTTAATGGGATAAGAATTTTTATTAAACAGCGTACAGCTTCTAGGATTCATGTCGGATTTTTTCTTTCCATAATGTTTACAACAACCAAAAAAGAAAAGATTATATAGAAGTGAGACAGTTGATTTTTTTGCTAAGTTTTTGATATGATCATTTTTTTGCAATTTATAAAAAGCCGAAAAGTTTTGCAACTTTTTGTCCATTGGATGAATTTTTCACCTCTCATCGCAAATTCACTTTTCTTGCCATTAAGCCATGCGAAACCATTGCAGAGTTATAAGCGGTGGAATAGAATTTTGCCCATGTCTTAAAGGTCATGTCCAACCTTGTAATAAACTTTTTATATATTTACTGCTACTTCCCCCAGCCCCACCGCATAACTTTTTTATAGAAAGTGCCCCAATCTTTACTTACCATGCCTCTATCCTTCACCGCACTGCCCCGGCCCTCTTCTTGCACGGAAATGCAAGCAGGGGCGGGACTGGCAGCTGCATCCGTGATTGGCTGAGAGGCAGCCAATCACGGACGCGGCTGCCGGGAGTTCAGACGTGGCAAAGGAGAGAGGCATGGTAAGTAAAATCGGGCACTTTCTGTGAATATAGTAATGCGGTTGGGCGGGGCCAGTTTTGGGACTTTGGGGGGACTACAGAGAACCATGTGGAGCTGGGATTTTTACACTACATAGTGGGGCCAGTAGTGGGGTTAAATTAGTTTGGGGGGGACATGCCCTTTAATTGGCATTTCTAAGGACTAATAATTTCCCATGGTGTTTTCCCATTAAGGAAAAACGCTCCTTTACAAATATGGCCCCTATTGTACACTGGCTATTGATTGATTTATTTTTTTAGCCCATAATATACACTGGCTACTTATTGGTTATTTTATATGGCCCAAAATTTACACTGGCTACTGATTGGTTTATTTATATGGCCCATAGTGTACACTGGTTTGATTGGTTTATTTTTATGGCTGATAGTAACAGCTGGCTAATGATTGGTGTATTATATGGTATGGAGGAAGTAGAACAAGGCTTCAAGGGTATTGCACCGGCCACTGGTTCATGTTACATGCACTGGAAAGGTAAAATTCACAAGTAAGAAGTACAAGGCTTAACAGAACTCGTCAACGCTGGGACTAAAACAATCATATGTACTTCTGGACTGCTTGGTAGAAGTCAGTGAGATTGGTAAACTGGACTAAAGATTTACAAAAACCAACCACATAGACCACTCATTGATGTTTGACTCCTACCACCCTTTAGATCACAGGCCGGGGTCATTAGAACCCCACAACACAGAGCAAAGAACATCCCCATAGCTCAGAGGTTTAGTGTAAAGAAATAAAACACAAACATCTCGAGGAGGCCTTAAAACTTGTCATTGTATTTGGGGTGTCGAGAATTAGAGATGTTCAATAACATCAAATCTCTGTCTTCTTTAAACCCCTCTAAACGACCACATTAACACCCCATTCCACCAAAATTCTTTAACATTCACACAGAAAAGTACCTCAGTTAAACTACAACACCTGGATGGCAGAATGAACACAAGAAAGTACATAATAACGTGCAGTGCAGTGAACATTGCTCTGATCTGTATGTGGGGAGACTAAGAGTAGCTGCACCAACTTTTTTTTTCAGTTTAATTGAAGAATTAAATAATAAGGCAGTGGTGTAACTACCCGCGGTCATCTGTTTTTAACAGCTGATCGCATGTATGAAGGAAACATACCATATATACTCGAGTAAAACAAAGTTTTCAGCTGAAAATCAAACCTCGGTTTATACTTGAGTCCTCACTTCTCCTAACTTGTCCGGCGGCCGCTCGATCCGCATCTAAGCTCCGCAAAGATGCGGAGCGAGCGGCCGCCGGACAAGGAAGGAGAAGAGCAAACACCATTGCCCAATGCTTCCAAATAGAGTAAAACCTCCTTTATTTGTCATCCTGTATGCATGAATAAAGGACGATTTACCCCTATTTGCAAGTATTGGCCACTGCAGATGTTTGAAAACTACAACTCCCGGAAACTAAAGCATGCTTGGTTGTAGTTTTCAAACATCTGGAGTGGCAAACACTAGTAGGGGTTACTGTGTGGGATTTAAGGGCAACTTACCAAAAAACAATACAGAATCAGGAGGATGGTATTTATGTGAAATATTGGCCTTCTGATTCTGTATTTTTTTGAGGCTTTAGTTGCCCTTTAAATGGACAGTAGCCATACTGGATTAGCTATTACTGTATGGTACTACTGTATGGGAATTCTGCTGTCCATTTAAGGGCAACTAAAGCCCAAAACAATACAATTAGAAGGCAGTAGTGGTCATAATTTCCCGGTTTATACTCGAGTCAATAACTTTTCTCTCTTTTTCAGGTAAATTAGGTACCTCGGTTTATACTCGGGTCGATTTATACTAGAGTATTATGGTACGTGCAATCAGCTGTTTTAAAGACTGGACCCAAACTTCAGTAACAGAACTGGAAGTTTGGGTCCGGTCTTTTAAACAGCTGATCCACGTGAAGGAAAACCAACTGTTTTAAAACAGCTGATCATGGGGGAATTGGGTCTGGGGCCCAACCTCCAATCTCGTGGAGGGGGGGACAGGCCCCTGCAATATGCCCCTTATTAAGGAGCTATGTCTTACCTTCTGTTCTTCAATTAAACAGTCAGGAGACAGGATGAACAGAGGGAACTCCTCCGCTGCTCCTTTGACAGGTCCTGACAGTCCTTAGTAAGTTGTAAAGCATTAAGTATAAATACCCTGGAATTCCCTTTAAGAAAAAGGACAAACAATGTCAACATCTGAAAAAAGATAAGACTAGTAAAAAAGAGGAGACCTACATAAAATTCCTACGTACAAGGAGGACCCTAAAATCACCCTAAATCAATTATTTAACATTGTCCCTGATTTTCCTGAACAGAGATATCCAGACCAAATATCCTTTTGTCTGTCTTTATTTTTATAATGACAAAAAATGTCAGAGATACTCATAAGATACATTATTTGGCTAAGGGCAGTGCAGCCATAGCTGAGATGCTCATCAGAGAGTCGTTTTGTTAAATACCCACTTTTTTCATATGTATTTTTATAATGTATGTACAGCACTGTGCATCCTAGTGGTCCTTTATATAAATCCATCCATATATTTACATGGATCTTTTCCTCTCCATCAGCCAAACCTGGAATCTTGTTTTGTTTGATCTATGTGTGTAAGTAGAATAGAATCAGGCGTTAGATGGATCTGCTCTAATTATAGTTTGTGTAAACTACACATACGATCATTCATACGTCCATGGGGGGAAGAAATCTGCAGCCTAGGTGACTTCCTCTAGGTCACCTCATTGCAGATACGCCCCCGGCCACGTTGGATTTCCCTTCCATGTGTGATCTTTTCACTTTCCTAGCCTTTCCAGTAATTCCACTATAACCAGATAAGCAGGATGTGTTGGCCCCAGCACAAATATTTACACAGAGATCACTAAAGGAACCAGGCATTAGATATCCACAGCTCATCCACACCATAGTGTTAACACTAAAATGGAAAGTTGAAGCTGGGTACACACACTTAGATCTTTAAAAGATGACAGACAGAATGTTGTAGATCTCCCTAGACACAGTCCCCACACATAGGGCGAATGCTCAGGCCGCGCATTTCCTTCAGTCGTGGCTGACTCCCCTATACTTAAAGTAAAGGGAAAAATGGTGAACGTTCAACAGCCTCGGGAATGCTTGTCGAAGTGCGCTTCTCACTGACAGTGCACCCACCTTAAAGGGCAACTGTGGTCCTCAAACAAGTTAGGGTTGAATGAAAGCTGCAGTATTTCCTTTCCACATCTCTGGCTGGAACCTGTGAGAAATTCCATTGAAATGGATGTTCAAACTTCCTGCTTCCAGTAGGCTGAGTGCACCACCTGACCTCTGCCTGTTCGCCCCGGGGGAGAAGCATGCTCAGTTAAGACTCAATGCTGGGAAATCAGGAAGTACCTGGGGAAATATTGACAGTTGCTTATTAATGCAGGCAGGGTGGTCACATGACTCAAGCTGGTCCATGGCTGAAAACAGGAAATGTTTAAGCAGGAAGTATATTGCTGAACCTTTCCAGCAAAACTTTCTTCTCGTAAATTCTATCTAGATGTGATTTAGGTTTTATTTTGAAGGTATGATGAAGGCTTTTTATATAATTTTTACTAGTTTGGAAGAATTCAAGACCACAGTTACCCTTTAATAATAAAAGGGTAAAAAAAATTTAAATTTGCCTTGTAAGCCACATTTTGGAAGGCAACACGCCATGTTTGCACAAAAAAAAATTAATGTGCATGTCTGTGTGTGCAATATCTATTGTGATGAAAGAAACTTTGTTATGATTGTACATGATTTTTTTATTTGGGCCTTTATGTGTGTGTGTGTGTGGTGTCAGAGTGTAAACATTAAAGCCCCTATACATGGCATCATATTTCAATCAATTTGGCAGATTTAGAATATTGAAGACATTTTTGTGTTTTCGATAGACGACATTGATCAGTCTATTGAAAAAACTAGGACAGGGCAATGTGGAAAATGTTCTGTCGACCCATCTTCCAGTCCCTACCTTCTGTAGTTTTCAAGCTGTAGTATTGGTTTCCCCTGACTTGTGGTGTGATCTTTCGTGTTTCTTCGGGTTTTCCAACTCTAGCCGTCCTTGCCTCTGACTGCCTGTCACCTGCCCTGACTCCGGACCGTGTTCTGACTTTGCTTCCCAACTCTCTTGTACCTTGCTCTGTTGACTGTCCATGTACTGACCTCTGTTCCTGTTTGTCTGAAAGGAACCACATCGGCTCCGAACGTCACTATAAGTTTGATGCACTTAAGACTGGGTGTGCCCAGCTATATTTACTATTTTGACCTCTGTTCCTGACACCGATTTGTACTTTTGGGTAGCGCTCACCTAGTTGTGCCCTGTCTGCCTGTTTCGTGATGGTTTATTTGAGTATTCCCGCCTCAGCTCATATACCCTGCACTTTAAGTCTAGGAGACAACCGATCCCTGTGAGGCGCTACAAATCTCCCGGCAGGCGGGGGCTGGTCTATTGGTGAAGCAAGTAGTATAAGATTGGGCATCTGGGCTAAAGGAATTTTGGGGATCTGGAGCGTTACACACACTTTTCCAATCTACTCCAGGGGAAAATCAGTGGTGTGAAAAATTGCTATTTTGGCAAAATCGGTTGTTTTCCAGTGATCAGACATCCTGGTAAATATTGATTATTATCAAATGCTATCATCAGTTTACTGATTGGGGTTTTTCCAAAATGGCTCTGAATTTGTTTGTGTGTACCAGCCTTATTCACCATGGATATTCGTTTTAAATTACATTCCTTAAGGTGCATCACACGCCGTTTCTTGTATGGGCAATTTGTCAGTCAGGACTGACCGAATGTCCGTTTCGACTGACAAAGTGTCCATACATGGCACATTGTCAGCCGAACTGCCTGTGCATACACATTGTGCGTCGTGGGTCGATCACACATGTGTATGAGGCTTTAGTTGGGCACTAATTTCCATCATTTTGCCAGATACATTCATGGTTAAACCCCTGTGCCATTGACACGGTAGGGGACAGATGGTACCTTACAAGCACAGGTGTACACTTGCTAGTAAAATGCCATAAGCATCAAACAATGGGAGACCGTGAACACTGGGAAAATTAGAGCCCAGTTCAACCCAAACCTGTAAAAAATTCAAAATTTGCAATAAGTGTACATAAAAATGTTTGCGAATACACAAAAAACATGTTGTGTACTGTATAATATACACAAGGAAAAGGTATTACAACTGGAACACTGCACACTGTTTTTATGTGGCTTTAAGAATATGAATGAGCATCATATGGCTCGTCCATATGTGACATTCAAATCATTGGTTACTAGTGTATGAGGTTTTGCATAGATTTTTATTAATGCAAAACATTGTCTGGATTTGATTTTGTTATTATACTTATCTGCGGCAGATTTTGGTCACTAAGCAGGGTTTTCAGTGCATACACATGGACACACAGTGGATAATACTGAAAAGGAGACAAGCCATATAGAAACCAAATGTTCAATGACTGAAGCAGGTGTTTAAAGGTTAAGTGTTTAGTCTAAGCCCCACCTGCACCTCAGTCTGGGATCTATCCAATTGGAAAAAGCGATTCTTGCAAATGTGTCTTCCTATTGGTCAGCCCTGGCCCAAAGAGGGTGGAGCAATAACTGTACAGCTTACATAGTATGATTAGTCCATACTAAGCACATTTATATGAAAATCACTTGGATGCTGATGAGTGTTGTAATGCATTACCATCTAGGAAAGGTTTACAAAAGATAGAAATGTGTTAATTAATTACTCAGTCGCTTGTAACCCCTCCTATTCTCCTTCCTCATTAGCCAGACATGCTCAGTGTGCTTGTTTCAGGGGGAGACAGAAGTATGTCTGATCTACATTGTACTCCCTATTCTACATGGAAAAGGAGTGGAGGGGAAGTAGCTGCAGGACTTGCTGTAGTGAACCAGTTAACATATTTCACACAGGTTATATATGGTAGGCTGGTTAAGAAAGTTAAATGTTGTACTGTTTGGGCTATAAGCCTTAACTTCTTTTTTCATCTTGCTTTTTCTAAACCAGTGTGGGTCCTACTCAGTGTAGTTAGCAGAGTAGCTAGAAATACACAGCTGAATAATAGTGTCGAAGAATTGGCCGGGTGAGTTTCCTTTAAAGGGTAACTCCACTGGTAAATAATGTTTTGCTATTCAGTTTTTTGAAGAACGGGAGGTAAAGGAGCCGTGTCTTACTGTACTTGCCGTTCTTCTATAAACTTTCAGGAGCTGGGAACAAAGGTAAGATACTTACCCAGTCTCTCACTCCTATGGCGTCCTCTGAAGGTCCCAGACTTTGTTTTACGTGCATGCGCATAACGTCTAGTCCTCGGGACCTGTGAAGGACGCGATAGAGGAATGAGAGACTGGGTAAGTTTCTTAAATTAACGGCTCCTGAATGTTTAATTGAAGAACGGGAGGTAAGACACAGCTCCTTTACCTCCTGTTTTTCAGTAAAAGTGAATAGCAAAAAAATATTTTCCGCGAAGATTCATCATCAGCAGAAGAGTCTCATTGGTTGGTTAAAAATGAAAAGCAAGTAGAATACTCCAAGTTGACGTTACCATCGTCCCTCCTTACCAGGCTCCTGCACACTGCATTGGTGAGAACCCAGAAGAAGAGGAGCACGAAGGGTAAATATTACACTGGGCTGGAAAGGTGTTAAACACTTTTACCGGATGCAGGACAGGAGCAGGATTTCTGAGGGAGGGATTCTGAAAGGATTATCATGGACAATGTTAATATCAGGGAACCAACATTTTTGGCACACCCTCGATTAAAGGCCAAACCCATGTTTAAGTAGATCTTCACTATATTTTCCTTGATTTAAAAATAAAAGGATTTAAAGTCCCTTAAGGAGTCCCAGGACCGTATAAAACTGACTATAGGTATGTATATTGTGCGCTGTACTATGATCCGTTTTGCAACACCTTTTTTTTTTGTGAATCGCACGTGCTCCAATTTCAGACTATTAGGACGAGGCCATGCTAAGCGCGCAAGAGCTTTGTATGCATTGGTCCATTTGGCTGCGATCCCTGTCTTTTCTGGGGTTTAGAACACTTGCGAATCGCACCAATATGTGATCACATGCAATCCGTCATCGGATCGTAGTGCAAACAGCCCCATCGCAACTAGTGGTCCACTCCTATTGTACTAGGCCACTCCTAGTGTACGGTTTTTGCCATGCGATGGATTGCAAACACGATTGGATCGTGTGTTAAAATGTGTGTTATGTGGCCTAACCTTTCTGTCCCTGTGTATACAAGTTAGTGTGTGTAAGGTCAGTGGTCAGTACTGTGGGCAGTACTGTAATAAAGGGGTTAATGATATGTTACAGGTATAACCCTCGTTATAATATAAACAATATTACCATATAAATCCTTGTTCCTTTCTGTCCCTGTATACATAGTTAGTGTGTGTAAGGTCAGTGGTCAGAACTGTGGACAGTAGCTATAATAAAGGGGTTAATTGATATGTTACAGGTATAACCCTCATTATAGTATAAACATATTACCATATAAATCCTTGTCCCTTTCTGTCCCTTGTATCATAGTATTGTGTGTAAGGTCAGTGGTCAGTACTGTGGACAGTAGCTGTATAAAGGTTAATTGATATGTTACAGGTATAACCCTCATTATAATATAAACAATATAACCATATAAATCCTTGTCCCTTTCTGTCTCTGTATACATAGTTAGCGTGTGTAAGGTCAGTGGTCAGTACGTGGACAGTAGCTGTAATAAAGGGGTTAATTGATATGTTACAGGTATAACCCTCATTATAATATAAACAATATTATCATATAAATCCTGTTCCTTTCTGTCCCTGTATACATAGTTAGTGTGTGTAAGGTCAGTGGTCAGTACTGTGGACAGTAGCTGTAATAAAGGGGTTAATTGATATGTTACAGGTATAACCCTCATTAAATATAAACAATATTACCAATAAAATCCTTGTTCTTTCTGTCCCTGTATACAAGTTACTGTGTGTGTAAGGTTAGTGGTCAGTACTGTGGGCAGTAGCTGTAATAAGGGGTTAATTGATATGTTACAGGTATAACCCTCATTATACTATAAACAATATTACCATATAAATCCTTGTCCCTTTCTGTCCCTGTATACATAGTTAGTGTGGTGTAAGGTCAGTACTGTGGACAGTAGCTGTATAAAGGGGTTAATTGATATGTAACGGTATAACCCTCATTATAATATAACAATATATCATAAATCCTTGTTCCTTCGTGTCCCTGTATACATAGTTAGTGTGTGTAAGGTCAGTGGTCAGTACTGTGGACAGTAGCTGTAATAAAGGGTTAATTGATATGTTACGGTATAACCCTCATTATATATAAACAATATTACCAATAAATCCTGTTTCCTTTCTGTCCCTGTATACTAGTTACTGTGTGTAAGGTTAGTGGTCAGTACTGTGGCAGTGCTGTATAAGGGTTAATTGATATGTTACAGGTATAACCCTCATTATAGTATAAACAATATTACCATTAAATCCTTGTTCCTTTCTGTCCCTGTATACATAGTTAGTGTGTGTAATTCAGTGGTCAGTACTTGTGGACAGTAGCTGTAATAAAGGGGTTAATTGATAGTTTACAGGTAAACCCTCATTATAGTATAAACATATTACCATATAATCCTTGTTCCTTCTGTCCCTGTCCTATACATAGTTAGTGTGTGTAAGGTCAGCGGTCAGTACTGGACAGTAGATGTAATAAAGGGGTTAATTGATATGTTACAGGTATAACCCTCATTATAGTATAAACAATATTACCATATAAATCCTTGTTCCTTTCTGTCCCTGTATAAATAGTTAGTGTGTGTAGGTCAGTGGTCATACTGTAGACAGTAGCTGTAATAAAGGGGTTAATTGATATGTTCCAGGTATAACCCTCATTATAGTATAAACAATATTACCATATAAATCCTTGTTCTTTCTGTCCCTGTATAAATAGTTAGTGTGTGTATCAGTGGTCAGTACTGTAGACTAGCTGTAATAAAGGGGTTAATTGATAGTTACAGGTATAACCCTTGTTATAGTATAAAAAATATTACCAATATATCCCTTACGTTCTGCCTAACCACCGATCTCACCATTGCCTGGTTACTAAGGCTCATACAGTATCGCGGGATGATTGTGGTAGACTAAGCCAAAACATAATTTAAAATTGTAGTCACAACCAAGCTTTGAATGGGACATAATCTCCCAATCTCATGGTTTAAAATGGGCCAGTTGCTTTTCTCTTTTTTTTTTCTCTCTCTTTCTGTTATGTACAAAGCCTAACGCTGACCATACCGCCATAATCTGAGTTCTTACCGCCAACATTCATGCGACATTTAGAAACTGCCTGGCCATTCATTTTATAACAAAACAAAACTAGTAATGATGATGGGCAACATCTGAAAGTAATAACCGCAGCACCAACATTAGCCGATTCCACAATCACGCTGGATCTAACACCCAATCAGCCATCAGTGTATTTTTGGCTTGGCAAGGTGGCAAACTACCTATATTTTAAAGCCTTGCCCTTTGGGTGAGACCAGAACCATACTGAAATTTTGTGATGTTTTGTTTTTATTTTAGGAAATACAAAGCCCATTAACAAAGTACGATATGCGTGAGGTCCTACAAACAGGTTAGACCTTGTCTGTTTCCCCTTTCTCCTGTCATTACTGTATATATATTTGCTTTTGAGAGATTAGTCTGACAGATTTGTTTAACTCCTCCTATTACAACATTAACAACCTGCCTACCTGGCCCTACCTGCATGTGGTTCCTTATTTAACCCTTGAATCTTCCTGTACATTTATCTTCCCTGCGGATGTCTGGTACAAAGGGAAGGGATTTTATCATGTCCAGTGCAGCTGTTGAATAATTAAGGCCAAAGATGTGCTGATGGCCGGGGTACCAAAAGAAACCCGATGAATATCTAAACCAAGATTTTGAGAAATTGAAGAGCAATGCCTGGCATCAGGCACCCTGTTTAAAGATGAGGAGTTTGCAGCGTGCCAGTCTGCACTGGGTTTCAATGAACTTGACTGGGATCTTCTAAAAGATGGGGTCGTATGGAAGACCTACGGTAAGAAACATCAAATGCCATAGCTCATTAATAATAATCTCATTATTACCTCAAAATTGTGATGAATTAAAATACCCAATTTAATACATTGTTATTCTGTTTACACCGTGATCCGACAATGACGCTGCATGTCTGTGACGGTGGTAACTGGATATGGTGGGTCATGAATCATTGGCGAAGAGTCCTGGTTTCAAAGTTGGTTTAGATTTTTAGAAAATATCAAAACACAAAAATCACGATTGGATAAAATTCCAATTCTAGTGGGTTTGAATCAGATTTTTTTTTGTTCTGTGGAATTTCAAGATGTATGTTCCATGAGATTCGCCAGTTTTTTTTTTGATCCATTGCTTTGTATACAATGGGTTAGATTTCAAACCTGCTGGACAATATTATTTTTCAGTCCCATTGTAATGGGAATTGCTAACGAGGTTAGAGAAAAGCATTGTTGAGAGGTATAAATTTGACGTCTGTTCATACATTAAGCTAGGTACACACATACAGATTTCTGAAAGATGACAGACAGGATCTGCAATCCTGTCTGCCATCTTTCAAAGATCTGCATACACACAGTCCCGAGCGTTCTCCCTATGAACTTCTAAGGAGAATGCTCGGGACTGTGTGTTTCCATCATAGGGAGTCTAGCGCAGCTGTGTGTTTCCTCTATAGGGAGTCTAGCGTGGCCAATGGAAATTTTTGGCCTTTCCCAACGAGCGTTCGGCCGACCCGATCGTTCGGGAAACGAACGTACACCCATAACGATAAAACCCCGATACCATCGATCCGACAGTATCATTACTGTATGTACCCAGCTTAGTGTTGCTTTTGGCCTTTTAACCAAAATGTCGCTAATGCTTAAACACGTTTTAATAAAAAAAAAATCAAAATAAAAAAAACAGATTGATTTACATACCTACCTGAATACTGTAATCTTTTGTTTTAGTACCTGGGCACAAGAACTTCTTGAGCGTGTGCCAGCACTCTATGCATAACCATAAAAGTAACTTTACTTTCCTTTAAACAGAGTAGATACCAACATTGGGAGTCATATTTACAAGGAATACCTGTGTTATGGGAATTCAGCCCCCCCTCCCCCCAATGTGGGTGACCTTTGTTTTTTCATTGGTCTGACAACTGACACCAAATCTTGCCTAAAGCACAAAAGCAATTTAGTCATTAAAGGCATCACTTAATTAGGAAGCTGTATTTGGGACATAAGGGATGAGGCTGTCACATGGATAGGCTTTCCAGTTTAAATGGCAGAATATTAATGCACTACAACCAGATTATTTATATTGCACAATGCATCTAATGGGAATACTTATCGCTTTTCAGTGTGATCATTATAAACTGCAAGGAAATAAGCATTGAACACGTCAACTTAATAATATGATTTCTTTTGATTTCTCTTGTGTGTGGATTCCGTGGGGTGTAACTGACATCTAGTGTAAATTTCACATCAATAGCCCCACTAGAAATTTACTAGATTAGTTAACTGGAGGGCTGGATGTCACCTGGGTGATTAGTTAACTGGGGGGCTGCATGTCACACTGGGTGATTAGTTAACTGGAGCTGTATGTCACACTGGGTGATTAGTTAACTGGAGGGCTGGCTGTCACACTGGTGATTAGTTAACTGGAGGGCTGCGCTGTCACACTGGGTGATTATTATGGAGGGCTGGCTGTCACACTGGGTGATTAGTTAACTGAGGGCTGGATGTCACACTGGGTGATTAGTTAACTGGAGGGCGGCTGTCACACTGGGTGATTAGTTAACTGGAGGGCTGCTGTCACACTGGGTGATTAGTTAACTGGAGGCTGGCTGTCACCTGAGTGATTAGTTAACTGGAGGCTGGATGTCACACTGGGTGATTAGTTAACTGGAGGGCTGGATGGCAGTGATTAGTTAACTGAAGGGCTGGTGTCGGGTGATTAGTTAACTGAAGGGCTGGATGTCACACTGGGTGATTAGTTAACTGGATGTCACACTGGGTGATTAGTGAACTGGAGGACTGGTTGTAACACTGGGTGATTAGTGAATTGGAGGGCTGGTGTAACACTGGGTGATTATTAACTGGATGTTACACGGTGATTTGTTAACTGATGTCACACTGGGTGATTAGTTAACTGGAGGGCTAGAGGTCACACTGGTGTGATTAGTGAACTGGAGGGCTGGATGTTACACTGGGTGATTATAGTGAACTGGAGGCTGGATGTTACCTGGGTGATTAGTGAGCTGGAGGACTGAGTTGTCACACTGGTGTATAGTTAACTGGAGGGCTGCTGTCACACTGGGTGATTAGTTAACTGGATGTCACACTGGGTGATTGTGAACAGACGGCTGAATGCCACACTGGGTGATTAGTTAACTAGTTCTCACACTGTGTGATTAGTTAACTGAAGGGCTGGCTGTCACACTGTGGATTAGTGAACTGGAGGGCTGGATGTCACACTGGTGATTGTTACTAGATGTCACACTGGGGATTAGTCAACTGGAGGGCTGGTTGTCACACTGGGTAATTAGTTAACTGGGGGCTGGATGTCACACGGGACGATTAGTTAACTGGAGGGCTGGATGTTACACTGGGTGATTAGTGAACTGGAGGGCTGGTGTTACACTGGGTGATTAGTGAGCTGGAGGACTGAGTTGTCACACTGGGTATTAGTTAACTGAGGGCTGGCTGTCACACTGGGTGATTAGTTAACTGGATGTCACACTGGGTGATTAGTGAACAGGACGGCTGAATGCCACACAGGTGATTAGTTAGTAGTTCTCACCCTGTGTGATTAGTTACTGAAGGGCTGGCTGTCACACTGGGTGATAGTGAACTGGAGGGCTGGATGTCACCACTGGGTGATTAGTTAACTAGATGTCACACTGGGGGATTAGTTAACTGGAGGGCTGGTTGTCACACTGGTGATTAGTTAACTGGAGGGTTGGATGCCACACTGGTCGATTAGTTAACTGGAGGGCTGGATGCCACACTGTGCGATTAGTTTACGGAGGGTTGGATGCCACACTGGGTGATTAGTTAACTGGAGGTCCACATGGGTGATTAGTTAACTGGAGGGCTGGATGCCACACTGGGCAATTAGTTAACTGGAGGCAGGATGCCACACTGGGCGATTAGTTAACTGGAGGCTGGATGCCACACTGGGCGATTAGTTACTGGAGGGCTGGAGCCACACTGGGCGATTAGTGAACTGGAGGGCTGGATGCCACACTGGTGTATTAGTTAACTAATCACCCATGTGACATTCAGCCCTCCAGTTCACTAATCGCCCAGTGTGGCTCCAGCCCTCCAGTTAACTACTGCCCAATGTGACATCCAGTTAACTAATCACCCAGTGTACATTCAGCCCTCCAGTTAACTGGATGTCCACACTGGTGTGATTATGAACTGAGGACTGGTTGAAACACGGGGTGATTAGTTAACTGGAGGGCTTGTTGTAACACTGGGTGATTAGTTAACTGGATGTCACACTAGGTGATTAGTTAACTGGAGGGCTGGAAGTCACACTGGGTGATTAGTTAACGATGTCACAAGTGTTACAACCAGCCCTCCAGTTAACTAATCACCCAGTGTGACATCGTTAACTAATCACCCAGTGTGACTTCCAGCCCTCCAGTTAACTAATCACCTAGTGTGACATCCAGTTAACTAATCACCCAGTGTTACAACGACATCCAGTTAACTGGAGGGCTGAATGTCACACTGGGTGATTAGTTAACTGGATGTCACACTTGGGCGATTAGTTAACTGGAGGGCTGGATGCCACACTGGGCGATTAGTGAACTGGAGGGCTGAATGTCACACTGGGTGATTAGTTAACTAATCACCCGTGTGGCATCCAGCCCTCCAGTTCACTAATCGCCCAGTGTGGCTTCCAGCCCTCCAGTTAACTAATCGCCCAGTGTGGCATCCAGCCTCCTTAACTAATCGCCCAGTGGCATCCTCCCCGTTCTAATTGCCCATGTGGCATCCAGCCCTCCAGTTAACTAATCACCCAGTTTGACGCCCTCTCCAGTTAACTAATCACCCAGTGTGGCTCCAACCCTCCAGTAAACTAATCGCACAGTGTGCATCCAGCCCTCCATTAACTAATCGACCAGTGTGGCATCCACCCTCCAGTTAACTAATCACCCGTGTGACAACCAGCCCTCCAGTTAACTATCCCCCAGTGTGACATCTGTTAACTATCCCCGTGTGACATCCAGCCCTCCAGTTCACTAATCACCCAGTGTGACGCCAGCCCTTCAGTTAACTAATCCACAGTGTGAGAACTACTACTAATCACCTAGTGTGGCATTCAGCCGTCCTGTTCACTAATCACCCAGTGTGACATCCAGTTAACTAATCACCCAGTGTGACAGCCAGCCCTCCAGTTAACTAATCACCATGTGACAACTCAGTCCTCGCTCGTCACTAATCACCCAGTGTACATCCAGCCTCTCAGTTCACTAATCACCCAGTGTAACATCCAGCCCTCCAGTTAACTAATCGTCCAGTGTGACATCCAGCCCCCAGTTAACTAATTACCCTTGTGACAACCAGCCCTCCAGTTGACTAATCCCCCAGTGTGACATCTAGTTAACTAATCACCCAGTGTGACATCCAGCCCTCCGTTCACTAATCACCCAGTTGACACCCAGCCCTTCAGTTAACTAATCACAAGTGTGAGAACTAGTTAACTAATCACCCAGTGTGGCATTCAGCCGTCCTGTTCACTAATCACCCAGTGTGACATCCAGTTAACTAATCACCCAGTGTGACAGCCAGCCCTCCAGTTAACTAATCACCCAGTGTGACAACTCAGTCCTCCAGCTCACTAATCACCCAGTGTAACATCCACCTCCAGTTCACTAATCACCCAGTGTACATCCAGCCCTCAGTCTCATCACTAATCACCCAGTGTGACCTCTAGCCCTCCAGTTAACATCACCCAGTGTGACATCCTTACCAAATCACCTAGTGTAACATCCAGTTAACTAATCACCCAGTGTTACAACCAGCCCTCCAATTCACTAATCACCCCGTTCTGAACACTGAGGGAATCTGCAAAAAATAAGAAACAATGGCCTAGATAAACGTGAACTTAGCTCCCTAAGTACCCAAGATGTATTTTTATTATCGCGTCCGGATTATTTTTAAGGCAATTTCTACCCCAATAATTTAAATTGTGTATGTGGTAGGGCAATTGCCCCACAGCCCCAACGCCTATAATATAATGTTAGAAAGTTCCCCCCCGATTTCTTACTTTATGCCCCGTCTCTCCCAGCCGTCAGTGTTAGGTGTTCAGGCTCTCTTCTTGGAATTGAGAATGAAAGCAGGGGGCGGGACCGGCAGCCACCGTCCGTGATTGGCTGAGAGGCAGGGAGTGCTGCACTGAGCATGCCTCAACCTTGATGAGGTTGAGGAAGTCCTCGGCACAGCATGAGTCACACACTGCTCCTAACACAGCAGTTTTTTTCCTGGACTTTGGAGGGAGGGCCAGCAGGGAACTATTTTGAGCAGGAATGTAAGGTAAGGATTGTTTTAAAACTACTTGATGTGGCCAGTAAGGGGTTAAATTTTAGTTTTTTTGGGGGTGGACATGCCCTTAATATTACCGTATTTAGTTCTTTCGTACCATATCCTAAATGGCGCTCCCTACTGACCACAGCAAAACATAGCAAAGGGTATGAAATCAACAATTTCCAAATGGAACTTAATATGTATAGAACAGTAATGGCAAACTTTTAGAGGCAGAGTTCCCAACTGCATCCCAAAACTCAGGTGTTTGAGATCCAAAACAGTGACAGTATCCCCCCTACATACACCACACAAGTTTAGATCCAAAACACTGACTATTAACCCCAATATACCATATAGGATTTGAGATCCAAAACAGTGACCATAACCTCTATATATTAAGTTTGAGATCCCAAACAGTGACCATTAACCTCTATATATTACCAGAGGGGTTTTAAACCCCTAACAACAGTTTAAAACCGTGACATGGTGACCATATTAAAGGAAACACAAACCCACCCAAAATTAAGTATGTCCCATTCGTTTCTATTATTCACAGGGAAGTGAGAACGCGTTATTCTCACCGCCCTGTGATAATAGGACGCTCGGAAGGACCTGGAACTTACCTAACTTACCTTACCGCCGCTCCACTCGCAGCCGCTCCTGCACAGAACAGCTGTTCTGTCCCGATACGCGCACCCTGTCTTTGAATTGGCGCATGCCGCATAAGATGAGGGGCGCGGTGGTCGGGGGACAGAGTGTGCTGTCAGTGCAGGAGCGGCTGTGATTGGAGCGGGTGGTAAGGTAAGTTCCAGGGTCCCCGAGCGTCCTATTATTCACAGGGAGGTGAGAATAAGCGTTCTCACCTCCTGCTGAATAATAGAACGAATGGGACATAGTGATTTTGGGGGCTTAAGGGGATTTTACAGTCCTTAAGATAAAAGCACACTGCATGCGAGCGCTTTATTTTGAGAAGTATAAAAAATGTATTGTAA
The DNA here is from genome assembly GCA_019447015.1 of Hymenochirus boettgeri. Taxonomy (NCBI): domain Eukaryota; kingdom Metazoa; phylum Chordata; class Amphibia; order Anura; family Pipidae; genus Hymenochirus; species Hymenochirus boettgeri. The sequence goes on from CM033473.1 coordinate 36,315,507, forward strand.
ATGACCTAATCTAATCTGAACTGTTGCTATTTTTTTAAATAGGTCTCTGTTATGGGGAGGTTTCAATTAGACATATACATACCTGGCACCAATACATATAAAAAGAAAATAGCCACATTTAAAAGACAATTGTTGAAGGACAAGTGTGTAGATAACCTGGGACACAACAAAAAGTCCCCTTAGATGCCCCCCTCAATTCCATAAAAAAAGCTAATCAAGTAATTAATTTTTAAATAGGATAGTGTTGGTTTGTAAACTGCATTTCTATAACCTGCATGTAGTAGTACCATGCAAAGAAGAGAGTAATTACATGTTAGAGGTACGTTTTACATGCAGTATTCCATTGATTTTAGCAATAACAGTGGATATGCTCAGTTAAGGTTAGTTCATAACACATGAGTATTGTCACTTTAGTAAATAATACAGATACACAGGACCCATATTTCAGCAGTCCCCCATAACTTTCAAATAGTCTCAGGCAGATTCCAACCCCAAGAGCAGTTGCCTCCATCAGACATCCCCACCCTGCCGGATTCTGGCTTCAGGCAGGGTGGGGGGAGAAGGGGGGCGTGGCTGAGTGACGTGACATCAATGACATCACCAAGGGTGGGCCGGGGGCGTAGTTAGGGAGAGGAACATGATACGTGACGTATTTTTATGTCACATAAGAGCCGTGGCCAGAAAAAGGAGGGTTATGGAGGGGAGTCTCTGGGTAAGTCGGTAGAACGGAGTTATGAAGGAGTTTGGGGTGGCTAGCGGGTGTGTGGGAGACCACTCCAAAATCAGGGAGACTCCCGCTCGACTCCCAAGAGGGGTAGGAACCTGCACCATTTTAAACACCTTCCCTCCATTTAATCTATCAATCCACCATACCTAAACAGAAACAATTTATCAAAATAGAAAAGATTAGTAACCTAGTTCAGCCACCCATAGCTAGGATTATATATATGATAATACCACCAAATTTCTGTGGGTTAATCTTTACCTCACATAGTTACATATACAACTGCAGACATCCCACACTTATGCTTCGGGCAGGGGGGAGTAGGGCATGGCGAGGGGGCTTGGCGACGCAGTGTGACATCACGATTCACACAGTGGGCAGGGCATGCAAGAAAGGGGTGGGGAAGGCTGGGTAGGGGGTTGGGTTGGGGGCGGGTGTGGTATGGGGCGGGTATGGGCGGTCCGGGGGGTAGGGGTATGGTGAGCGCAAAAAAGGGGCATAACGGGAGGAGATTCAGGACTCCTATCCGTTGCAGGAGATTGGTAGATCGGAGAGGGTGGGATACCTGAACACACTTCATGTATTTTCAAAATCATCATTATAATACTGGACGGGATAAGTATATCTTTAATACTTGTATTATAATTCAAATCTGTGGAGACAACCAACAATGATGAAATGCAACTATATGCATGGCGTTAATCCTCCCATTATGTGTATATTATTATTGTATGTAAAGTAAATATAAATAGAATCTATATCAATCATGGTGGTGCATTAAGAAACAACTGTGTCACACCACTGCCAGTGGCAAGACAAAATGGCCGCTCTCACCTGCCTCCCCCTGCGAGGCCCTCTTGCCTTTCAATCTTTGTTGCACGAATTTAGGAGACGGTGCTGCTGGGCATGATACCCTGCTGGACCTTACCCCCCATGATCCTCCTCGGCAGCTCAGCTCCTCCCATCAGTTTTAGTGGTATTACCCCATGCGGCTCCTCCCTGCTGTGTCCCATCATCAGCATGCATATGAGTGGAACACCTCCTGTGCCACACACTGAGACTACCCACTGCCGGCCTGCTGTACAACAAATGGCAACTAGCAGCGCCAATCAGATTAATTCACACTGAATAATCTCCCACTTCCAGGCCTGTACAACCACAAACGGCAACTAGCAGCCAATCAGATTAATTCACACTGAATTAATCTCCCACTGCGGGCCTATACAACAAACGGTAACTAGCAGCCAATCAGATTAATTCACACCTGAATTAATCTCTACTGCCGGCCTGTACAACACACGGCACTAGCAGCCAATCAGATTAATTCACACTGAATTAATCTCCCACTGCCGGCCTATACAACAAACGGTAACTAGCAAGCCAATGCAGATTAATTCACACTGATTAATCTCCCTACTGCCGGGCCTGTACAACACACGGCAATAGCAGCTAATCAGATTAATGGCCTTGTACCTTTGTTTCAACAAGGGAGAGGTACAACAAACCAAACTGGTTTCTTGGACTGCTTGTGGTAGAAGTAGAATGGAAAATGGTAACTGGAAGTAGAGGTTTACAGAAAACCAACACACACAGATCAGTATTGATTGGTTGACTCCCACCACCCTTTAGATCACAATCTGGGTGTCATCAGAACCCTGCAACACAGAGCCGAGAACATCCCCACTAGCACAGAGGCGAAGCCTAAGAAATGAAACATCTCAGAGGAGCCCTTAAAAACTTGTGGATATCCAGACTGGGCCTTTGTCAAAAGAGCAGAAGGAAAGAAAAGAACACGAATACCAACAGTGAAGGGGAAAAGCAAGACAGAGGAAGAACATGGTCATCCCATATGTAGCAGGGGTCTCTGAGAAATAAGAAGAATTTTCAAAAAAAACATCGTATCCCCTGTCTGCTTTAAACGAAACAACACACTGAGGCAGCCAATTGGTACATCCAAAAGACCAATACCACAAACACAAGAAAGCGACATCATATATGCGGTGCAGTGCAGTGAGTGCAGTGAAAGAATGCTCTGATTTGTATGTGGGGGAGACCAAACAGCAAACTGCATAACGTATGCCCAGCACAGAAGAGCCCATTCCTCGTGTCAGGACTCAGCCGTGTATCTGCATCTTAGGATAAAGGACAACCTTTTTGAAGATGTAATGTTTAACATACTGCGAAGGAACGTGACTGTTCAGAGGGTGTTGTAAGGAGGCCATTTATGTGAAAATAAAGAAACCAAGCCTAAATAGAGGTGGGGGGTTCACACAACTGTCTGCCATTTACATGCTGTTTAACACCTTACTCTGGGCGTTCCTATAACACCTCTTAGCCACTATCTAACACAACCCTTAACACCTGGCTGTGATATGCTAATTGGGATTTTTCCAGGGTACATAATTGCCACTGATTCTTGTACAAGTCATTCTGAATTGAGAAAGCCAGTCGGAGATGACTAGCGAAACGTCTTCAAGAACTACATTTCAGTCCAGTTGATCTAATTGAATACAACAGATGTAACTGGTTATTTCCCAGCATTCTCTATTATATATGCCCCACCCCCACCCTCCCTACAGGAATAGCAATAAACATAGATCAACAAACAATGTATCAATGTGACAACCCAGCCCCTAGCAGTCCCAGAGGGCCAAATACGTTTTTATACAACTGGTATATCACTCCTGTCACTGGCCTCTAAATGACTTACCTAGGTTACTATAATAATAAACCAACCTGTATAAAACAAACCTTATAATACTTGTGGCCTGTAAATAAACACACAACACCATGGTTTTGGATAAACATTTTTGGCCCAGCTTTATTTATCATAACTTATAACTTTTTACCTTAAACAGATGCCCAGCGGTTTGCATAGCAACCGGCATATTAAACAAACGAACCAAGAGTCTCCTGCTGACAGTTGAAGTCAGCTTGCGCCTCAGCCACAAGCTGCTCCTTCCCATCATCTTAACTCCCCAAGTAACAATATATACCAAGGAACTGGAAATGCGTAATGAGATATTACGCCACCGGCAGGGCGATCAGCGATGTCCCTGTCGCCCCAGCATTCCCAGTGCAGCTTCTATAGCAACCTGAAATCATTGTTAAGGATTGTCTAATCGATGGGATATTCAGGTGTATCCATCCTTTCTCAGCATGTTGGAATGTCCCCTTCTAGTTCTCTATGCCTTAACGCAATCCCACCATCCTCTAAACAAATGTGATACATTCGCATTTACCTTCCTTCTGCATTTTTCTATGGCTTTGTTTATCCCTGCTCCCCTCAGAGGATCTAGGGATTATCTCGGACCAAATTATTAAATGTTGCTAAGGAGTGTTGAAGCAAGTGGCTAGTCCTGTTTTAATATCTCTTATGAGATCAATGTGCGAAGGTAAACCTTGTAATTTCCCCCGGCATGGATAAGAATGATATTTGGGCCTTGGTGGGCCAACATGTTCAGTTTGCAAAACTTCAGGCAGAAAACTAGGCCATGTAGGTCCTCTAATGCCCTTCCATCTTATGTGAGCAACCCCCTTGTGGGATAGCCAGTTGCCAGGTTGCGACACATAGGGGCGGATGTCTGCCCGTTTGCCGCCCAACACACATGTGAGTGGCCCAATACAACATACCCGTTGTGGCCTTGGTACCTGTGAAGACAAAAAAAGGGGGGGGGAACAACCTACGCCATTAACGGGGGCGACGATGTCCGTTGCCTGAGGACTCTCCATCTGCCCACTTGCTTAACCGCGTTCCTCGTTTGAAACCCAAGAGAAAAACTTCTGTGGCTGCCCCGATTCTAAATGAGTGCGAGCCAAAGTTTTTTGAAGGGGCCTATATGTGTAAGTGATGCTTCTAACGGCTGTATAATGGAATTTGGACAGGAGCTACCAGCTACCGTCTTGGTGTATAAGGAGAGGCCTTGTTTGTGTTGGACGATTATTCTAAGTACTTACGGATTGCCTCGATCTGGGCATGAATCCCCGCAATGTCGCCTGAGGGAACGATCTTAACTTTTCCTGTCTGGTCTGTTTTAGAAAATTTAAAAGGACTCGTATGGAATTATTTTCTAATGTTATCTCGTTGAATTGTATACCTCCGGAGTTTGTTTGTCGATGGGGATGTTAATTCACCTAACCTGAACGCCCCGTAAAAGGCTAAGCAAAATGCGCTCTGAATAGTGATTTTCGTAATCGGAATGGCAATAACTGGGAGGGTGGATCTATTAACTTATTCAGGAGCAGGAATGAGACTGGATGCCTCGTGTCATTGGTCTTTTCAATCCTCCAACCTTTAGAAAATTCTGCGCACTGCGAAGTCTTTGGTGATGTCCGTCCACCCAAAAAATTTGAATAGGAAGGACAGTGCTGTCTAAACCCCACCCCCCCCACCGCTTTTCCTGCTGTGTTGCCTGAGGCTCCTTGTTTTTGCAACTCAGCTAGGAAAGTTAGGTCATGTTTAGTCTACCTTGATGGAGCGTAAGGAACTTCTTTTAGATTCCTGTGCTAACCCAACTGTTCCAAATTCTAGCGTAGGTCTCCGTGTGCTTGGTGCTAGTGAGTTCTTCGATTAAGGGTACCAAGCTTCTGAAGCCAGGGTCCATAAAAATTGAGGTACCGCCAGACCCTCCCTCGTTGCTTCCGCCGACATTTCTTCCGAAATTCTTGTAGCTGGCAACGAGAGAGGGCGTCACTATGGTGTTATCTATTCCTGCTATTTGCTTTGCCCTGAACAGATATTGTGCGGGCTAAGGCACATGAGGATATTAGTTCCCTAAGCAGTACTACACACGGGAGTGAAGTGGATGTTTTGCCTATTGATAACCTGGACCATGCCTATGTTTATCGCACCAAAGATTGATACGCCTGGTCTCTATTTTCTTTCCCCACAGATGTATCGCTACCACTATTGGCAGAGTTCGTAGGAAAGTTAAAATTTTTTAATATGGGTGTGCCTGCCATTCCACTGGCCATTTTCTGAGACCCATTGCCTGCTCAGGATGGCGCCCAGAACCGACGATGCGCCGCATCGTGTGCAGTTTAGGGTCATGGTTGGTAGTCTCGACTTCCTGCCAGCATGACCCTGCCAGTGTATTTCTACAAGGAAACGCTGCCATACCTTTAGGTCCCTCTTTCATTTGTCTGGTGACCCTAATATAATGGTGTGGAATGGTTACCCTTTTGTGGCAAGCGATAGCTTCGGCAGTAAGACTCGCCCCATTGGCAGTATACGGGCATGCGAACCCTAGGTGACCTATCAGTGATTGCAGTGTTTGAGGGTTATTTTCTGTGACATGGCAACCCTATCGACCAATGGCACAGTGCTGCTAACTTTTGCTCCGGTAGCCTAAAGGACCATTGACTCTAATCTATTTCGATTCCGAGGAACGTGAGGAACGTGGTGGTGGTCCCTCAGTTTTTGTCTTTGGCAACTGGAACTCCAAAGTATTCCATCACTGACCTGAAAGTGAAAGTTTTAAGAGGTGCGAGCATACCGTGGAGTCTGCGGAGGGTCCTACAAGAGGAAGTCATCCAGGTAGTGGATGCAGAATAAGTCTCTGCCTGCTGGACCGTTGCCCATTCCAAGAAGCCGCTGAAAACCTCAAATAGTAACATGATATAGGCAAACCATGGGTAGGGCCATGTCTAAGAGTAGCGGCCCCGGAGGCAACAGCACCCAGTCAGGTGAAACAACCTCTTTGTGTAGGGATCGGGAGAAGAGCGGAATGCAGATTGGATGTATATCGGACTTAGCCCATCATAGCCCCTGTCCTGCCTGCCTAACCAAACTAAGGGCTTTATCAAACGATGATGATAGTGGACACGGACTCTTCTTTGTTATACACCATCGTTTACTGATGACCCTTTTGGTGCTGACAAGTGGTGTATGAGCCGGTATTTGCCAGTTCTTTTTTAGGGACCAACCCTAATGGCGATATTCTTAAATTATTGTATGGGGGGGTTGTGAATGGGCCTTGCCATCCTGCCTGCTTCTACTTCTGTGATTAATTTTTTCCAAACGATAGTCCCCTTGTATTAACGTGGATTTTTAAGTTATTTGAACTAATGGGTAGCGATTGATTGAACTGAATGGTATCCAGAACCTTTTGTGAATCCGTCGCGATAATTTCGGCTTCCCGACTATTGGGGTAATCTGTCTAGAAGGGGAGCATCCTTTCTATGATCACTGGGTCGTCGCCTTTGTAAGGATAGGACATGGGCGACATAGCCTTGCTTTGCTTTTTTGAAGCACTTGATGGCTGGGTGTGCTCCGCCACAAAGGAACATTCATGGCGGAATCTACATGACGAGAACTACCTACATTGAGACCGTTGTAAACCAGCATGTTCCTTTTCAACCCTGGGTTAGCCACGCCCACGGCGTATGAGGAGCCGGCACCTGATAGAAAGGGGGGGGCAGGGCATGGGGGCGTCTGGCGTCATTGTGAGTAACCACAAGCTCATGTCTTGCAGTCCCATTTCATAGAAATGCGGGCTGCCATTCGCTTTCTAATGTTCGTTCCATATCGAAGCCAGCATTGCCCCATATGTTCTGCATGCTCCCCAGTATAAGCTCTAAATAGCAAAAGAGGGCCGCTCACCCTTCTCGGGGAGACGTTCGCATAACACGCGGCGTATACTGAAAAACCTGTGTACCCAGTGTTTATGGTTTTTGGGCATTTCAACTTTTTTGTTTCTCTTTCGATATCGCCTCTGATTTGGGGGGCTTTGGGGAGGGGGTCTGGTCTTCCACAGAATCCTTTTCAGCTTGTAAGAGGGAGAATCGTCTACATATTGCCCACTCCATATTTTTTCTTTTACTGCGGGGTCAGTTGTGTAATCCCTAAAGGGGCAGACTCGCATAGGGATTCCGCGCCTTTTGAGGGTGGATGTCGTATGGTGGTATAACTGGAGCTATCTCATGGTTTGGTGGGGAGGAAGGGGGGGTGATTGTGCAACTATGTTTAAAGTAGGAATGGGGGTTACTGGAGTGGTTAACGAAGTTGGGGTTTGACCTGGGATTTGGACGTGGACTGATACCCTAACTTGTTCTTGGGATTGGTTGTTATCTGGCTTTTGGTTTTGGGATTGCCATACCCTTTTTGTAAAAAACTGCTAGTATCTCACTAGTGTCTGTGCTAGCACTCCTTTCCATTTCCCTTCTATCACTGCGTTGTTAGTGCTAGTGTCTGCCTGACCTTGCCCATACCCTGCCCCAATTGCTTCACCAGATCCTGCAGCTTGATTCGACATCTGTAGTGGAGGTTGGGTGAACGGACTGCTGCGCTGGTGTTGATCCCTTGTGGATTTGATGCGGTTTGCTTCGGTTGCTGTGTGTCATCTGGGTAGTGGACCTGATTGTAATCCTTGCGGTAACAGCAGTTGGCAGATTGGCGTTCCCTGCTCGCTGTAGTCTTTTTGGCGTCGGAATCCGTGCCCCATGCTGGCGCGTGTGTAGATCCGCTCCTGTATGTTGCTTGCTGTGTCCGGTGTCCCTGGATGGGCTGTGTCCCGATTTCCGGGTTCCGGATATGAAGAGCTGGCATCCTGCGTGAGTTGTGCCGATCCAATATGGCCGCTGTGACGCATGACGCTGCGCCACGTACGGCGCACACCGGCGTGTGGTCACGTTGAGGGTAAGGCCTGCGTCTCCCGGTGCTGCGGGACTTACTCCACTTCCTGTGAAGAAGCCGGAGGTTGCGCGGCTGCATCGTGGATGAGTGGTCCCTCGCCCATGTTGCCATAGACGCCATTGCTGGGGAAGGCCTAGCGAGAGTGGGTGTTTGGGGGACGACGGATGTGAACGCTTGGGGCAACTCGGGTTCCGTTGCTGGTGTCAAATCTGGCGTGTGGATGGGATGGGAGAAGATGCAACAGGGGGGGGATTTTTTCTTTGGTGGTGTTTTGGCTACCATATGGACGTGGGTAGGCCTGGGAGCGGGAAATCCCTTGCAGAGGAAGGGGTGCCGCGGCGATCCTTTCCCCTACGGCTGTTGGAAAGACTGGGACTGAGGCGATCCGGAGGATGTCTGGGAACGGCGAACCGCTGGATTGTTGTGGGTCTAACATGGGAGGAGAATCCCCTGGGCCCTGCTGGGTGTGGAAGGTAAGGTAAGGCCATGGGGGGGCTGGGAATCTAGTAGGGATTTCAGACCTCTTGCTCTGCCATACCTCTAATCTGTAGCAGTAGGGACTCCATGTTGTTGATTGGCTCATGTGTTCTCTTGACAATGGGGTAAACAATTATCTTGCTCAGCTAATTGTAAACTGGCTTATTTCCCAGCATTCTCTATTATATATGCCCACCCCCACCCCTCCCTACAGGAATAGCCAATAAACAATAGATCAACAAACAAGTATCAATGTGACAACCAGCCCCTAGCAGTCCCAGAGGCAAAGCCACTACGTTTTTTATACCAATTGGTATATCACTCCTTCACTCACACTGAAGTAATCTGATGGGTGCATGTTGCCATGTGTTGTGTTATTACAATTGTTTTAACAATGTGTTATACAATTTGCGCTAAAGGTTGGGTTGATGCCGATACGTGCTAAAGGGGAAGTTGAATGTGATATACACGCTAAAGAGGAAGTTGGTGCAATATGCCTTATAGAGGAAATTGGTGTGATAAGTGTTAAACAGGGCACCATCAGACTTTTCTGGGCCGCATACTGGGTAAATTGCGGGGCCCCCATAACACACACACCACTCAAACATTACATACAGACTTGAACACATATTAAACACACACTTTAGCACACACATATTACACTTTAGCACGTACAATTACACTTATATACACTAAATAGTTGGAACACATACACTGGTAAAATCATTGGCACAGATCTTGATAAATGGTTGGCACACAGACTGAAAAATCATTGGCATATACTTTCATAAAGGTTGCCACCCAAACTGAAAAATAATTGGCATAGATCTTGATAAATGGTTGGCACACAGACTGATACAATTATTGGCACAGACTCTGATAAAATGGTTGGCACACAGACTGATAAAATAATTGGCATAGATTCTGATAAATGGTTTGGCACCCAGACTGATAAATGGTTGACATAGAACTCGAGATAAATGGGTGGCACCAGACTGATAAATCATTGCCATAGACTCTGATAAATGGTTGGCACACAGACTGATAAAATCATTGGCATAGACTCGATAAATGGTTGGCACACAGACTGATAAAGTTATTGGCACATTCTCTGATAAATTTGGCACACAGACTCATAATATAAAATTATTGGACAGACTCTGATAAATGGTTGGCACACAGACTGATAAATCATTGGCATAGACTCTGATAAAATGGTTGGCACACAGACTGATAAAATCATTGCCACAGACTCTATAAATGGTTGGTACACGATGATAAAATCATTGGCACAGACTCTGATAAATGGTTGGCACACAGATGATAAAATCATTGCCTAGACTCTGATAAATGGTTGGCACACAGACTGATAAAATCATTGCCACAAAATCTGATAAATGGTTGGCACACAACTGATAAATCATTGGCACAGACTCTGATAAATAGTTGTCACACAGACTGATAAAATCATGACACAGACTCTAATGGTTAACATACAGACACTACTTACAAGTAAGGAAAAGCAGATAATTAATAAAATTATACATACATAAACCAGTTGATCTAACTGAATACAAAACAGATATACCATGACTGGATGAATGAGAACCTTCACAAGAAGTATTAAAGCATTAAAAGGCTCTAATAGTCTTAGTGGGGCAGATTAGACAATGTTATTTAGGAATTACATCCTAGTACAGAGATGCGATTTGGTAAACATAGAAAACATCCTAGTTTAGGGATGGAACATCCTATTTAAAACAGACCACAACTTTAAACTTCAATAGATCTCTGATGATATAGTTTCCACTGACAGGATCACCTAGTGCAGGGCAGTTTATCTCTTAAGGTGCATACAAACCTGCGATCGCAGGGGCCGACCCAGGGCCGGATTTACACTTCAGAGCCTGTAGGCCCAAAGAGCCTGGTGCCCTTAGCCCCACCCCTAAACACAGACCCACACCCTAAACCACACCATTTTCTCTTTTTGGGGAAGAAAAATGACTACAAAGGGGTTGGATTAGTGGGAAGAGATTGACAGCCGCCACTCCAACCTCGGCTTTCCTAGGCACGTGCCTAATGGTAAATACAGCCCTGGGCCAACCATTTCGGATGATAATATGCCATGTATGGGCACTTGGTGGGCGAAAAAGCTGTGTCGGTCCGAGCTCATTGCCTGATCGCCAGCAGCAGAATTAACGAACCCCAAACCGAACAGCCTTTCATCGGCTGCCTTCTGCTGCTGGTTCCGAAGGTGGAAGTGGCCAGACCGACAGTCGCATCAGCGATTTGCTGAGCCAATCACTGACGCAGCTGCCAGTCTGGCCTTCTGGAGATGGGCGTAGCCATACCACATAGTTCTGATTTTTTTTTCTGAAACTAACTTTTCAGTTGCTTCTGGTAGGCTCTCCCCTGGTTGCCATCTAAGTGAATCTGTTAACCACACATATGTTAAAAGGGAGGGACAGAGATGAAGGGGTTCTTAATGTACCATTCTGACTAAATTGTGTGGAATCCACCAAAAAAATCGACCCCCAATTTATGGATGCTTTATGTGTAAAGTTCTCCCCCAATGTTATTTAGTGAGCCGTCCTGACCATCTACTGGATGAATATACATAGCTTTACTGTTGCACAATTTAGGTTCGGACTGAACTGGATTCAGGGTGACTCTAATGTCCCTTTTTATTGGCAGTGTTTACAGATTATACTGTATATGTATATATATAAATGAAATTCGGTGCACTGCATATTTGCAGGGCTATGTTAAGCCACATTTCTGTGTGTGAACTATTTTATCCTGTGTACGCATGTCTGTTCAGTGTGTGTTTGCGCACAGTTTAGATGGGTACTTATATACCAGGAGGGTTTTTATAACCACTGTAACTACCCACCTGCTGGTCCGTATAACTATCTGCAATAAACTCCATTATAACTAATTCTGGACGAATCACAGCGCTGCATATTCTGATGGCCTTGAGGGTTAGAAATAAAAAATATTGATAATTTTAATCTCAATGTTCTGTTTCAGCAAAAATGGAATTGAGATGTTTTATTTCAACAGAATTTTATCCTTTTCCCTTTGATATTTCCAACAATGTCTTGTAATTATTCCCTCTTATCTCAGGTGTACACAATGGCCACCTGTGTTCATATGAAAAGAACAGAAATCTACTATTAAGAAAGATGTTTATATTCAGGATTGTTGACTGATCTTAATGTTAAAACAAAATGGTTAAAAACAACCCCCCTCCTACCAATGTTCCAAGACTTTAATGGGATAAGAATTTTATTAATACAGCCGTACAGCTCTAGGATTCATGTCGGATTTTTTCTTTCCATAAATGTTTACAACAACCAAAAAAGAAAAAAGTTATTTATATAGAAGTGAGACAGTTGATTTTTTTTGCTATAGTTTTGATATTGATCATTTTTGCAATTTATAAAAAGCCGAAAAGTTTTGCAACTTTTTGTCCCATTGGATGAAATTTTCACCTCTCATCGCAAATTCACCTTTTCTTGCCATTAAGCCATGCGAAAACCATTGCAGAGTATAAAGCGGTGGAATAGAATTTTGCCCATGTCTTAAAGGTCATGTCCAACCTTGTAATAAACTTTTTATATAATTTACTGCTACTTCCCCCAGCCCCAACCGCATAACTTTTTTTATAGAAAGTGCCCCAATCTTTACTTACCATGCCTCTATCCTTCACCGCACTGCCCCGGCCCTCTTCTTGCACGGAAATGCAAGCAGGGGGGGACTGGCAGCTGCATCCGTGATTGGCTGAGAGAGCCAATCACGGACGCGGCTGCGGGAGTTCAGGATCGTCGGCAAAGGAGAGAGAGCATGGTAAGTAAAGATCGGGGCACTTTCTGTGAATAATAGTAATGCGGTTGGGTTGGGCTGGGCGGCAGTTTTTGGGACTTTGGGGGGGACTACAGGAGAACCATATGGAGCTGGGATTTTTACACATACATAGTGGGGCCAGTAGTGGGTTTAAATTATAGTTTGGGGGGTGGACATGCCCTTTTAATTGGCATTTCTAAGGACTAAATAACATTTCCCATGGTGGTGTTTCCCAATTAAGGGAAAAACGCTCCTTTACAAATATGGCCCCTATTGTACACTGGCTATTGATTGATTTATTTTTTTAGCCCATAATATACACTGGCTACTTATGGTTATTTATTATATGGCCCAAAATTTACACTGGCTACTGATGGTTTTATTTATATGGCCCATAGTGTACACTGGTTACGATTGGTTTATTTTTATGGCTGTAGATAGTATACACTGGCTAATATGATTGTGTGTAATTATGGTATGGAGGAAGTAGAAACAAAGGCTTCAAGGGTATTGCACCCGGCCACTGGTTCAGTTACATGGACACTGGAAAGGTAAAATTCACAAGTAGTAAGACGACAAGGCTTAACAGAACTCGTCACGCTGGGACTAAAACATCAGATTGTACTTCTTGGACTGCTTGTGTAAAGTCAGTGAGATTGGTAAACTGGACTAAAGATTTACAGAAAACCAACCCACATAGACCACTCATTGATGTTTGACTCCTACCACCCTTTAGATCACAGGCCGGGGTCATTAGAACCCCACAACACGAGCAAAGAACATCCCCACTAGCTCAGAGGTTTAGTGTAAAGAATAAAAACAACAAAACATCTCAGAGAGGAGCCTTAAAACTTGTCATATGTATTTGGGGTGTCAGAGAAATTAGGAAGAATGTTCAATAAACATCAATCTCTGTCTTCTTTAAACCCAGCAACACACTGAGGCAGAACAATGGTGCCAATACTGAAACACAAGAAAAGGACATCATATATACAGTGCAGTGCAGTGAACAGTGCTCTGATCTGTATGTGGGGGAGACTAAAGAGTAGCTGCACCAACTTTTTTTTCAGTTTAATTGAAGAATTAAATAATTAAAGGCAGTGGTGTGTAACTACCCGCGGTCATCTGTTTTTTAAACAGCTGATCGCATGTATGAAGGAAACATACCATATATACTCGAGTATAAACAAAGGTTTCAGGCTGAAAATCAAACCTCGGTTTATACTTGAGTCCTCACTTCTCCTAACTTGTCCGGCGGCCGCTCGATCCGCATCTAAGCTCCGCAGAAGATGCGGAGCGAGCGGCCGCCGGACAAGGAAGGAGAGAGCAAACACCAGTGCCCAATGCTTCCAAATAAGAGTAAACCTCCTTTATTTGTGCATACTATGTATGCATGAATAAAGGACGATTTACCCCTATTTGCAAGTATTGGCCACTGCAGATGTTTGAAAACTACAACTCCCGGAAACTAAAGCATGCTTGGGTTGTAGTTTTCAAACATCTGGAGTGGCAAACACTAGTAGGGGTTACTGTGTGGGATTTAAAGGGCAACTTACCAAAAACAATACAGAATCAGGAGGATGGTATTATTGTGAAATATTGCTTCTGATTCTGATTTTTTTGAGGCTTTAGTTGCCCTTTAAATGGACAGTAGCCATACTGGATTTAGCTATTACTGTATGGTACTACTGTATGGGAATTCTGCTGTCCATTTAAAGGGCAACTAAAGCCTCAAAACAATACAAAATTAGAAGGCAGTAGTGGTCATAATTTCCCGGTTTATACTCGAGTCAATAACTTTTCCTCTTTTTTCAGGTAAAATTAGGTACCTCGGTTTTACTCGGGTCGATTTATACTAGAGTATATATGGTACGTGCAATCAGCTGTTTTAAAGACTGGACCCAAACTTCAGTAACAGAACTGGAAGTTTGGGTCCGGTCCTTAAACAGCTGATCCACGTATGAAGGAAAACCAACTGTTTTAAAACAGCTGATCATGGAGGGAATGGGTCTGGGGCCCAACCTCCAATCTCGTGGAGGGGGGGACAGGCCCCTGCAATAGCCCCTGATTAAAGGAGCTTGTCTTACCTCTGTTCTTCAATTAAACAGTCAGGAGACGGAGGTGAACAGAGGGAACTCCTCCGCTGCTCCTTTGACAGGTCCTGACAGGCCTTAGTAAGTGTAAAGATTAAGTATAAAATACCCTGGAAATTCCCTTAAAGAAAAAGGACAAACAATGGCAACATCTGGAAAAAAGAATAAGACTAGTAAAAAAGAGGAGGACCTACATAAAATTCCTACGTACAAGGAGGACCCTAAAATCACCCTAAATCAATTATTTAACATTGTCCCTGATGTTCTGAACAGAGGTATCCAGACCAAATATCCTTTTGCTGTCTGTATTTTTATAATGACAAAAAAAGTCAGAGATACTCATAAGATACATTTATTTGGCAAGGGCAGTGCAGCCATAGCTGAGATGCTCATCAGAGAGTCGTTTGTTTAAATAACCCACTTTTTTCATATTGTATTTTTAAATGTAATGTACAGCACTGTGCATCCTAGTGGTCCTTTATAAATAAATCCACCATATATTTTACATGGATCTTTTCCTCTCCATCAGCCAAACCTGGAATCATGTGTTTTGTTTGATCTAGTTGTGTGTAAGTAGAATACAGGCGTTGAGATGGATCTGCTCTAATTATAGTTTGTGTAAACTACACATACAGATCATTCATGTCCATGGGGGGAAGAAATCTGCAGCCTTAGGTGTCCTCTAGGTCACCTCATTGCAGATACGCCCCCGGCCACGTTGGATTTCTCCTTCCATGTGTGATCTTTTCACTTTCTCTAGCCTTTCCAGTAATTCCACTATAACCAGATAAGCAGGATGTGTTGGCCCCCGCACAAATATTTACACAGAGATCACATAAAGGAACCAGGCATTAGATATCCACAGCTCATCCACACCATAGTGTTAACAACTTAAAATGGAAAGTTGAAGCTGGGTACACACACTTAAGATCTTTATAAAGATGACAGACAGATGTTGTAGATCCCCTAGACACAGTCCCCAACACATAGGGCGAATGCTCAGGGCCGCGCATTTCCTTCAGTCGTGGCTGACTCCCCTATACTTAAAGTAAAGGGAGAAAATGGTGAACGTTCAACCGCTGGGAATGCTTGTCGAAGGGCGCTTCTCACTGACAGTGCACCACCTTAAAGGGCAACGTTGGTCTCAAAACAAGTTAGGGTTGAATGAAAGCTTGCAGTATTTCCTTTCCACATCTCTGGTGGAACCTGTGAGAAATTCCATGAAATGGATGTTCAAACTTCCTGCTTCCAGTAGGCTGAGTGACATCACCTGACCTCTGCCTGTTCGCCCGGGGGAGAAGCATGCTCAGTTAAGACTCAATGCGGGGAAATCAGGAAGTACCTGGGGAAAATATTGACAGTTGCTTATTAATGCAGGCAGAGGGTGGTCACATGACTACAAGCTGGTCACATGGCTGTGAAAACAGGAAATGTTTAAGCAGAAGTAATATTGCTGAACCTTTCCAGCAATAAATTTCTTCTCGTAAATTCTATCTAGAGATGTGATTTAGGTTTATTTTGAAGGTATGATGGAAGGCTTTTTATATAATTTTTACTAGTTGTATTGAAGAATTCAAGACACAGTTACCACTTTAATAATAAAAGGGTAAAAAAAATTTAAATTGCCTTGTAGGCCACATTTTGGAAGGCAACACGCCATGTTTGCACAAAAAAAAAAATAATGTGCATGTCTGGTGTGCAATATCTATTTGTGATGAAAGAAACTTGTTTTATGAGTGATACATGATTTTTTTATTTGGGCCTTATGTTTGTGTGTGTGGTGTGTCAGAGTGTAAACATAAAGCCCCTATACATGGCATCAATTCCAATCAATTTGGCAGATTATTGAATATTGAAGACATTTTTGTGTTTTCGATAGACGACATTGATCAGTCTATTGAAAAAAAAAAACTGACAGGGCAATGTGGAAAATGTTCTGTCGACCCCATCTTCCAGTACCTACCTTCTGTAGTTTTCAAGCGTGTAGTTATTGGTTTTCCCTGACTTGTGGTGTGATCTTTCTGTGTTCTTCTGGTTTTCCAACTTTAGCCAGTTCCTTGCCTCTGAATGCCTGTCACCTGCCCTGACTCCGGACCGTGTTCTGACTTTGCTCTTCCCAACTCTCTTGTACCTTGCCTTGTTGACTGTCCATGTACTGCACCTCTGTTCCTGTTTGTCTGAAGAAGAACCACATCGGCTCCGAAACGTCACGATAAAGTTGATGCACTTAAGACTGGTGTGTGCCCAGCTATATTTACTATTTTGACCTCTGTTCCTGACACCGATTTGTACTTTTGGGTAGCGCTCACGCTAGTGTGCCCTGTCTGCCTGTTTCGTGATGGTTTATTTGAGTATTTCCGGCCTCAGCTCATATACCCTGCACTTTTAGTCTAGGAGACAACCGATCCCTGTGAGGCGCTACAAATCTCCCCGCAGGCGGGGGCTGGTCTATTGGTGAAGCAAGTGTATAAGATTGGGGCATCTGGGCTAAAGGAATTTTGGGGATCTGGAGCGTTACACACACTTTTCCAATCTACTCCAGGGGAAAATCAAGTGGTGTGAAAATATTGCTATTTTGGCAAAATCGGGGTTTTCCAGTGATCAGACATGCTGGTAAATATTGATTATTATCAAATGCTATCATCAGTTTTACTGATTGGGGGTTTTCCAAAATGGCTCTGAATGTGTTTGTGTGTACCAGGCCTTATTCACCATGGATATTCGTTTTAAATTACATTCCTTAAGGTGCATACACGGCCGTTTCTGTGTATGGGCAATTTGTCAGTCAGATGACCCGAATGTCGTTTCGACTGACAAAGTGTCCATACATGGCACAATTGTCAGCCGAACTGCCTGTGCATACACATTGTGCGTCGTGGGTCGATCACACATGTGTATGAGGCTTTAGTTGGGCACAATTTCCATCATTTTGCCAGATACATTCATGGTTAAACCCCTGTGCCTCATTGACAGGTAGGGGACAGTAGGTACCTTACAAGCACAGGTGTACACTTGCTTAGTAAAATGCCATAAGCATCAAACAATGGGAGACCGTGAACAACTGGGAAAATAGAGGACCAGTTCAACCCAAACCTGTAAAAAATTCATAATTTGCAAATAATGTGTATAAAAATGTTTGCGAATACACAAAAAACATGTTGTGTACTGTATAATATACACAAGGAAAAGGTATTACAACCTGGAACAACTGCACATGTTTTTATGGGCTTTAAGAATATAGATAGATGAGCATCATAGGCTCGTCCATATGGGGACATTCAAATCATTGGTATCTAGTGTATGAGGTTTTGCATAGATTTTTATTAATGCAAAACATTGTCTGGATTTGAATTTGTTATTATATTATTGCGGCAGATTTTGGTCACTAAGCAGGGTTTTTCAGTGCATACACATGGACACACAGTGGATGAATACTGAAAAGGAGACAAGCCATATAGAAACCAAATGTTCAATGACTGAAGCAGGTGTTTAAAGGTTAAGTGTTTAGTCTAAGCCCCACCTGCACCTCAGTCTGGGATTATCCAATTGGAAGAAGCGATTCTTGCAAATGTGTCTTCCTATTGGTCAGGCCCTGGCCCAAAAGAGGGGTGGAGCAATAACTGTACAGCTTTACTAGTATGATTAGTCCATACTAAGCACATTTATATGAAAATCACTTGGATGCTGATGAGTGTTGTAATGCATTACCATCTAGGAAAGGTTTAACAAAAGATAGAAATGTGTTAAATTAATTCATCAGTCGCTTGTAACCCCTCCTATTCTCCTTCCTCATTAGCTCCGACATGCTCAGTGTGCTTGTTTCAGGGGAGACAGAAGTGATGTCTGATCTACATTGTATTCCCTATTCTACATGGAAAAGGAGTGGAAGGGGAAGTAGCTGCAGGACTTGCTGTAGTGAACCAGTTACATTTTCACACAGGTATATATATGGTTAGGCTGGTGTAAGATGTTAATGTGTACTGTTTGGGCTATAAGCCTTAACTTCTTTTTATCTTGCTTTTTCTAAACCAGTGTGGGTCTACTCAGGTGTAGTTAGCAGAGTAGCTAGAAATACACAGGCTGAATAATAGTGTCGAAGAATTGGAGGGGTGGATTTCCTTTAAAGGGTAACTCCACTGGTAAAATAATGTTTTGATTCAGTTTTATTGAAGAACGGGAGGTAAAGGAGCCGTGTCTTACTGTACTTGCCGTTCTTCTAAAAACTTTCAGGAGCTGGGAACAAAGGTAAGATACTTACCCAGTCTCTCACTCCCTATGGCGCCTCTGACAGGTCCCCACAGACTTTGTATTCTACGTGCATGCGCATAACGTACTAAGTCCGTGGGACCTGTGAGAGGACGCGATAGAGGAATGAGAGACTGGGTAAGTTTCTTAAATTAAAGCTCCTGAATGTTAATTGAAGAAAGGGAGGTAAGACACAGCTCCTTACCTCCTGTTTTTCAGTAAAAGTGAATAGCAAAAAAATATTTACGAGAAGATTCATCATCAGCAGAAGAGTCTCATTGGTTGGTTAAAAATGAAAAGCAAGTATGAATACTCCAAGTTGACGTTACCATCGTCCCTCCTTACCAGGCTCTGCACACTGCATTGTGAGAACCCAGAAGGAAGAGGAGCACGAAGGGTAAATATTACACTGGGCTGGAAAGGTGTTAACACTTTTACCGGATGCAGGGACAGGAGCAGGATTTCTGAGGGAGGGATTCCTGAAAGGATTATCATGGACAATGTTAATATCAGGGAACCAACATTTTTGGCACACCCTGATTAAAGGCCAAACCCATGTTTAAGTAGATCTTCACTATATTTTCCTTGATTTAAAAATAAAAGGATATTAGGGTCCCTTAAGGAGTCCCATGACCGTATAAAACTGACATATAGGTATGTATATTGTGCGCTTGTACTATGATGTTTTGCAATCACCTTTTTTTTTTGTGAATCGCACGTGCTCCAATTCAGACTATTAGGACGAGGCCATGCTAAGCGCGCAAGAGCTTTGTATGCATTGGTGACCATTTGGCTGCGATCCCTGTCTTTTCTGGGGTTTAGAACACTTGCGAATCGCACCAATAATGTGATCATGCAATCCGGTCATCGGATCGTAGTGCAAACAGCCCCATCGCAACTAGTGTGCCACTCATTGTACTAGGCCACTCCTAGTGTACGGTTTTTGCCATGCGATTGGATTGCAAACACGATTGGATCGTGTGTTAAAATGTGTGTTATGTGGCCTAACCTTTCTGTCCCTGTATACAAAGTTAGTGTGTGTAAGGTCAGTGGTCAGTACTGTGGGCAGTAGCTAATAAAGGGGTTAATTGATATGTTACAGGTATAACCCTCGTATAATATAAACAATATTACCATAAAATCCTTGTTCCTTTCGTCCCTGTATACATAGTTAGTGTGTGTAAGGTCAGTGGTGCAGAACTGTGGACAGTAGCTTAATAAAGGGGTTAATTGATGTTACAGGTATAACCCTCATTATAGTATAAACAATATTCCATATAAATCCTTGTCCCTTTCTGTCCCTGTATACATAGTTAGTGTGTGTAAGGTCAGTGGTCAGTACTGTGGACAGTAGCTGTAATAAAGGGGTTAATTGATATGTTACAGGTATAACCCTCATTATAATATAAACAATATACCATATAAATCCTTGTCCTTTCTGTCTCTGTATACATAGTTGCGTGTTGTAAGGTCAGTGGTCAGTACTGTGGACGAGTAGCTGTAATAAAGGGGTTAATTGATATGTTACAGGTATAACCCTCATTATAATATAAACAATATTATCATATAAATCCTTGTTCCTTTCTGTCCCTGTATACATAGTTAGTGTGTGTAAGGTCAGTGGGCAGTACTGTGGACAGTAGCTGTAATAAAGGGGTTAATTGATATGTTACAGGTATAACCCTCATTAAAGTATAAACAATATTACCATATAAATCCTTGTTCCTTTCTGTCCCTGTATACATAGTTACTGTGTGTGTAAGGTTAGTGGTCAGTACTGTGGGCAGTAGCTGTAATAAAGGGGTTAATTGATATGTTACAGGTATAACCCCATTATACTATAAACAATATTACCATATAAAATCCTTGTCCCTTTCTGTCCCTGTATACATAGTTAGTGTGTGTAAGGGTCAGTACTGTGGACAGTAGCTGTAATAAGGGGTTAATTGATATGTTACAGGTATACCCTCATTATATATAAACAATATTATCATATAAATCCTTGTTCCTTTGTCCCTGTATACATAGTTATGTGTGTAAGGTCAGTGTCAGTACTGTGGACAGTAGCTGTAATAAAGGGTTAATTGATATGTTACAGTATAACCCTCATTATAGTATAAACAATATTACCATATAAATCCTTGTTCCTTTCTGTCCCGATACATAGTATGGTGTAAGGTAGTGGTCAGTACTGTGGGCAGTAGCTGTAATAAAGGGGTTAATTGATATGTTACAGGTATAACCCTCATTATAGTATAACATATACCATATAAATCCTTGTTCCTTCTGTCCCGTATACATAGTTAGTGTGTGTAAGGTCAGGGTCAGTACTGTGGACAGTAGCTGTAATAAAGGGGTTAATTGATATGTTACAGGTATAACCCTCATTATAGTATAAACAATTTACCATATAAATCCTTGTTCCTTCGTGCCCTGTATACATAGTTAGTGTGTGTAAGGTCAGCGGTCAGTACTGTGGACAGTAGATGTAATAAAGGGGTTAATTGATATGTTACAGGTATAACCCCATTATAGTATAAACAATATTACCAATAAATCCTTGTTCCTTTCTGTCCCTGTATAAATAGTTAGTGTGTGTAAGGTCAGTGGTCAGTACTGTAGACAGTAGCTGTAATAAAGGGGTTAATTGATATGTTACAGGTATAACCCTCATTATAGTATAAACAATATTACCATATAAATCCTTGTTCCTTTCTGTCCCTGTATAAATAGTTAGTGTGTGTAAGGTCAGTGGTCAGTACTGTAGACAGTAGCTGTAATAAAGGGGTTAATTGATATGTTACAGGTATAACCCTTGTTATAGTATAAACAATATTACCATATATATCCCTTACGTTCTGCCTAACCACCGATCATCACCATTGCCTGGTTACTAAGGCTCATACAGTATCGCGGGATGATTGTGGTAGACTAAGCCAAAACATAATTTAAAATTGTAGTCACAACCAAGCTTTGAATGGGACATAATCTCCCAATCTCATGGTTTAAAATGGGCCAGGTTGCTTTTCTCTTTTTTTTTTTCTCTCTCTTTCTGTTATGTACAAAGCCTAACGCTGACCATACCGGCCATAATCTGAGTTCTTACCTGCCAACATTCATGCGACATTTAGAAAACTGCCTGGCCATTCATTTTATAACAAAACATAAAACTAGTAATGATGATGGGCAACATCTGAAAGTAATAACCGCAGCACCAGACATTATGCCGATTCCACAATCACGCTGGATCTAACACCCAATCAGCGCATCAGTGTATTTTTGGCTTGGCAAGGTGGCAAACTAGCCTATATTTATATAAAGCCTTGCCCTTTGGTGGAGACCAGAACCATACTGAAATTTTGTGATGTTTTGTTTTTATTTTAGGAAATACAAAGCCCATTAACAAAGTACGATATGCGTGAGGTCCTACAAACAGGTTAGACCTTGTCTGTTTCCCCTTTCTCCTGTCATTACTGTATATATATTTGCTTTTGAGAGATTAGTCTGACAGATTTGTTTAACTCCTCCTATTACAACATTAACAACCTGCCTACCTGGCCCTACCTGCATGTGGTTCCTTATTTAAACCCTTGAATCTTCCTGTACATTTATCTTCCCTGCGGATAGTCTGGTACAAAGGGAAGGGATTTTATCATGTCCAGTGCAGCTGTTGAGATAATTAAGGCCAAAGATGTGGCTGATGGCCTGGGTACCAAAAGAAACCCGATGAAATATCTAAACCAAGATTTTGAGAAATTGAGAGAGCAATGCCTGGCATCAGGCACCCTGTTTAAAGATGAGGAGTTTGCAGCGTGCCAGTCTGCACTGGGTTTCAATGAACTTGGACTGGGATCTTCTAAAACGATGGGGGTCGTATGGAAAAGACCTACGGTAAGAAACATCAAATGCCATAGCTCATTAATAATAATCTCATTATTACCTCAAAATTGTGATGAATTAAAATACCCAATTTAATACATTGTTATTCTGTTTACACCGTGATCCGACAATGACGCTGCATGTCATGTGACTTGTGTAACTGGATATGGTGGGTCATGAATCATTGGCGAAGAGTCCTGGTTTCAAAGTTGGTTTAGATTTTTAGAAAATATCGAAAAACACAAAAATCACGATTGGATAAAATTCCAATTCTAGTGGGTTTGAATCAGATTTTTTTTTGTTCTGTGGAATTTCAAGATGTATGTTCCATGAGATTCGCCAGTTTTTTTTTTGATCCATTGCTTTGTATACAATGGGTTAGATTTCAAACCTGCTGGACAATATTATTTTTCAGTCCCATTGTAATGGGAATTGCTAACGAGGTTAGAGAAAAGCATTGTTGAGAAGGTATAAATTTGACGTCTGTTCATACATTAAGCTAGGTACACACAGTACAGATTTCTGAAAGATGACAGACAGGATCTGCAAGATCCTGTCTGCCATCTTTCAAAGATCTGCATACACACAGTCCCGAGCGTTCTCCCTATGAACTTCATAAGGAGAATGCTCGGGACTGTGTGTTTCCATCTATAGGGAGTCTAGCGCAGCTGTGTGTTTCCTCTATAGGGAGTCTAGCGTGGCCAATGGAAATTTTTGGCCTTTCCCGAACGAGCGTTCGGCCGACCCGATCGTTCGGGAAACGAACGTACACACATAACGATAAAACCCCGATACCATCGAATCCGACAGTATCATTACTGTATGTACCCAGCTTAGTGTTGCTTTTGGCCTTTTAGACCAAAATGTCGCTAATGCTTAAACAGTTTTAATAAAAAAAAATCAAAATAAAAAAAACAGGATTGATTTACATACCTACCTGAATATCTGTAATCTTGTGTTTTAGTACCTGGGCACAAGAACTTCTTGAGCGTGTGCCAGCACTCTATGCATAACCATAAAATAGTAACTTTACTTGTCCTTTAAACAGAGTAGATACCAACATTGGGAGTCATATTTACAAGGAATACCTGTGTTATGGGAAATTCAGCCCCCCCTCCCCCCAATGTGGGTGACCTTTGTTTTTTCATTGGTCTGACAACTGACACCAAATCTTGCCTAAAGCACAAAAGCAATTTAGTCATTAAAGGCATCACTTAATTAGGAAGCTGTATTTGGGACATAAGGGATGAGGCTGTCACATGGATAGGCTTTCCAGTTTAAATGGCAGAATATTAATGCACTACAACCAGATTATTTATAATTGCACAATGCATCTAATGGGAATACTTATCAGCTTTTCAGTGTGATCATTATAAACTGCAAGGAAAATAAGCATTGAACACGTCAACTTAATATATGGATTTCTTTTGATTTCTTCTTGTGTGTGGATTCCGTGGGGTGTAACTGACATCTAGTGTAAATTTCACATCAATAGCCCCACTAGAAATTTACTAGATTAGTTAACTGGAGGGCTGGATGTCACACTGGGTGATTAGTTAACTGGGGGGCTGCATGTCACACTGGGTGATTAGTTAACTGGAGGGCTGTATGTCACACTGGGTGATTAGTTAACTGGAGGGCTGGCTGTCACACTGGGTGATTAGTTAACTGGAGGGCTGGCTGTCACACTGGGTGATTAGTTAACTGGAGGGCTGGCTGTCACACTGGGTGATTAGTTAACTGGAGGGCTGGATGTCACACTGGGTGATTAGTTAACTGGAGGGCTGGCTGTCACACTGGGTGATTAGTTAACTGGAGGGCTGGCTGTCACACTGGTTGGTGAACTGGGGGGCTGGCTGTCACACTGAGGGGATTAGTTAACTGGAGGGCTGGCTGTCACCTGGGTGATTAGTTAACTGGAGGGCTGGATGTCAGGGTGATTAGTTAACTGAGGGCTGGATGTCAGGGTGATTAGTTAACTGAAGGGCTGGATGTCACACTGGGTGATTAGTTAACTGGATCACAGCTGGGTGATTAGTGAACTGGAGACTGGTTGTAACACTGGGTGATTAGTGAATTGGAGGGCTGGTTGTAACACTGGGTGATTAGTTAACTGGATGTTACACTAGGTGATTTGTTAACTGATGTCACACTGGGTGATTAGTTAACTGGAGGGCTAGAGGTCACACTGGGTGATTAGTGAACTGGAGGGCTGGATGTTACACTGGGTGATTAGTGAACTGGAGGGCTGGATGTTACACTGGGTGATTAGTGAGCTGGAGGACTGAGTTGTCACACTGGGTGATTAGTTAACTGAGGGCTGGCTGTCACACTGGGTGATTAGTTAACTGGATGTCACACTGGGTGATTGTGAACAGGACGGCTGAATGCCACACTGGGTGATTAGTTAACTAGTTCTCACACTGTGTGATTAGTTAACTGAAGGGCTGGCTGTCACAACTGGGTGATTAGTGAACTGGAGGGCTGGATGTCACACTGGGTGATTAGTTAACTAGATGTCACACTGGGGGATTAGTCAACTGGAGGGCTGGTTGTCACACTGGGAATTAGTTAACTGGAGGGCTGGATGTCACACTGGACGATGATTAACTGGAGGGCTGGATGTTACACTGGGTGATTAGTGAACTGGAGGCTGGATTTACTGGTGTTAGAGCTGGAGGACTGAGTTGTCACACTGGGTGATTAGTTAACTGGAGGGCTGGCTGTCACACATGGGTGATTTTTTAACTGGATGTCACACTGGGTGATTAGTGAACAGGACGGCTGAATGCCACACTAGGTATTAGTTAAGTAGTTCTCACACTGTGTGATTAGTTAACTGAGGGCTGGCTGTCACACTGGGTGATTAGTGAACTGGAGGGCTGGATGTCACACTGGGTGATTAGTTAACTAGATGTACACTGGGGGATTAGTTAACTGGAGGGCTGGTTGTCACACTGGCTGATTGTTAACTGGAGGGTTGATGCCACACTGGTCGATTGTTAACTGGAGGGCTGGATGCCACACTGTGCGATTAGTTACTGGAGGGTTGGATGCCACACTGGGTGATTAGTTAACTGGAGGTCACACTGGTGATTAGTTAACTGGAGGGCTGGATGCCACACTGGGCAATTAGTTAACTGGAGGCAGGATGCCACACTGGGCGATTAGTTAACTGGAGGGCTGGATGCCACACTGGGCGATTAGTTAACTGGAGGGCTGGAAGCCACACTGGCGATAGTGAACTGGAGGGCTGGATGCACACTGGGTGATTAGTTAACTAATCACCCAGTGTGACATTCAGCCCTCCAGTTCACTAATCGCCAGTGTGGCATCCAGCCCTCCAGTTAACTAATCGCCCAATGTGACATCCGTTAACTAATCACCCATGTGACATTCAGCCCCCAGTTAACTGGATGTCACACTGGGTGATTAGTGAACTGAGGACTGGTTGAAACACGGGGTGATTAGTTACTGAGGGCTTGTTGTAACACTGGGTGATTAGTTAACTGGATGTCACACTAGGTGTTAGTTAACTGGAGGGGCTGGAAGTCACACTGGGTGATTAGTTAACGATGTCACACTGGGTGATTAGTTAACTGGAGGGCTGGTTGTAACACTAGGTGATTAGTTAACTGGCTGTCACACTGGGTGATTAGTGAAGTGGAGTGTTGGATGTCACACTGTGTGATTAGTGAACTGGAGGGCTGGTTGTAATACAGGGTGATTAGTGAACTGGAGGGCTGGTTGTAACACTGGGTGATTAGTTACTGGAGGGCTGATGTCACACTGTGTGATTTTTTAACTGGATGTCATACTGGGTGATTAGTGAAGTGGAGTGTTGGATGTCACACTGTGTGATTAGTTAACTGGATGTCACACTGGGTGATTAGTGAACTGGAGGGCTGGATGTCACACTAGGTGATAAGTGAACTGGAGGACTGGTTGTAACACTGGGTGATTAGTTAACTGGATGTCACACTGGGTGATTAGTGAACTGGAGTGCAAGTTATCACAACTGGTGATAGTTAACTGGAGTGCTGGATGTCCCACTGGGTGTTTAGTTAACTGATGTCCACTGGGCAATTAGTGAACTGGAGGGCTGGTTGTACACTGGTGTTAGTAAATTTGACACACTGGCTGGAGGGTTTACGGTAACAATCATATTATATATAAATGCTAATGTAAATTAGCTTGTCTCTGATAAGCTCGGTAAACCCATCAGATGCTTCATCCCGACCGACTGTTCGCACTTTCGACTGCTTGGCTAGAACAAGGACTGTCATCACGCAAAAGGCGGTAACCGAATGAGTGCTCCATAGAGCTTCGGCTTTCTGATGCATATAAGTGCCTATTCGTCCGATTCAGTCGAACAAACAGTTAGACGTTGGTCATGGCCAGCGAAAAACCCATGAAATATTTTCAGCTGTGATTGACCTATACACTGAACTATTGGTTGATCGGGCTGACATTGCATGGTGTGTACACAGCCTTAGTTCAAGTTTCCCTGTGTAACCCCTGGAAGTTCAGCATTCACTGACTGGCAGCTCAGCCATGCTCAGATAGTCTCAGAGCAACTACCAATCTACCTCAAGTTCGTACAGGGGTCCTCATTCCACTGAGGTACTGATTGGCTATTTGCCACTGCCTTTAAATGCAATGTATGTGCTCTTGCTGGCTGCATAGTTTGGTTGCATATCATAGGTTAGGTTGAGTCCAAACCAAACAAATCAGGTGGCCCAATCATGCCACAAGCATCGGATAGCCATGTACATTGCTCTCTTCATTTGTATGCCGGGAATGAGCTATGTACTTACAATCAAAAGATGAAGAAATTATGGGCTAGGCCACACTAACGCTTTTCTTGCAGAGCTGCCTGGGAGCACGTTCATTTCTATGTGTTTGATTTTAAAGGAAGTGGTGGAAACCCTAGAGACATGGAGCATGTAATGTCCTTCCACTGACTTCATTAGAATTCTATAAAGGATATGCACAGGTCACAACACTCCATGACTGTTTACTCCACCATCAGGCAGTGTCAGGTCCAAGAGGGGATTCTGTTTATTACCTTGGGAGTTTTATTTATAAAAATTTATTGGGTTTTATTTACTGAGCTTATCTTTTCCTTATAATATTTTCTTATTCCAATTTATTCTTTTTTCTCTCTAGGTCTTGTTAGTTTCATACCCATGTAATAGGCGTGATACATGTGTTTTATTAGCCTG
Organism: Hymenochirus boettgeri; assembly: GCA_019447015.1. Taxonomy (NCBI): domain Eukaryota; kingdom Metazoa; phylum Chordata; class Amphibia; order Anura; family Pipidae; genus Hymenochirus; species Hymenochirus boettgeri. The sequence goes on from CM033473.1 coordinate 36,343,629, forward strand.
ACCAGACCATTTATTTCATCTCACTGCTCTTCTGTATCTCTAGTTTTATAGAATTCTGTGTGTTTGCCACTAGGTGGCATCTATATTGGTACTAGGTGGCAGGCATATTATGGTATGATATCTTGGGTTATTACATACTCCCCATAATTACCCCATCAATCGGTGCACTTAAGAAAAAAGTTATCAGAGAAGCATGGGGAATACAATTAAGTGGACCTGGTCTTAAATTCTCAATAGTGTACCGATTAAAAGGGATTGTTGGAGTAGGACCTATTCTAATGTCTTATAACTCCATGGTTTTTACCTCCTGATATTCCTACATGTCATTTCTCTGGCTCATATTTTATTTTAATAGTAGTATAATATAATATCAGGACAGATCTGAAACGGTACATTGGAAGTAATTTTATAATGTATGGCCGACCGGGACATATTCCAGTCTTTAATCCTTTTTGGTAAGTGACACCCTTAAGATTATTAAGGTAGCAAGTGTTTCTGTATAATGTAGTTCCTTTACATTGCTCCACGTGCCAACAATCTGTCCAATCAATTGGAGCAGGATCATGTGATAATATGGAATAGAGCAATCAGCTGTTACCAGTCTAGTTCCTGTATCCTCTCTTTTACATATAATATAATCATCTTGGCTGAGTTTTCACTCTATACAAAGACTTATCCAAGGTGCAGGGGGTAACTGAGTAACGGGCCTGGGAGCCAAGGGGTCCCATCTACTTATTTTTCCTATGACCAGATTTAGCCTCCTGGGGGCCCAGTGATTCCTAGTTACGCCACTGAAGAGGTGATTGGGGGAAATTTCAGTTGGGAAGGGGGCGCCAGGGGAGACTTGCTTAGGTCATCAAAATGGCTAGAACACCCTTTGCCAGACCTGTTCAAATGTTGGAGGTCAATGACTGAATATGCTAGTCGAGACACACACCCGGGTTACCCCCCCCCCCCCCAATGGACCACCCTTCCCCTGGCAGCCTCATTGGTACCATGGCAGGATTGGTACTACCTTTTCTTGATGCGTATGTCCATAAAGTAGAAGTACGTGTGTTTGACCTGCCAAAGCAAGAGCACGATCACGGATAATTTGTCTCTGTTCTTTCCTGTCTCTTGGATGATTAATTGAAGAACGGGGGGGGGGGTTTAAGACATACTCCTTTACTTCCCCCTTCTTCAAATAAACTAAAAAAGGGTACATTTTGAGTTAAATACCTTTTAAAGGGAAGAGAAAAAAAATGTATACAACTGCACAACAAAAAAAACACACACAAAAAGGTGCAGTTGTGTTAGAATTTTTGCCATTTTTAACAATTAAGTAAGCCCAAGTGCTGCTAGCTATAGAGGATTGGGGGAAGATAAGGGAAATGATTTTATTGTTAGCAAACAGAAATACAGAGCCTGGACACAAAAACAATAAAACACAACACAGTGTGTGTCTGTGTATAGGACATTTTGGAAAGATAGGAGGTCATTATGTGATTACAGAGTCTCTTAAAAGCAAGTCCCGAAATGTTTACTGTCTGGTCTTATTGTCTTTCTCTTTTGGGTGGGGGGGAGGTTGTCATTAAATGCTATAGGATTTCTGTACTTTAACTACACAACCATAATTATATCCTGGAATTGTCTCCAGGCTGATCTGTTATATGGTTACATGAAGGAATACAAAAGTCTTTCAAGAAGTTTGGTGCTTTGTGCACCCCTCCCCCCTGTAGTGTTCAGCTAGATCAGCCCAATGTTACATTGATTTTACACTCCTTTCTGACATGTACTGTATGCATGTATGCATGCTTGCATTTATGTGTGTATGCATGTATACTAGCCCAATGTTATGTTGAAAATCAGAAATGTAGATTAGTTACGTAACATACATTATATATACAAATGTAAAAAAAAAACTGGTTTTCCGTGTTTTGGTCTCCAATCAGCATAAAAAGTGTTAAAAAACAGCATACAGTATTAGAAACAACTTCAAGCCAAACTCCCCTTTGGGATTGGTCAAGTCTATAAAGCACTTTTTCAGAAATGCTCTAGTTCTGGTGGCTTCTACTTGCTAATTCAACGTGTTTTCCTTCGGCTTTTTCAATATATCTATGTATGTATGCATGTACACTAGCCCATGTTCTGTTGATTTAACACTCCTTTCTGACATGTATGTATGTAGTATCATGCATGTATGTATACATGTATGTATGTATGTGTGCGTGTATGTATGCATCAATCGATCATAAATTCTTACAAAGTTTATCGACCAGATCATGATTTGCAATAAACATTACAGAGTGGTCCGGGCAGCTGTTGGAACGCTGGGAGGTAAAACTTAGTATATGGCCAGCTTAACCCATTAAAAAATAGCAGCCCACTAACTACAATTAGGATGTGAATACTAGAGATGATAACTATTGATACATAGATTGTTACATAGACTGATATATATATATGATACATACTGTTACTTAGACTGATATATATATTGATACATAGACTGTTTGTATTGGGCCTTACTTGTTGTTGCTGTATCACATTTTCCGAACGATCGCGAGGCCAACGAATGTCCCATCAACTCACTGTCAATTTGAAAAGCCGAGAATTTCCCTCAGTTGCTGTTGTCTCCTTGTACTTAAAGTATAGGGAGTTGACTGCGGCTGGGGGAAAACTGCAGCCCAGATGTTCTCCCTATGCTTTACATGGCTGTGCTTTACATGGCTGCGTTTTACATGGCTGCGTTTTACATGGCTGCGTTTTACATGGCTGTGCTTTACATAGCTGTTTTTTACATAGGGAGAACGCTTGGGACTGTGTGTAGCGTACTTGCCGATTCTGTCTGTCATTTTCTTCCAATGTGGCAAGTATGTCCCAGCTTTAGTGTCCCAACTCTGACTTTGACGCTAATGGTAATGTAGTGCAAATTTCTTAGTAAAACAGAACATAGACTGGGTAAAAATGGCCGGGGTGAAGCAAATGTCTCCTAATGCCCGCTCCTAACTGTCTAATCTGCCTGCATATTAAAGCCCCTCCATTCCCCTTATTAATTTAGTTGCCCTTCTTGAACTGCTTCCATTTCCAGATGTCCCTTTTGTATATGGGATTCCAAAACTGCACCGTATATTACAAATGAAGAATTACCAGTGCCTTGTAGAGGGAGAATAATATTTTTTTCCTCTTGAACTTCTTTATTCAAGACAATATCTGCTAGCTCTACTCTAGCCGTTGCTGTCGGTCATTGTTTGCTACAGCTAAGTCTGTTATCTACCAGAACTAGAGATGGCTGAACTTAAAAAATTCTCTCGTTTCCAACTATATGAAAAGTTCGAAAGTTCGAAAATGGACCCATTAAAGTCAATGGGAGTCAAATAGTTTGAAAAGTTTGAATGAAATACAATTAAAATATCAATGGTAACTTAATGTAAATATTCCAAGTGTAGAGGGGTCCAGGCATAGATATGGTGCAAAATAGTGAGTTTATTCCTCATTAAGAGTAACAGACAGGAAATGTTTCGGCCCACACTCAGCCCTTTATCAAGCCTAAAAAAAAAAAAGGGCTGAGTGTGGGCCCGAAACATTTCCTGTCTGTTTACTCTTAATAGAGGAAAAACTCACCTATTTTGCACACCATATCTATGCCTGGACCCCTCTACACTTGGAATTTTGCCGTTATGGACTATTTTGGGTGAGGCAGCGTAACCCATATCAGAGGGAGCCAGAAGTTACGTGAAGATTCGGTATGATTCTTTATGTTGATCTATGTAAATGGCTGTGGGACCTGGGAAATGTCTGGGGAACATGTTCCAATATCCAGGACTTTCGAAAAATCAATTTTACTTTCACGCATTCTACTTCTCGAGCTCTCGCGTTCGAACATTTATAATTATACCATAAACGACTCGCAAATTTGTAATTCGATATTTACTCGCGTATGGGTATATAGACATTTTACTACATTACGTTAAAGTTATCTCCCTGATAAAAGTCACGTGGGTTGTAAGGATAATATGTGGAAGGTGGATACCTGCAGTATCCTGTGTTCTTTGAGCAGTAGTTTAAAAGAAATCCAATGAGTTTGTCCTGAACACTGTGGATGGTGAAGGTCCTCCACTGTCAGTGACTGCCTGCCTGGGAATGTCCACGTGTGCGTTCCTTTATTGCATGCCAGAATGTTGAGGATCCGTCAGGACTGCTGTCTGTGTGATCCGATTGGTTGGTAGTTTCTACACACCACACCACACCGACGATCCACTCACATCTCCTCAGCTGTCAGGGCACTGTCCCGACCAATACAAAAGATAGAGTGGGAATAAGCGTTCACACCTCCCTATGAATAATAGGAATAGATTTGTTTACAATGTAATAGTAAAATGGTAAACTAGTGGGACAGTTAAGTTTTGTACACACGTCAGCTGACCCCGACACACAGGTGTAGATACGATGGAGGGCTGGATGTCACACTGGGTGATTAGTTAACTGGAGGGCTGGATGTCAGGGTGATTAGTTAACTGAAGGGCTGGATGTCAGGGTGATTAGTTAACTGAAGGGCTGGATGTCACACTGGGTGATTAGTTAACTGGATGTCACACTGGGTGATTAGGGTTAACTGGAGGGCTGGCTGATCACACTGGAGTGATTAGTTAACTGGAGGGCTGATGTCACACTGGTGATTAGTTAACTGGAGGGCTGGATGTCGGGTGATTAGTTAACTGGGAAGGGCTGGATGTCAGGGTGATTTAGTTAACTGAAGGGCTGGATGTCACACTGGGTGATTAGTTAACTGGATGTCACACTGGGTGATTGGTGAACTGGAGGGACTGGTTGTAACACTGGGTGATTAGTGAATTGGAGGGCTGGTTGTAACACTGGGTGATTAGTTAACTGGATGTTACACTAGTGATTTGTTAACTGATGTCACACTGGGTGATTAGTTAACTGGAGGGCTAGTAGGTCACACTGGGTGATTAGTGAACTGGAGGGCTGGGATGTACACTGGGTGATTAGTGAACTGGGGCTGGATGTTACACTGGGTGATTAGTGAGCTGGAGGACTGAGTTGTCACACTGGGTGATTAGTTAACTGGAGGGCTGGCTGTCACACTGGGTGTTAGTTAACTGGATGTCACACTGGGTGATTAGTGAACAGGCAGACGGCTGAATGCCACACTGGGTGATTAGTTAACTAGTTCACACACTGTGTGATTAGTTAACTGAAGGGCTGGCTGTGTCACACTGGTGATTAGTGACTGGAGGGCTGGATGTCACACTGGTGATTAGTTAACTAGATGTCACACTGGGGGATTAGTCAACTGGAGGGCTGGTTGTCACACGGTATTATTTTAACTGGAGGGCTGGATGTCACACTGGACGATTAGTTAACTGGAGGGCTGGATGTTCCACTGGGTGATTAGTGAACTGGAGCTGGATGTTAACTGGGTGATTAGTGAGCTGGAGGACTGAGTTGTACACTGGGTGATTAGTTAACTGGAGGGCTGGCTGTCACACTGGGTGATTAGTTAACTGGATGTCACACTGGGTGATTAGTGAACAGGACGGCTGATGCCACACTAGGTGATTAGTTAAGTAGTTCTCACACTGTGTGATTAGTTAACTGAAGGCGGCTGTCACACTGGGTGATTAGTGAACTGGAGGGCTGGATGTCACACTGGGTGATTAGTTAACTAGATGTCACACCTGGGGGATTAGTTAACTGAGGGCTGTTGTTCACACTGGTGTGAGTTAACTGGAGGGTTGATGCCACACTGGTCGATTAGTTAACTGGAGGGCTGGATGCCACACTGTGCGATTAGTTTACTGGAGGGTTGGATGCCCACACTGGGTGATTAGTTAACTGGAGGTCACACTGGGTGATTAGTTAACTGGAGGGCTGGATGCCACACTGGGCAATTAGTTAACTGGAGGGCAGATGCCACACTGGGCGATTAGTTAACTGGAGGTGGATGCCACACTGGGCGATTAGTTAACTGGAGGGCTGGAAGCCACACTGGGCGATTAGTGAACTGGAGGGCTGAGCCACACTGGGTGATTAGTTAACTAATCACCCAGTGTGACTTCAGCCCTCCAGTTCACTATCGCCCAGTGTGGCATCCAGCCCTCCAGTTAACTAATCGCCCAATGTGACATCCAGTTAACTAATCACCCAGTGTGACATTCAGCCCTCCAGTTAACTGGATGTCACACTGGGTGATTAGTGAACTGGAGGACTGGTTGAAACACGGGTGATTAGTTAACTGGAGGGCTTGTTGTAACACTGGGTGATTAGTTAACTGGATGTCACACTAGGTGATTAGTTAACTGGAGGGCTGGAAGTCACACTGGTGATTAGTTAACGATGTCACACTGGGTGATTGTACTATGGAGGCTGGTTGTAACCTAGGTGATTAGTTTAACTGGCTGTCACACTGGGTGATTAGTGAAGTGGAGTGTTGGATGTCACACTGTGTGATTAGTGAACTGGAGGGCTGGTTGTAATACAGGGTGATTAGTGAACTGGAGGGCTGGTTGTAACCTGGGTGATTAGTTACTGGAGGGCTGGATGTCACACGTGTGATTTTTTAACTGGATGTCATACTGGTGATTAGTGAAGTGGATTGTTGGATGTCACACTGTGTGATTAGTTAACCTGGATGTCACACTGGGTGATTAGTGAACTGGGGCTGGAGTTCACACTAGGTGATAAGTGAACTGGAGGACTGGTTGTAACACTGGGTGATTAGTTAACTGGATTTCACACTGGGTGATTAGTGACTGGAGTGCAAGTTATCACACTGGGTGATTAGTTAACTGGAGTGCTGGATGTCCCACTGGGTGTTGTTAACTGGATGTCACACTGGGCAATTAGTGAACTGGAGGGCTGGTTGTAACACTGGTGTTAGTAAATTTGACACACTGGCTGGAGGGTTTACTGTAACAATCATATATAATATATAAATGCTAATGTAAATTAGCTTGTCTCTGATAAGCTCGGTAAACACCATCAGATGCTTCATCCCGACCGACTGTTCGGCACTTTCGACTGCTTGGCTAGAACAAAGGAGTCATCACGCAAAAGGCGGTAACCGAATGAGTGCTCCATAGAGCTTCGGCTTTCTGATGCATATAAGTGCCTTTCTGCCATTCAGTCGAACAACAGTTAGACGTTGGTCATGGCCAGCGAAAAACCCTGAAATATTTTCAGCTAGATGACCTATACACTGAACTATTGGTTGATCGGGCTGACATTGCATGGTGTGTACACAGCCTTAGTTCAAGTTTCCCTGTGTAACCCCTGTGAAGTTCAGCATTCACTGACTGTGCAGCTCAATGCTCAGATAGTCTCAGAGCAACTACCAATCTACCTCAAGTTCTGACAGGGGTCACTCATTCCGAGGTATCTGATTGGCTATTTGCACTGCCTTTAAATGCAATGTATGTGCTCTTGCTGGCTGCATAGTTTTGGTTGCATATCATAGTTAGGTTGAGTCCAAACCAAACAAATCAGGTGGCCCAATCATGCCAGCAAATCGGATAGCCATGTACTTTGCTCTCTTCATTTGTATGCCGGGAATGAGCTATGTACTTACAATCAAAGAATGAAGAAAAATTATGGGTTAGGCCACACTAACGCTTTTCTTGCAGAGCTGCCGGGAAGCACGTTCTTTCTATGTGTTTGATTTTAAAGGGAGTGGTGGAAACCCTAGAGACATGGAGCATGTAAATGTCCTTCCACTGACTTCATTAGAATTCTATTAAATAGGATATGCACAAGGTCACAACACTCCATGACTGTTTACTCCACCTCACCATCACGGGTCAGGTCCAAGAGGGGATTCTGTTTATTACCTTGGGAGTTTTATTTATAAAAATTTAATTGGGTTTTATTTACTGAGCTTATCTTTCCTATAATATTTTCTTATTCACAATTTATTCTTATTTTCTCTCTAGGTCTTGTTATGTTTTCATACCCATGTATAGGCTTGATTACATGTGTTTTATTAGCCTGACCAGACCATTTATTTCATGCTCACTGCTCTTCTGTAATCTCTATTTTATAGAATTCTGTGTGTTTGCCACTAGGTGGCAGTCTATATATGGTACTAGGTGCAGGCATATTATGGTATATGATATCTTGGGTTTATACATACTCCCCATAATTACCCCATCAATCGGTGCACTTAGAGAAAGAGTAGTGCAGAGAAGCATGGGGAATCAATTAAGTGGACCTGGTCTTAATCTCATCAATTTTACCGATTAAAAAGGGATTGTTGGAGTAGGCAGTCCTATTCTAATGTCTTATAACTCCATGGTTTTTACCTCCTGATTTCCAACAATGTTCATTTTCCTGGCTCATATTTATTTTAATAGTAGTATAATAATAATATCAGGACAGATCTGAAACGGTAACATTGGAAGTAATTTTATAATGTATGGCCAGACCGGGACATATTCCAGTCTTTATCCTTTTTGGTAAGTGACACCCTTAAGATTATTAAGGTAGCAAGTGGTTCTGTATAATGTAGTTCCTTACTATTGCTCCACGTGCCAGACAATCTGTCCAATCAATTGGAGCAGAGTCATGTGATAGATATGGAATAGAGCAATCAGCGTTTACCAGTCTAGTTCCTGTTATCCTCTCTTTTTCATATAATATAATCATCTTGCTGATTTTCCAATCTATACAAAGACTTATCCAAGGTGCAGGGGGGTAACTGAGTAACGGGCCTGGAGCCAAGGGGTCCCATCTACTTATTTTTCCTATGACAATTTGCCTCCTGGGGCCCCAGTGATTCCTAGTTACGCCACTGAAGAGGTGATTGGGGGAAATTTCAGTTGGAAGGGGGCGCCAGGGGAGACTTGCTTAGGTCATCAAAATGGCTAGAACTACCCTTTGTCCAGACCTGTTGGCAAATGTTGGGGTCAATGCCTGATATGCTAGTCGAGACACACACCCGGGTTACCCCCCCCCCCCCACAATGGACCACCCTTCCCCTGGCAGCCTCATTGGGTACCATGGCAGGATTGGTACTACTTTTTCTTGATGCGTATGTCCATAAAGTAGAAGTACGTGTTGTACCTGCCAAAGCAGAGCACGATCACGGATAATTTGTCTCTGTTCTTTCCTGTCTCTTGGATGATTAATTGAAGAACGGGGGGGGGGTTTAAGACAAGCTCCTTTACTTCCCCCTTCTTCAAATAAACTAAAAAAAGGTACATTTTGAGTTAAAATACCTTTTAAAGGGAAGAGAAAAAAAATGTATACAACTGCAAACAAAAAAAAACACACACAAAAATGTGCAGTTGTGTTAGAATTTTTGCCATTTTTAACAATTTAAGTAAGCCCAAGTGCTGCTAGCTATAGAGATTGGGGGAAGATAAAGGAAATGATTTTTTTGTTAGCAAACAGAATACAGAGCCTGGACACAAAACAATAACACACACACAGTGTGTGTCTGTGTATAGAGACATTTTGGAAAGATAGAGGTCATTTGTTTACAGAGTCTCTTAAAAGCAAGTCCCGAAATTTTTACTGTCTGGTCTATGTCTTTCTTGGTGGGTGGGGGGAGGTTGTCATTAAATGCATAGGGATTCTGTACTTTAACTACACACCATAATTATATCCTGGGAATTGTCTCCAGGCTGATCTGTTATATGGTTACATGAAGGAATACAAAAGTCTTTCAGAATTTGGTGCTTTGTGCACCCCTCCCCCCTGTAGGGTTCAGCTAGATCAGCCCATGTTACATTGATTTTACACTCCTTTCTGACATGTACTGTATGCATGTATGCATGCTTGCATGTATGTGTGTATGCTGTATACTAGCCCAATGTTATGTTGAAAAATCGAAATGTAGATTAGATTCGTAACATACATTATATATACAAAATGTAAAAAAAAAACTGGTTTTCCGTGTTTTGTGGTCTCCAATCAGCATAAAAGTGTTTAAAAAAACAGCATACAAGTATTAAGAAACACACTTCAAGCCAAACTCCCCTTTTGGGATTGGTCGAGTCTATAAAGCACTTTTTCAGAAATGCTCTAGTTCTGGTGGCTTCTACTTCTAATTCAACTGTTTTCGCTTCGGCTTTTTCAATATATCTATGTATGTATGCATGTACACTAGCCAATGTTCTGTTGATTTAAACACTCCTTTCTGACATGTATGTATGTATAATGCATGCATGTATGTATACATGTATGTATGTATGTGGCGTGTATGTATGCATCAATCGATCATAAAGTTCTTACAAAGTTTATCGACCAGATCATGATTTGCAATAAACATTACAGAGTGGTCCGGGCAGCTGTTGGAACGCTGGGAGGTAAGAGACTTAGTATATGGCCAGCTTAACCCATTAAAAAATAAGCAGCCCACTAACTACAATTAGGATGTGAATACTAGAGATGATAACTATTGATACATAGATTGTTACATAGACTGATATATTAATATTGATACATAGACTGTTCCTTAGACTGATATATATATGTACATAGACGTTTTGTATTGGGCCTTACTTTTGTTGTTCTGTATCACATTTCCGAACGATCGCGAGGCCACAATCGATTCACCATCAACTTCACTGTCAATTGAAAAGCCCGAGAATTTCCCTCAGTTGCTGTTGTCTCCTTGTACTTAAAGTATAGGGAGTTGACGGCGGCTGGGGGAAAACTGCAGCCCAGATGGTTCTCCCTATCTTTACATGGCTGTGCTTTACATGGCTGCGTTTTACATGGCTGCGTTTTACATGGCTGCGTTTTACATGGCTGTGCTTTAATAGCTGTGTTTTACATAGGGAAACGCTTGGGACTGTGTGTAGCGTACTTGCCGATTCTGTCTGTCATTTTCTTCCAATTGTGCAAGATGTCCCAGCTTTAGTGTCCCAACTCTGACTTTGACGCTAATTTAAGTGTGCAAATTTTCTTAGTAAAACAGAACATTAGACTGGGAAAATGATGGCGGGGTGAAGCAAATGTCTCCTAATGACCGCTCCTAACTTGTCTAATCTGCCTGCAATATAAAGCCCCTCCATTCCCCTTATTAATTTAGTTGCCCTTCTCTGAACTGCTTCCATTTCCAAGATGTCCCTTTTGTAATGGGATTCCAAAACTGCACCGTATATTACAAATGAAGAATTACCAGTGCCTGGTAAAGAGGGAGAATAATATTTTTTTCCTCTTGAATCTCTTTATCAAGACAATATCTTGCTAGCTCTAGCTCTAGCCGTTGCTGTCTGGCATTGTTTGCTACAGCTAAGTCTGTTATCTACCAGAACTAGAGATGGCTGAACTTTAAAAAATTCGGTCCGTTTCCAACTATATGAAAAGTTCGAAAGTTCGAAAATGGACCCTTAAAGTCAATGGGAGTCAAATAGTTTGAAAAGTTTGAATAAATACATAAAAATATCAATGGTAACTTAATGTAAATATTCCAAGTGTAGAGGGGTCCAGGCATAGATATGGTGCAAAATAGGTGAGTTTATTACCTCTATTAAGTAAACAGACAGAATGTTTCGGGCCCACACATCAGCCCTTTATCAAGCCTAAAAAAAAAAAAGGGCTGAGTGTGGCCCGAAACATTTCCTGTCGTTTACTCTTAAAGAGGATAAACTCACCTATTTTGCACCATATCTATGCCTGGACCCCTCTACACTTGGAATTTTGCCGTTATGGATATTTTGGGTGAGCAGGCTAACCCATATCAGGGGAGCCAGAAGTTACGTGAAGAGTCGTTATGATTCTTTTTTTGATCTAATGTAAATGGCTGTGGGACCTGGGAAATGGTCTGGGGAACATGTTCCAATATCCAGGACTTTCGAAAAATCAATTTTACTTTCACGCATTCTACTTTCGAGCTCTCGCGTTCGAACATTTGATAATTATACCTAAACGCTCGCAAATTTGTTAATTGATATTTACTACTCGCGTATTGGTATATAGACATTTTACTAGCATATACGTTAAGGTTATCTCCACTGATAAAAGTCACGTGGGTTGTAAGGATAGATATGTGGAAGGTGGATACCTGCAGTATCCTGTGTCTTTGAGCAGTAGTTTAAAAGAAATCCATGAGTTTGTCCCTGAACACTGTGGATGGTGAAGGTCCTCCACTGTCAGTGACTGCCTGCCTGGGAAATGTCCAACGTGTGCGTTCCTTTATTGCATGCGCAGAATGTGTGAGGATCCTCAGGACTGCTGTCTGTGGTGATCGATTGGTTGGTAGTTTCTACACACACACACACACACCGACGATCCACTCACATCTCCTCAGCTGTCAGGGGCACTGTCCCGACCAATACAAAAATAGAGGTGGGAATAAGCGTTCACACCTCCCTATGATAATAGGAATAGATTTGTTTACAATGTAATAGTAAAATGGTAAACTAGTGGGACAGTTAAGTTTTGTACACACGTCAGCTGACCCGCGACACACGATGTGTACGAACGAGCGCTTCGGCGCGATAATCGGCCCATGTATGGACTGAAATGGCCGCTTGTTGGAGTTCGCCGTGATAAAGTGCCCATACTCGGGCCATTATTGGTGTAATGGCCATTCGTACACATCGTGTGTCACTGTTCGGCAGGGAAATATATAAACTAATAACATATTTACATCATAATATATTTAATAACATCACAATATATTTAATAAACTAACATCACAATATATTTAAAAACATCATAATATTTTCAAGAAATTAACTTCCAAGACATAAAAGGTGCAACTAATGTCACACTTCCAAAGCTAATTACTAAAGGGTAAGTCCACTCTCAAAATTTCTTTTATATTTAGGTAAAAACCAACCCCCCAACCTTAAACGGTTAAACTACCAGAGCCCAGAACTGCACCTGAATAGAGATATAGATCCCTGTAGCAAATGGCATAAACTCTCTATTCCAAAAATTGCTTACCATGGAAAGACCTATAAAATCCTCCCTCGGTGAATAGGATTTCCTACCTCCTTGGGATAGAGACTTTCTTGATTATTTGCCATGAAATCTGCCGGTCCCTCTTCACATTGTGTCCTGGGAGTGGATATGAACTTTAAAGCTGTGTAAACACTTAATGATAAAGGGACAGTTTTGTCAGATTGATGGAAGCGCCCCTGTATGGTTAAAGTGTGTACCGCAGTTCTGAGCATTCCCAAGGCTGACGAAAGTTCACTATCGCCCTCGATACCAGAACTGCACGCAATTTCCCTCGGCCATGTCAGCCCCTGATCTAAAGTATAAGGATTGGCCTCGGCTGAAGGAAACGTGACAGGCCTGAACAGTCTCCCTACACTTTATATATACTTTATATATGGAGATGATTGGACTGTGTGTGGGGGGACAGTTTAAAGATCTGTAGTGTATGTATCAGCTTTAGCTGCCAAGAGAAGGTTTATAACACTGCTCAGTAGGATCAAAATGTACCAGAGGACTGACAAAAGTCCAGTTGTCATCCTTGTTGAAACTTAGCAGCTTAAGGGTTAATCTCCATATCCAGCCTTCCTTACTGTACATATTTGCTTTTGAGTGATTAGGTTGACAGGTCTGTTACTCCTCCCATTAGAAACTAACCACTAAGCTCCCAGTGTTTGGTATTTAAACCTCTCTCTCTTCTCTCCTTGGAACCCACTCCCACTACTCCTAGGTAGGCAGGAAAGGTGCATCATGTCTAGTGCGGCTTCTAAATAGCCAAGGAAGGGCTGCGGCGGATGGACTGGGTACCAATAAGAACCCGGTGCATATTCATCAAGATTTTGCCAAGCTGAGGGCGCAGTGCCTGGCATCGGGCACCCTGTTTAAGATGATGAATTCCCAGCATGCCAGTCGCATTGGGTTTCAATGAACTAGGGGCCCAGCGCTCCTAAAACCATGGGCGTTGTATGGAAAGACCTACGGTAAGGATGGGAACGTTATAGCAAACTCTACTGTTATAGGAGTCAATTTATACACAAAGGGATTCAAACGGTATAAAGCGATGTGGTGTAGAGATGTTTATATTATTAGATTTGGGATGTATTATTTATTATTACAATGTAATTCACTGTTCCCCGAGGATAAATAGTATTTATTTAAATTTATACAAAGTTTTACACAGCTGCAGACTGCCATGATTTTATGCCGCCATGTCATTGTTTAGCTTTTCAATTGGTTTTTAAATGAGAGGAAAAAATGATTTAACATTCCTTAATCCACAAACTAGCGCCTCCCAAGGGTGTAATCCTTATGTTACTGAACATAAATGACACACATGTTGTGTTTAGGATTGGGAGGTCCTGTACCCTAAGGCTGGGTACACACAGACAAATTGAACATGTGTACGAACCTCTAATCATTAATGAGGATAAAAGCAAATCATCATGTATTGTATTGGTAGGATTTCCCCATGGTTTGACTCACATAGAATGTTTTCAGGCATCAACAACACTTCTTTAATTTCTTTAAATATAAACTCCTTCCACTTCAGTTATATATACATACAATGTATTTTCGTTGTGCACACAATTAGCTACACCCTCCCACAATGCCAGATCCAATAAAGACATATATGCAAATATAGAGAGAACTGTGCAGTAACATCATTGATTAGTGATCTCATTCACCCTGATGAAGTTGATTTATTCACCAGCCCTTTGCATGAGTTCTTATAGACCCCAATACCAAAGATGTTCCTGAAGTTCTAACAGACAGCGATCCCTCTTCATGTGTAGTCACAGGTCCTCTTCTGCTTTTGCAAGCTGGTTTCGAACTCATACGGCAGCATGAGGGATTGCGGACTGTGAGTAACTTTAGAGGCAGATGCTTAACTGCAGGGGCCTGAATCCCCACAGAATTGCTTAAAGTGGGCCCCTCTTCCCCTCCATCTGCACCCCCCTCTACCGTGCTGATAGGGATATTTAAAACAGCTGATTGCAGAACCAACTGCCACCTTGATCATTTGTAATACAAGCTGTATAGTACCTGGTGCCCAACCACCAGCCCCCAAAGGCTGGTACAGACTGTGACAAACTAGCATTGTATCTTCCCGTGTTGGACACCAATGATGCCGGACAGAGTGGTAATACACTTAGGATTTTATCATTGGTGGTACAGCCACTCACCAGACAATCTGTCAGTCAGCCCCGTCATGTGTGAAATAACACATCTGTACTTACCTTTAGTCCCTGGTCCCCCCAGTATGACTGTATCCTTCACACACCATTATCACTGCCTATTGCTGATAAATAAAGATTGAAATTGGGAAAGTGTGGGCTGTAATAATAAAGAGGCATATTGGAAAATACCAATATCTTTATCCCTTATCGCCGCGATTAGTATTTTATGATAAGGTCATAAAAATATGACCCAATTATATATCAATGTTTTATGATTTTCTTTCCTTGTCCTTCTCTGGCAGCTCTGACTGGCTTGGCCACACTGCCGCTTTTCCTCACCGCTACAACGATTGTAAGCTTGTGAGCCTGTGGGAATCGCTGAGTGGGTGGCCACATGTCTGCGTTGCGATCAATTTCCAGAGCGCACGCGATCACCAATTTTTTGTGTCTCGTATGTGCTCGGTTGCAGTTCATTGCGGATTACACGCGAAATGGATGGTTACACGTGTGAAATGCGTGCCGATGCAAGTTTGCTTTTCACACGTTTTGCCCCTCTGACATAGTGTGGCCTCAGCATTACCATCCGCATTTTTTAACAAGTAGTTAAATAGAGTAAAAGGAGATTATACCGGATTTCAAAAGCAAGAAACAGAGATGAAAATGGTTTTGAAAACCCCAGGCAGCGTTGGACAGGAGTGTTTGGGGCCCACATGGAAATATAAGGCCAGGGGCCCTCCAGGAAGCATTAAGGGGCCAACTCAACGTTTTGCTCTCCTTATTTACATTTATGTCACTGCTCCTGAGTTCTATTTCTTTCTTCTCGAATATATATATAATAATTTAACACTTTCCTTAGTATTATACATCTTAGTAGTCCCTGGTATCCATGGGCCGATCCAACTCTGCTCACTGGAGTAGGGGTTAAACCAAAATTATTATTATTGGGATTTATATAGTGCCAACTTCTTCCGTAGCACTTTACAATACATTGTATCATTCACATCAGGCCCTGTCCCGAAGAGCTTACATTCTAAGCACATTTATGGCACATCACAACCTATCAGTATGTCTATGATTATGGGGAAACTGGAGTGTCCAGAGGAAACACATGCAAGGGGAAACATACAAACTCCTTACAGGTGTGTCCAAGGGTGGAATGGAACACAATTTGAACAAACTGACAAGATGTCTCTTGTTTATATCTACCTACACACCGTTACGGACTTTTAGCAAATAGGATATTTTTTTCCCTGTTTTTTCTTTTATTATTATATTGTTGCATTCCCCAATACTAACTAAATGTATTGGGGAATGTGAAAAACTATTTTCCCCCTTCCTGATTTCTTATTCTTTGCATGTTTGTCACACTTAAATGTTTCTGCTCATCAAAAACCGTTAACTATTAGCAAAGATAACATAATTGAACACAAATGCAGTTTTAAATGGGTTTTTATTATTTAGTGAGAAATAACTCCAAATCTACATGGCCGTCTGTGAAAAAGTGATTGCCCCCCTTGTTAAAAAATAACTAACGTGGTATCACACCTGAGTTATGGTTATAAAGCCATTTCTAAAGCTTGGAGGACTCTAGCGAACCAGTGAGAGCCATTATCCACAAATGGCAAAAACATGGACCATGTGATAACCGACCTTCCCAGGATGGCCGGCCGACCAAAATTAGCCCAGAGCGCAGAGAAAACTCATCCGAGAGGCCACAAAAGACCCCAGGACAACATCTAAAGAACTGCAGGCCTCACTTGCCTCATAAGTGTCAGTGTTCACGACTCCACCATAAGAAAGAACTGGGCAAAAACGGCCTGCAGGGCAGATATCCAAGGCGCAAACCACTTTTAAGCAAAAAGAACTTAAGGCTCGTCTGCTAAAAAAAACATCTCAATGATTGCCAAGACTTTTGGGAAAATACCTTGTGGACACCAACAAGACAAAATTTGAACTTTTTGGAAGGTGCGTGTCCCTTACATCTGGTGTAGAAGTAACACAGCAGTTTCAGCAAAAGAACATCATACCAACAGTAAAATATGGTGGTGGTTAGTGTGATGGTCTGGGGTTGTTTTGCTGCTTCAGGACCTGGAAGGCTTGCTATGTAGATGGAACCATGATTCTACTGTCTACCAAAAAATCCTGAAGGAGAATGTCCGGCGCCATCTGTTCTCCAGTCATCTCAGCTGACGATCTGGGTGCTGCAGCAGGACAATGACCCAAAAACACCAGCAAATCCACCTCTGAATGGCTGAAGAAATACAAATGAAGACTTTGGAGTGGCCTAGTCAAAGTACTGACCTGAATCTCCTATTGAGATGTTGTGGCATGACCTAAAAGGCGGTTCATGTCTAAAAACCCCAAATAAAGCTGAATTACAAACAATTCTGCAAGAGTGAGTGGGCCAAAATTCCTCCAGAGCGCTGTAAAAGACTTGTTGCAAGTTCGCAAAGCGCTTGATTGCAGTTATTGCTGCTAAGGGTGGCCCAACCAGTTATTAGGTTCAGGGGGCAATTTCTTTTTCACACAGGGCCTGTAGATTTGGAGTTTTTTTTCTCACACAATATAAAACCATCATTAAAAACTGCATTTTGTGTTCAATTATGTTATCTTTGACTAATAGTTAAACGTTTTTTGATGAGGCAGAAACTTTAAGTGTGACAAACATGCAAAAGAATAAGAAATCAGGAAGGGGGCAAATGTTTTTCACATCACTGTACATGTTAGCAAATTGGTAAGACGGTTGATGTGTTTTGCTGGTCTTTCCCAGAAAAGTTTTGCTTGTGGCTGATGATGGGTATTTGTGGATACAGATGACAATTTTAATCATTATCGTTACCGGCACGAACTGTCCAAAATGCCAACATCTGCCATATTACATTCTTGTGGTGTAATTTGAAGGCATAGTGTATTATGGGACTGTAATGTGCTTCACTGATTTGTACATGTATAAACCAGTTCTCTCCTGTTCTGTAAATAAAAACATTTGTCTATTGGTTTCTTGTAGGAGATCTGCTCGATCCGCAGTTCATTGTAGATGGAGCACCGCGCGGGGATATCCGTCAAGGGGCCCTCGGTAAGTACATTGCTGGTCTAATGGCTGTAAGTAAATTGCTGGTCATAATGCGTAGTCATGCTTGTCAAGGCTGTACTACATGCTGGTCTAATGGCTTAATGTACATGCGGTTTAATGGCTGTAGTACATTGCTGTCTAATGGCTGTAAGTACATTGCTGGTCTAAATGTGTAAGTACCATTGCTGGTTTAATGGCTGTAAGTACATTGGCTGTTTAATGGCTGTAAGATACATTGCTGGTTATATGGCTGTAAGTACACTTGCTGGGTTTAATGGCTGTAAAGTACATTGCTGGTTTAATGGCTGTAAGTACATTGCTGGTTTAATGGCTGTAAGTACAGTTGCATGTTTTAATGCTGTAGAAACATTGCTGGTTTAATATCTATGGCTGTAGTACATTGCTGGTTTAAATGGCTGTAAGTACATTGCTGGTTTAATGGCTGTAAGTACATGCTGTTAATATGGCTGTAAGTACATGCTGGTTAATGCTTTAAGTACATTGCTGTCTAATGGCTTTAAGTATACATTGCTGGTTAATGGCTGTAAGTACAATTGCTGGTTTATAATGCTGTAATACATTGCTTGGTTAATGGCTGTAAGTACATTCTGGTCTAATGGCTGTAAGTACATTGCTGGTTAAATGGCTGTAAGTACATTGCTGGTTAAATGCTGTAGACTGCTGTAAGCTTACGTATTGCTGGTCTAATGGCTGTATACATTCTGGTCTATGGCTGTAAGTACATTGCTGTTTAAAATGCTTAAGTACATTGCTGGTTAATGGCTTAGTAATTGCTGGTTTAATGGATGTAAGTACATGCTGTCTAATGCTGTAGTACATTGCTTGTTAAGTTGGCTGTAAGTACATTGCTGGTTTAATTTATAAGGGTCCCTTAGTTTGCGATTTTCCAAACTGCGATTTTCTTGATAAGAGTAATGTACAGTAAGGTAATGTACTGTACCTGTACTTTACTTTAAGAAGAGAAACGATGCATCTCAAGACATTTAGCACCCTCCGGCCTACATTTCCCCATAAAGATTGTGGCAGGTCATTCGGGTGAGACAGATCCAATGGAATCCATGCTGCAATATCCAATAGCCTTCACATGTGTTGTAGCCGCTGATGAAGTGGGTGTTCCCTGAACACCGTCAGGCTGCTCTTTGGTTAGCCCTAGTATCCTGTTGGACTTCTGATTTTATTGTGTTTGAAATAAAATATTAGCTTTATCACTCCCCTCCTGAGTTGCGTTTCCTGTCTACAGTGGAAAGTTGCTGAATTGTTTGTGCCGGTGCGGGGAGGCACCCATCTTGGAACACAGTACCAGGTGATTGGGACTGGAGTGCCGACAGTGGGATCCGTGAGTACTATGTGTTTGGCCATCTTAACCCAACAAGATGGACTGGTCCAATCTGCCCATGATGTTAAATTCAAAGCTGTACCACTTCATTACAATTCGAATTGAACCCGCATCACCCTAGGAGAAACTATTTTTGTCTATTACCAAGATTGGCTCTCCAAACTCTCCCCAGCCTTCCTTTCTGGCAACAATTATACATATATCAATAGCAACTGGCCGTCGAGTGAACTGGCCGAACAGTCTGTACAATGAACTGGCGCGTACAGTGAACTGGCCGACAGTCCGTACCAGAAATAACTGGCCGTACAGTTGAACTGGCCGTACAGTCCGTACAGTGAACTGGTCGTACAGTCAGTACGTGTGAACTGGCCATACAGTGAACTGGCCGTACATCCATACAGTGACTGGCCATACGTGAACTGCCGTACAGTCCATACAGTGAACTGGCCATACATGAACTGGTCGTTACAGTCCGTACAGTGAACTGGCCGTACAGTGAACCTGACCTACAGTCAGTACAGTGAACTGACCGTAGATAGTTCTAACATGGAACTGGCCGTACAGTCCTTACAGTGGACTGGCCGAACAGTAAACTGGCCGTACAATATCCGTACAGTGAACTGGCGCGTACAGTGAACTGGCCATACATCCTTACAGTGAACTGGCCGTACAGTGAACTGGCATACAGTGCTTACAGTGAACTGGCCGTACAGTCAGTACAGGAACTGGCCGAACAGTCCTTACACAGTGACCTGACCATACAGTGAACTGGCCGTACAGTCCGTACAGTGAACTGGCCATACGTGAACTGGCCATACAGTTAACTGGCAGTACATGAACTGGCCATACAGGGTGAGTGTTAATTGGCTGAAACACAGTGTGTCCCAGAGTTCAAACTGATTTGCCATTGATGTTAGTTGTCCTTGAATTGATTAAATATCAGGTATGTGCAGAATAAAGCGTTTCTCCCACTAGATAGAACAATACATTTCCTATTATCAACCCTCTCATTAAATCATAAACCCAGTGCCAGCTCAGAGGGAAACCTTTTATTAATGAGACCAGACCATACATTAGTGTTTAGCAAGGCTCCCTATAGACCAGCCCGCCCTGTTCTCATTGTACCTGTAACAATAAAATCCATAATAAACCCACATTATACAAACCATTCAAAGCAAATACAGTAACGTCACATGTGGGAGTCACACCAATAATCCCAGTGACATCACTGCTAGGATTTGTTGCTAGAGGGCGTGCCGGGGTATAATGGAATGGCAGCACCCCCATAACCCTATAGTCACTGCAAACTGTGCAACTGAAAAATGATCATTGCCAACTACAGTAACTCTGCTTACAAAACCAGCATAAAAATTTAAATGGATAGTGACAATTATAGTGAAAGGTTTTGTATGCTTTTAAAGGACAAATAAATACAAAAAAAACAATTTCACCAAGCAGCTATGTTTTTTGCGGATCTGGTAGGTGAGGCGGACTGAAATAATCAAGGAAAGCAGGAATAGATTGTTGTAGTTGTATCAGGCCTGGCATTATGGGTGAATTGTGACCTGTCTTAACCGACCACAGATTCAAAAGAAAATTGGTTCTCCACAAAATTTTCAGGGCAAACTGTTTACACAGGTTTGCTGAGCACAGTGTTCTATCTAATAATCACGGCGGCCCAGCCATACAGGGGCCCCCTAGCATCTATGATGGGGCCTCTTATTGCTTCATTGCAGTGTTTTTCTGAGAGGAGGGTGTTCATCTGCCATGGGAAAATGGAACGTGTCCCATTGCGGTTGCAGGGTCTCCCTGGTAGTTACGCACACTGGTTGAACACACAATCAGATAAAGACCGGCAGGTTATATTAGGTAACATCCCAATATCGACTGAACCGATATTTCAGTATTTTGGGTTGTGATGCTGGAAATATCGTCAGTATGGTTTTCACACCAGTCTGAATTGTAGTAGTAGAAGTTCCATTGAGCATTTCAGTGAAATTTGGACTGAAATACCATCAGCGGGCTTATTTACACTGTGATGCACAATATTTTTTGATGATCATCAATAGATTAAAATAGCGACCAGTATGTACCCCCCCTTCAGACTAACTTAACACTAAAGCTCTTATCAATCAATATTTCCTTCAATAAATCCAGCATTTTCTTGTTTTATATAACAATCAAATAACCATTTTAAATGAGAATAATGTAGAAATGTAAAATTTGGGAATAAAAATATCCAATGTAATTTACATTGTTCCTGATGCGGCGCTCTGGTGCAGGGGGAAGGGAACTGATGTCACTGGGAGCCTAGATAACCATGTTTCCCTAAACTGGTGATTTAGTGTTACAGTCGGCGAGAGTGGTTTATACAAGCAGTTCCTGTGGTAGAAAGCATTGCATAGCACTCACAGATTCAGGAAAACAATAGAAAAATCGTCTTGTAACATCCACATCTCATTTTCCTCACCATTAGGGAAGAAAGTATCTATTGGACAGCAAAGCTCTCTATCTGAATTTGTCTAGGCCAGTGGCCGAGAGGAGTAGGAGGGATTAAAAACTCAATGGAGGGTTTCCCATAGGAGTGTCTTGGATATATATACTATATCCCCACGGGTAACTATGGAAAGTGATGCATTGTGTTTCATGGGCTAGGTAGCTTTACTTCACCTTTAAATAGATTAGATTTCCCAGGCCTCTTTTCTGTTTGTACAGTACTGTTGTGCCTAGGTAATAATTTCCTGTATTTCTTGTCTTTTTACATTCTGTCATTCCACTGTTCTCTCTGAGCTGTGTGTGGATAAACTGTCTGATCGACACAACACATTAATATAAGCACTGGGGTACAATATATACATAAAATGTTTTGTATCTGCTAATTAGATATATAATGTAATCAGAAAACCATGGAAGACCGCACACCAAAACGATTCTACTATGATAATTTTATTGAACCATTACAACATCAATCACGCAACGTTTCCGGGGGATCCTCCCCCTTCATCAGGGTGGGATGCACCGGTGTGTGCAAATCTTCCATGTTTTTTCTGATTACATGAATGTATTGGCCCTGAAAAGAGATCTGCACCCATAACCTGTGACTACACTACAAATTAATTGGATATTTATTTCTGTACCACATCGAATATCCTATAGCCAACAGCCTTCAGTACCGTCGATACCGTACGCCCCAACACGCAAACTACGTAATCTTGGTATTGCGTTTCTTATAAAGTGCTTTATCAGCTACACACTCCCGGCAACACAAACTGCTTTTAAAAATTAATTAAATTCTATAATTATTCACTATTGGACTTCAGGCTGTGAAGCACAGGAAACGCATGGCCTTTTGGGGGCATTTTCTCTGTGCGCTCTGTGCACAATTTGCTTGCTGATTTGCTCAGTAGTGCGGCTAACTTTTGATCTGCAGCACTATTTTACTTTACTGCAAACCAACAGTGATTACTCCCCAGCAGAACGCTCGCTAATGTTCATCCTGTGAGTACCCAGCCTAAATAGGGACCATACACACTAATGATAATGGGAAAATCACATTGGGGGGGGTTGTCTCGACGGGACTTATCCTGCTATATATGTCACATGTATGGTCAGTTCAGCCCAGGATGCATGCCGAAAACGACCGTATGTCTGCGGTTACAGGAAAGAGGAGAAGATCGTTGGGTTGGTTGGCTCCTTCACTTTAGTAAATGACGAGACCGATCCCTCGTTCTGTGTGGTGGCTCATGGGGCTCAACCGAGGACTCATAGCCTCGTAGTGTGCCATTTCAACTTGCATGTGTGTCGACACATACCAATTGACGGAAATCTCATTGTGTATGGCCACCTTTAGTACTCGAATTTGCAGTCACAAGGAAAATAAATGCCCTATGAGGTGCTGGAATGGAATTTGCTGTACACACTGGTGTTTTTATCACAACAAACTATGCAATAAACAAAAACCAAATACTGAGATTGGTGGAAGTCTGTGTCGCTGTGTTAATAGAGGTGTAACTAAGTTATGAGTCAGTGGATTGTGTGACTGATTTGTTGCTGATTAAAGTGAGGCAGGGAGACTACAATGTGTTTGTACCAAGCGGCAGGCAGCGGCAGCAGGAGATTAATGAAATGTGAATAAGGAGCTAACTAAAAACAACAAAATGGGAATAATGGATTCTTCACTTCTCTAAGCAGATCATTGACCGCCACCAGCTCCAGCCATAATGTGGAGCAATCATCGGGAGTTAGTTTCCATAAATCTATTGTTTTCTGAGTTGTTAACTGACAGGTTACCCGACACAGCTCTGGCAAAGGAGTGGGGTAGATACCGTACTTATAGAAGTGCTGTAGGTGCAGGCAGGCCTGGTCCATGGGTTGATACATGTGACATTTTCAACCAACCTATTGTACAGCCTTTTTGTTAATCTTTTTGGTTGGTTGAGATTTGTCAAAATTTTTGCAATTTGCAAAGAATCAATGATAGTGAAGTCAAAGCATTGGTTGTGTCTCGTATGTATGTAGTATTTAGTAATATGTGTAGGTATAGGTTTAGATTTATAAACGCCACTTGGTGTACGGGCAGCGATGTCACAGGAACAAAATACATAAGTCCAACAAGGGGAACAATACAATAGATAGTTTCACGTATATAAAGTTAATATAAATATAACTACAGTATATAAGATGCTAGAGCCCTTGCCAACAGAGGAAAGGAGGGTGGTCCTTGCCCATAGGCTTACAATCTAGTTATATCCACAGACTGATTGCATGGCTGATCCTATAAACATTATCACTATACTATATCTACCAGACGACAGGGTAAAGCCACACTGTAGCGCATCTGATGCTCCAGATAGCAGTGGCAACACACAGCGTGTTTGGTGCCGTGGTGCCACTCGCCAACAGCAGGCACACACGATGCGATGGTCACGTGTTTAATACACTTTGAATGTGGGCCTAGCCGCAAGGGCTAGGTCCTACTATCACGCATCAAACAGCGTATTCAGGATTTTTGCTGCGCTGCTGTGCGTGATAGTCCATGTGCGCTGCTTTCCTCGGGCCCAAATATGTTATTTGCCATGCAGTCTGCAATACGCACAAAAGTTTGTGCACACATAGCAAACCAATAACGGAGACCCGGACCATAGTACACACAGTGGGACACTACCGGTGCATTTCATCACTGGGCAATTGGAACCGTAGCCATGGACAGATCGTCAATCCATGCTTCCGGACACGCAGTAGTGGGGAACCTTAGCCCTAACTGCGTAAGAAAACAACTGGTACGTTTTTCTGCGATGTACTGCCTGGTGAAAGGGGATCAGGGCAGGGCAGGTTCTCCCGGCAAATGCCAATTCTTAAGATCACACGGGTTATTCAAATAAAAGTTCTTATTGGTTTAAATGGGCTAATTTGCCCAACCAATCAAGTGTTCGCTTTCAACTGCTAAATATGATCCACTTTATTGAATCTCCCTGACAGATTTCTATGAATATCAACTGATCCCTGTGAAGTCGTGTTCTGACAACTTTGGTTCAGAGTGATGTGTCCTCTGCCTTGGGCCCATCCTATTTACCTGATCTGGCTGCTGTCTTACCAGCTCTAGACCCAGTCACTGGGCAGGTCCTTTATCGGAACACACTTCTAAGATATCTTTATTCTTCTTTCTATTAAATACATTGGCCTTTAAAAGCCTAGGTAACAAACTGTACAATCTTCCTCCTGACCGCTGTTTCAATGGCTTTCAAGCGGCAGCCACGGAGGAAGGACAAACAAGCGGTAACACGGTACCCATAGGGAACCACACGACGCTCGTAATTTACCCGACATGTCTGTTCGTCTGCTCGGGCAGGACGAACAAACCTCGAGGTCGGTCACGGCCGGCTGCACCATCACCGCAGATAAGTAATTTGCTAGTGTGTAGCAGCCTAAGGGGCAAGTTTACTCCTCAAAAGAAAATATAGTTTAATGATCTTTCCCCTTCCAAACTAAAACCAACCAATAGTTAGAAGCTGACCGTCTCCCACTTCTCAAAGGGTTGTCAGTTAACTTTCTCAAGCTTTTTTGCAAACTTGCACATGTCTCAAAGAGAAGATCGCAGTCAGATCAGTGGCTGTGGATATGAACTGTCAATCCTTGTTTGCAGGGCTAACCGGAAGAACCAAAGACGCAGAAAGAGGTAGGTAACTTCTACTATTTGCCAGTTTGCGGTTAGGGGTGGTTCCTGATCACCATTTTTTCATTTGAGAGGTGGAACCTGCCTCAGTGGGGAGCTGATGGATTTTTATATACAGTTATAATACGGATTTGTCAACATCTGCCAGTTGTGTGGATAGTTTAGTGGACGGTATGTGAATGGAACATTTCCTTTGGAGCATTCCCTACCTCCCTGTGCTGACAGTATAGGGATCCGGTAAACATTGTTGTTGTGTAACACGTGCAACGACACAATCGTCCTGTCTAAACCGATATTGGATCTGTTGTTATTTGTATTTGTTATCAGAATCTAATGTTTTTTTATATTGTTCCTCTTCTTTCCATTGGTTAATCACATAGCGTTGGGAGCTTGTTTTTGCTGGTGGGTATCCTTATGAATTTATGTGGTAAAATTACTGCCACTAAGGCCCATGAGGTAAAGAGGGTTAAAATCCTCTCAAGTTTATGGTTAAAGTTGTGTTTTATAATGCCAACATATAATTTAGGGGCCCCTTTGCCCCATAATGGAAATCATAAAACATACACAAAAAAAGAGAATTACTAGAGTCCCTATCCCTTGTTCACCCTAAACAGTCGCAACATCAAAGAGTCCCAATTGTAAAAACAATTGTAACCATAGTGTTGCAATGTAAGTCATGACTTAAAAAAGCTGGGACTCTCACATTCAACAAACCCTATTCCTGTGGGTGCTGGCCCCAGACCCCTCGCTTAGGTACGATGTACCGTAAGGACCACATTTTGTAGGCACAAGATGGGTGTAGGCGCCACACGGAATCAGGCATCACCGTCTTTCTCTTTGTAATTAAAAAACTATCACTTTTAGTCTCACATTGCATTTCACTCCTGCGTTTAAAATATATACATAGCCGAGATTGTAGCCTTACCACGTTGAGCCTCATGGACTCTTACCTCATATGTTTGCTTTGGTGGCCTTTTACTATCTCTCATTTCCACCCCCAATCCTCCATCACCAATCTCTATTGTTTTTCATCATTCATCGCCACTTTTTTTATGTACTAGTTTTTTAATTAAATGGAAAGTGCACAAGGATTAAACCAGAGAGGCCTTGCACACAACTGATGATGGTCAAATAGCCGCTACCGCACTTGTGGTGTTGCTCTCTGGTTTTGCACTTCAGCTTGTGGAAAGGCTGGTAAAAAGCTTTTAATAAGGTATAAAAAGGCAGTTCCTAAGAGCTGCCATGAACACATGAAAAATTACTAGAATTCTCTGTTTCCTTAGTGAATATGTTGAAGAGGAAGCTGTAATGGCCGTTATCTCTCTCCCCTATCTTATTTAATTTAGGTATTGCATCTAAGTTGTAACCCCATAATCTTCTTCAGCGCTTCCCTCTATTAGACCATTTTAAACTGCTGAACGGTTTTCAGTGTCAATGGTATAGTGGGGATGATGGCAGATGTGTCTTCTCTCTGATTCTAATATCCTTTCTAATTTTTTTCCAGGGGATGTTGTGCTTCCATTGCTGCCATTGCAACGTCTTACTCTTGACGCCTGATCTTGATGCCACAGTGGGTCCTGAAGAACCAAAGGTTTCCAAAGGGCCTACGCTGGAATCTTACCACTTTCCGGGTACTTGATAATCTTATAGGTCCGGAGTGCCAATCTACCATATCACACAGAACCAAATGGTTTCCAAGAACCTCCCGTATGGAACACCTGCAGTGCGTAACTTCTCACTGGCCACTAGGGAATCCGTTATGAACCATCTGACATTGTCAGCTATGACACAGCATAAGTAATACTGTATATTCTCACCACTGTTCATCACCGAATGGGGAATGGAGCAAGTTAAAAATACCTTGTTAATTTGTAAAAATCAATCAAATTAATAAACAAAATTAAAATATTATTCGCACACAGGGTGTGGATGGTGATTAGTTAACTGGATGTCACACTGGGTGATTAGTGAACTGGAGGACTGGTTGTAACACTGGGTGATTAGTGAATTGGAGGGCTGGTTGTAACACTGGGTGATTAGTTAACTGGATGTTACACTAGGTGATTTGTTAACTGGATGTCACACTGGGTGATTAGTTAACTGGAGGGCTAGAGGTCACACTGGGTGATTAGTGAACTGGAGGGCTGGATGTTACACTGGGTGATTAGTGAACTGGAGGGC
>CM033473.1:36371669-36526729 GCA_019447015.1 Hymenochirus boettgeri
ACTGGAGGGCTGGATGTTACACTGGGTGATTAGTGAGCTGGAGGACTGAGTTGTCACACTGGGTGATTAGTTAACTGGAGGGCTGGCTGTCACACTGGGTGATTAGTTAACGGATGTCACACTGGGTGATTAGTGAACAGGACGGCTGAATGCCACACTGGGTGATTAGTTAACTAGTTCTCACACTGGTGATTAGTTAACTGAAGGGCTGGCTGTCACACGGGTGATTAGTGAACTGGAGGGCTGGATGTCACAACTGGGTGATTAGTTAACTAGATGTCACACTGGGGGATTAGTCAACTGGAGGGCTGGTTGTCACACTGGTAATTAGTTAATGGAGGGGGCTGGATGTCAACTGGACGATAGTTAACTGGAGGGCTGGATGTTACACTGGGTGATTAGTGAACTGGAGGGCTGGATGTTACACTGGGTGATTAGTGAGCTGGAGGACTGAGTTGTCACACTGGGGATTAGTTAACGGAGGGCTGGCTGTCACACTGGGTGATTAGTTAACTGGATGTCACACTGGGTGATTAGTGAACAGGACGGCTGATGCCACACTAGGTGGATTAGTTAAGTAGTTCTCACACTGTGTGATTAGTTAACTGAAGGGCTGGCTGTCACACTGGGTGATTAGTGAACTGGAGGGCTGGATGTCACACTGGGTGATTAGTTAACTAGATGTCACACTGGGGGATTAGTTAACTGGAGGGCGGTTGTCACACTGGGTGATTAGTTAACTGGAGGGTTTGATGCCACACTGGTCGATTAGTTAATGGAGGGCTGGTGCAAACTGTGCGATTAGTTTCGGAGGGTTGGATGCCACACTGGGTGATTAGTTAACTGGAGGTCACACTGGGTGATTAGTTAACTGGAGGGCTGGATGCCACACTGGGCAATTAGTTAACTGAGGGCAGGAGCCACACTGGGCGATTAGTTAACTGGAGGGCTGGATGCCACACTGGGCGATTAGTTAACTGGAGGGCTGGAAGCCACACTGGGCGATTAGTGAACGGAGGGCTGGATGCCACACTGGGTGATAGTTAACTAATCACCCAGTGTGACATTCAGCCCCCAGTTCACTAATCGCCCAGTGTGATCCAGCCCTCCAGTTAACTAATCGCCCAATGTGACATCCAGTTAACTAATCACCCAGTGTGACATTCAGCCCTCCAGTTAACTGGAGTCACACTGGGTGATTAGTGAACTGGAGGACTGGTTGAAACACGGGGTGATTAGTTAACTGGAGGGCTTGTTGTAACACTGGGTGATTAGTTAACTGGATGTCACATAGGTGATTAGTTAACTGGAGGGCGGAAGTCACAATGGTGATTAGTTAACGATGTACACACTGGGTGATAGTAAATGGAGGGCTGGTTGTAACACTAGGGATTAGTTAACTGGCTGTCACACTGGGTGATTAGTGAAGTGGAGGGTTGGATGTCACACTGTGTGATTAGTGAACTGGAGGGTGGTTGTAATACAGGGTGATTAGGAACTGGAGGGCTGGTTGTAACATGGGTGATTAGTTAACTGGAGGGCTGGATGTCACACTGTGTGATTTTTTAACTGGATGTCATACGGGTGATTAGTGAAGTGGAGTGTTGGATGTCACACTGTGTGATTAGTTAACTGGAGTGTCACTGGGGTTAGGACGAGGCGGGATGTCACACTAGGTGATAAGTGAACTGGAGGACTGGTTGTAACCTGGGTGATTAGTTAACTGGATGTCACACTGGGTGATTAGTGAACTGGAGTGCAAGTTATCACAACTGGGTGATTAGTTAACTGGAGTGCTGGATGTCCCACTGGGTGTTTAGTTAACTGGATGTCACACTGGGCAATTAGTGAACTGGAGGGCTGGTTGTAACACTGGTGTGTAGTAAATTTGACACAGCTGGAGGGGTTTACTGTAACAATCATATATAATATATAAATGCTAATGTAAATTAGCTTGTCTCTGATAAGCTCGGTAAACACCATCAGATGCTTCATCCCGACCGACTGTTCGGCACTTTCGACTGCTTGGCTAGAACAAAGGATGTCATCACGCAAAAGGCGGTAACCGAATGAGTGCTCCCTAGAGCTTCGGCTTTCTGATGCATATAAGTGCCTATTCGTCCGATTCAGTCGAACAAACAGTTAGACGTTGGTCATGGCCAGCGAAAAACCCATGAAATATTTTCAGCTAGATTGACCTATACACTGAACATTGGTTGATGGGCTGACATTGCATGGTGTGTACACAGCCTTAGTTCAAGTTTCCCTGTGTAACCCCTGTGAAGTTCAGCATTCACTGACTGTGCAGCTCAGCCATGCTCAGATGTTCAGAGCAACTACCAATCTACCTCAAGTTCTGAACAGGGGTCACTCATTCCAGAGGTATCTGATTGGCTATTTGCACTGCCTTTAAATGCAATGTATGTGCTCTTTCTGGCTGCATAGTTTGGTTGCATATCATAGGTTAGGTTGAGTCCAAACCAAACAAATCAGGTGGCCCAATCATGCCAGCAAATCGGATAGCCATGTACATTGCTTCTTCATTTGTATGCCGGGAATGAGCTATGTACTTACAATCAAAAGATGAAGAAAAATTATGGGCTAGGCCACACTAACGCTTTTCTTGCAGAGCTGCCTGGGAAGCACGTTCATTTCTAGGTGTGTGATTTTAAAGGGAAGTGGTGGAAACCTAGAGAAGGGCATGTAAATGTCCTTCCACTGACTATTAGAATTCTATTAAATAGGATATGCACAGGTCACAACACTCCATGACTGTTTACTCCACCATCAGCGCAGTGTCAGGTCCAAAGAGGGGATTCTGTTTATTACTTGGGAGTTTTATTTATAAAAATTTAATTGGGTTTTATTTACTGAGCTTATCTTTTCCTTATAATATTTTTTATTCACAATTTATTCTATTTTCTCTCTAGGTCTTGTTATGTTTTCATACCCATGTAATAGGCTTGATTACATGTGTTTTATTAGCCTGACCAGACCATTTATTTCATGTCACTGCTCTTCTGTAATCTCTAGTTTTATAGAATTCTGTGTGTTTGCCACTAGGTGGCAGTCTATATATGGTACTAGGTGGAGGCATATTATGGTATATGATATCTGGGTATTACATACTCCCCATAATTACCCCATCAATCGGTGCACTTAGAGAAAAAGTTAGTGCAGAGAAGCATGGGGAATACAATTAAGTGGACCTGGTCTTAAATTCTCAATAGTGTACCGATTAAAAAGGGATTGTTGGAGTAGGCAGTCCTATTCTAATGTCTTATAACTCCATGGTTTTTACCTCCTGATATCTACAATGTTCATTTCCTGGCTCATATTTATAATAGTAGTATAATAATAATATCAGGACAGATCTGAAACGGTAACATTGGAAGTAATTTTATAATGTATGGCCAGACCGGGACATATCAGTCTTTAATCCTTTTTGGTAAGTGACACCCTTAAGATTAAAGGTAGCAAGTGGTTCTGTATAATGTAGTTCCTTTACATTGCTCCACGTGCCAGACAATCTGTCCAATCAATTGGAGCAGGATCATGTGATAGATATGGAATAGAGCAATCAGCTGTACCAGTCTAGTTCCTGTTTCCTCTCTTTTTACAATAATATAATCACTTGGCTGAGTTTCCAATCTATACAAAGACTTATCCAAGGGCAGGGGGGTAACTGAGTAACGGGCCTGGGAGGCAAGGGGTCCCATCTACTTATTTTCCTATGACAGATTAGCCTCCGGGGGGCCCAGTGATTCCTAGTTACGCCACTGGAGGTGATTGGGGAAATTTACGTTGGGAAGGGGGCGCCAGGGGAGACTTGCTTAGGTCATCAAAATGGCTAGAACTACCCTTTGTCCAGACCTGTTGGCAAATGTTGGAGGTCAATGACTGAATATGCTAGTCGAGACACACACCGGGTTACCCCCCCCCCCCCAATGGACCACCCTTCCCCTGGAGCCTCATTGGGTACCATGGCAGGATTGGTACTACCTTTTTGATGCGTATGTCCATAAAGTAGAAGTACGTGTGTGACCTGCCAAAGCAGAGGAGCACGATCACGGATAATTTGTCTCTGTTCTTTCCTGTCTCTTGGATGATTAATTGAAGAACGGGGGGGGGGGGTTTAAGACATAGCTCCTTTACTTCCCCCTTTTCAAATAAACTAAAAAAAGGGTACATTTTGAGTTAAAATACCTTTAAAGGGAAAGAGAAAAAAATGTATACAACTGCAAACAAAAAAAAACACACACAAAAATGTGCAGTGTGTGTAGAATTTTTGCCATTTTTAACAATAAGTAAGCCCAAGTGCTGCTAGCTATAGAGGATTGGGGGAAGATAAAGGGAAATGATTTTATTGTTAGCAAACAGAAATCAGAGCCTGGAACACAAAACAATAAAACACAACACAGTGGTGTCTGTGTATAGAGACATTTTGGAAAGATAGGAGGGTCATTAGTGATTACAGAGTCTCTTAAAAGCAAGTCCCGAAATGTTTACTGTCTGGTCTTATTGTCTTTCTTGGGGTGGGGGGGAGGTTGTCATTAAATGCTATAGGGTTCTTGTACTTTAACTACACCAACCATAATTATATCCTGGGAATTGTCTCCAGGCTGATCTGTTATATGGTTACATGAAGGAATACCAAAGTCTTTCAAGAAGTTTGGTGCTTTGTGCACCCCTCCCCCCTGTAGTGTTCAGCTAGATCAGCCCAATGTTACATTGATTTTACACTCCTTTCTGACAGTACTGTATGCATGTATGCATGCTTGCATGTATGTGTGTATGCATGTATACTAGCCCAATGTTATGTTGAAAAATCAGAAATGTAGATTAGTTACGTAACATAATATATATATCAAAATGTAAAAAAAAAACTGGTTTTCCAGTGTTTTGTGGTCTCCAATCAGCATAAAAAGTGTTTAAAAAAACAGCATACAGTATTAAGAAACAACTTCAAGCCAAACTCCCCTTTTGGGATTGGTCAGATCTATAAAGCACTTTTTCAGAAATGCTCTAGTTCTGGTGGCTTCTACTTGCTAATTCAACGTGTGTTCGCTTCGGCTTTTTCAATATATCTATGTATGTATGCATGTACACTAGCCCAATGTTCTGTTGATTTAACACTCCTTTCTGACATGTATGTATGTAATGCATGCATGTTGTATACATGTATGTATGTATGTGTGCGTGTGTATGTATGCATCAATCGATCATAAAGTTCTTACAAAGTTTATCGACCAGATCATGATTTGCAATAAAAATTACAGAGTGGTCCGGGCAGCTGTTGGAACGCTGGGAGGTAAGAGACAGTATATGGCCAGCTTAACCCATTAAAAAATAAGCAGCCCACTAACTACAATTAGGATGTGAATACTAGAGATGATAACTATTGATACATAGATTGTTACATAGACTGATATATATATATTGATACATAGACTGTTCTTAGACTGTATATATATTGATACATAGACTGTTTGTATTGGGCCTTACTTGTTGTTGTCTGTATCACATTTTCCGAACGAGATCGCGAGGCCAACGAATGTTCACCATCAACTTCACTGTCAATTTGAAAAGCCCGAGAATTTCCCTCAGTTGCTGTTGTCTCCTTGTACTTAAAGTATAGGGAGTTGACTGCGGCTGGGGGAAAACTGCAGCCCAGAGTGTTCTCCCTATGCTTTACATGGCTGTGCTTTACATGGCTGCGTTTTACATGGCTGCGTTTACATGGCTGCGTTTTACATGGCTGTGCTTTACATAGCTGTGTTTTACATAGGGAGAACGCTTGGGACTGTGTGTAGCGTACTTGCCGATTCTGTCTGTCATTTTCTTCCAATTGTGCAGTATGTCCAGCTTTAGTGTCCAACTCTGACTTTGACGCTAATGGTAATGTAGTGCAAATTTTCTTAGTAAACAGAACATTAGACTGGGTAAAAGGGCGGGGTGAAGCAAAGTCTCCTAATGACCGCTCCTAACTGTCTAATCTGCTGCAATTAAAGCCCCTCCATTCCTTATTAATTTAGTTGCCCTTCTCTGAACTGCTTCCATTTCCAAGATGTCCCTTTGTATAGGGATTCAAAACTGCACCGTATATTACAAATGAAGATTACCAGTGCTTGTAAGAGGGAGAATAATATTTTTTTCCTCTTGAATCTCTTTATTCAGACAAATTCTTGCTAGCTCTAGCTCTAGCCGTTGCTGTCTGGCATTGTTTGCTACAGCTAAGTCTGTTATCTACCAGAACTAGAGATGGCTGAACTTTAAAAAATTGGTCCGTTTTCCAACTATATGAAAAGTCGAAAGTTCGAAAAAAGGACCCATTAAAGTCAATGGGAGTCAAATAGTTTGAAAAGTTTGAATGAAATACAATTAAAATATCAATGGTAACTTAATGTAAATATTCCAAGTGTAGAGGGGTCCAGGCATAGATATGGTGCAAAATAGGTGAGTTTATTCCCTATTAAGAGTAAACAGACCGGAAATGTTTCGGGCCCACACTCAGCCCTTTATCACGCTAAAAAAAAAAAAGGGCTGATGGTGGGCCCGAAACATTTCCTGTCTGTTATCTTAATAGAGGAAATAAACTCACCTATTTTGCACCATATCTATGCCTGGACCCCTCTACACTTGGAATTTTGCCGTTATGGACATTTTGGGTGAGGCAGCGTAACCCATATCAGAGGGAGCCAGAAGTTAACGTGAAGATTCGGTATGATTCTTTATGTTTGATCTAATGTAAATGGCTGTGGGACCGGGAAATGGTCTGGGGAACATGTTCCAATATCCAGGACTTTCGAAAAATCAATTTTACTTTCACGCATTCTACTTTCGAGCTCTCGCGTTCGAACATTGATAATTATACCAAAACGACTCGCAAATTGTTAATCGATTATTAACTCGCGTATGGGATATAGAAATTTATAGCATATACGTAAAGGTTATCTCCACTGATAAAAGTCACGTGGGTTGTAAGGATAGATATGTGGAAGGTGGATACCTGCGTATCCTGTGTCTTTGAGCTAGGTTTAAAAGAAATCCAATGAGTTTGTCCCTGAACACTGTGGATGGTGAAGGTCCTCCATGTCAGTGACTGCCTGCCTGGGAAATGTCCAAAGTGTGCGTTCCTTTATTGCATGCGCAGAATGTGTGAGGATCCGTAGGACTGCTGTCGTGTGATCCGATTGGTTGGTAGTTTCTACACACACCAACACACCGACGATCCACTCCATCTCCTCAGCTGTCAGGGGCACTGTCCCGACCAATACAAAAGATAGAGGTGGGAATAAGCGTTCACACCTCCCTATGAATAAAGGAATAGATTTGTTACAATGTAATAGTAAAATGGTAAACTAGTGGGACAGTTAAGTTTTGTACACACGTCAGCTGACCCGACACACGATGTGTACGAACGAGCGCTTCGGCCGATAATCGGCCCATGTATGGACTGAAATGGCCGCTTGTTTGGAGATTCGCCGTGATAAAGTGCCCATACTCGGGCCGATTATTGGTTGAAATGGCCATTCGTACAAATCGTGTGTCACTGTTCGGCAGGGAAATATATAACATAATAACATATTTACATCAAATATATTTAATAACATCACAATATATTTAATAACATAACATCACAATATATTTAAAAACATCATAATATATTTTCAATGAAATTAACTTCCAAGACATAAAAGGTGCAATATAATGTAACACTTCCAAAGCTAATTACTAAAGGGTAAGTCCACTCTCAAAATTATCTTTTATATTTAGGTAAAAACCAACCCCCCAAACCAAACGTTTTAAAACTACCAGAGCCCAGAACTGCAACTGTAATAGAGCCAACTGGAGGGCTGGATGTTACACTGGGTGATTAGTGAACTGGAGGGCTGGATGTTACACTGGGTGATTAGTGAGCTGGAGGACTGAGTTGTCACACTGGGTGATTAGTTAACTGGAGGGCTGGCTGTCACACTGGGATGTCACACTGGGTGATTAGTGAACAGGACGGCTGAATGCCACACTGGGTGATTAGTTAACTAGTTCTCACACTGTGTGATTAGTTAACTGAAGGGCTGGCTGTCACACTGGGTGATTAGTGAACTGGAGGGCTGGATGTCACACTGGGTGATTAGTTAACTAGATGTCACACTGGGGGATTAGTCAACTGGAGGGCTGGTTGTCACACTGGGTAATTAGTTAACTGGAGGGCTGGATGTCACACTGGACGATTAGTTAACTGGAGGGCTGGATGTTACACTGGGTGATTAGTGAACTGGAGGGCGGGCTGACCATGGCCGAGGGAAATTTGCGTGCAGTTCTGAGTTATCCTGAGGGCGATAGTGAACTTGTCTCAGCCTTGGGAATGCTCAGAACTGCGGTACACACTTTAACCATACAGGGGCGCTTCCATCCATATGAAAAACTGTCCCTTTATCATTAAAGTGTTTACACCGCTTTAAAGTTCATCCACTCCCAGGACACAATGTGAAGAGGGACCGGCAGATTTCATGGCAAATAATCAAGAAAGTCTCTATCCCAAGGAGGTAGGAATCTATTCACCGAGGGAGGATTTTCTAGGTCTTTCCCAGGTAAGCAATTTTGGAATAGAGAGTTTACTGCCATTTGCTACAGGGATCTATATCTCTATTCAGGTGCAGTTCTGGGCTCTGGTAGTTTAACCGTTTAAGGTTGGGGGGTTGGTTTTTACCTAAATATAAAAGATAATTTTGAGAGTGGACTTACCCTTTAGTAATTAGCTTTGGAAGTGTTGACATTAGTTGCACCTTTTATGTCTGGAAGTTAATTTCATTGAAAAATAATTATGATTTTTATATATTGTGATGTTATGTTATTAAATATATTGTGATGTTATTAAATATATTATGATGTAATATGTTTTATTTATTATATTCCCTGCCGAACAGTGACACACGATGTGTACGAATGGCCATTTCAACCAATAATCGGCCCGAGTATGGGACTTTATCACGGCGAATCTCCAAACAAGCGGCCATTTCAGTCCATACATGGGCCGATTATCGGCCGAAGCGCCTCGTTCGTACACATCGTGTGTCGGGGTCAGCTGACGTGTGTACAAAACTTAACTGTCCACCTAGTTTACCATTTTACTATACATTGTAAACAAATCTATTCCTATTATTCATAGGGAGGTGTGAACGCTTATTCCCACCTCTATCTTTTGTATTGGTCGGGACAGTGCCCCTGACAGCTGAGGAGATGGAGTGGATCGTCGGTGTGTGTGTGTGTGTAGAAACTACCAACCAATCGGATCACCCAGACAGCAGTCCTGAGGATCCTCACACATTCTGCGCATGCAATAAAGGAACGCACACGTTGGACATCCCAGGCAGGCAGTCACTGACAGTGGAGGACCTTCACCATCCACAGTGTTCAGGGACAAACTCATTGGATTTCTTTTAAACTACTGCTCAAAGACACAGGATACTGCAGGTATCCACCTTCCACATATCTATCCTTACAACCCACGTGACTTTTATCAGTGGAGATAACCTTTAACGTATATGCTAGTAAAATGTCTATATACCAATACGCGAGTAAATATCGAATTAACAAATTTGCGAGTCGTTATGGTATAATTATCAAATGTTCGAACGCGAGAGCTCGAAAGTAGAATGCGTGAAAGTAAATTGATTTTCGAAAGTCCTGGATATTGGAACATGTTCCCCAGACCATTTCCCAGGTCCCACAGCCATTTACATTAGATCAACATAAAGAATCATACCGAATCTTCACGTTAACTTCTGGCTCCCTCTGATATGGGTTACGCTGCCTCACCCAAAATAGTCCATAACGCAAAATTCCAAGTGTAGAGGGGTCCAGGCATAGATATGGTGCAAAATAGGTGAGTTTATTCCTCTATTAAGAGTAAACAGACAGGAAATGTTTCGGGCCACACTCAGCCCTTTTTTTTTTTAGGCTGATAAAGGGCTGAGTGTGGGCCCGAAACATTTCCGTCTGTTTACTCTAATAGAGGAATAAACTCACCTATTTTGCACCATATCTATGCCTGGACCCCTCTACACTGGATATTTACATTAAGTTACCATTGATATTTTAATTGTATTTCATTCAAACTTTTCAAACTATTTGACTCCCATTGACTTTAATGGGTCCATTTTCGAACTTTCGAACTTTTCATATAGTTGGAAACGGACCGAATTTTTTAAAGTTCAGCCATCTATTCTGGTAGATAACAGACTTAGCTGTAGCAAACAAGCCAGACAGCAACGGCTAGAGTAGAGCTAGCAAGATATTGTCTTGATAAAAGAGATAAGAGGAAAAAAATATTATTCTCCTCTTTACAAGGCACTGGTAATTCTTCATTTGTAATATAAGGTGCAGTTTTGGAATCCCATATACAAAAGGGACATCTTGGAATGGAAGCAGTTCAGAGAAGGGCAACTAAATTAATAAGGGGAATGGAGGGCTTTAATATGCAGGCAGATTAGACAAGTTAGGAGCGGTCATTAGGAGACATTTGCTTCACCCCGGCCATTTTTACCCAGTCTAATTTCTGTTTTACTAAGAAAATTTGCACTACATTACATTAGCGTCAAAGTCAGAGTTGGGACACTAAAGCTGGGACATACTTGCACAATTGGAAGAAAATGACAGACAGAATCGGCAAGTACGCTACACACAGTCCCAAGCGTTCTCCCTATGTAAAACACAGCTATGTAAAGCAGCCATGTAACGCAGCCATGTAAAACGCAGCCATGTAAACGCAGCCATGTAAAGCACAGCCATGTAAGCATAGGGAGAACACTCTGGGCTGCAGTTTTCCCCCAGCCGCAGTCAATCCCTATACTTTAAGTACAAGGAGACAACAGCAACTGAGGGAAATTCTCGGGCTTTTCAATGACAGTGAAGTTGATGGTGAACATTCGTTGGCCTCGCGATCGTTCGGAAAATGTGATACAGACAACAACAAGTAAGGCCCAATACAAACAGTCTATGTATCATATATATATCAGTCTAAGTAACAGTCTATGTATCATATATATATTCAGTCTTGTAACAATCTAGTATCAATAGTTATCATCTCTAGTATTCACATCCTAATTGTAGTTAGTGGGCTGCTTATTTTTTAATGGGTTAAGCTGGCCATATACTAAGTCTCTTACCTCCCAGCGTTCCAACAGCTGCCCGGACCACTCTGTAATGTTTATTGCAAATCATGATGGTCGATAAACTTTGTAAGACTTTATGATCGATTGATGCAACAACACGCACACATACATACATACATGTATACATACATGCAGCATATATACATACATACATGTCAGAAAGGAGTGTTAAATCAACAGAACATGGGCTAGTGTACATGCATACATACATAGATATATTGGAAAAGCCGAAGCGAAACACGTTGAATATCAAGTAGAAGCCACCAGAACTAGAGCATTTCTGAAAAAGTGCTTATAGACTCTGACCAATCCCAAAAGGGGAGTTTGGCTTGAAGTTGTTTCTTAATACTTGTATGCTGTTTTTAACACTTTTACTGATTGGAGACCACAAAACACT
Organism: Hymenochirus boettgeri; assembly: GCA_019447015.1. Classification (NCBI taxonomy): domain Eukaryota; kingdom Metazoa; phylum Chordata; class Amphibia; order Anura; family Pipidae; genus Hymenochirus; species Hymenochirus boettgeri. Next base: position 36,383,244 of record CM033473.1, read on the forward strand.
GGAAAACAGTTTTTTTTACATTTTGTATATATAATGTATGTTACGTAACTAAATCTACATTTCTGATTTTCAACATAACATTGGGCTAGTATACATGATACACACATACATGCAAGATGCATACATGCATACAGTACATGTCAGAAAGGAGTGTAAAATCAATGTAACATTGGGCTGATCTAGCTGAACACTACAGGGGGGAGGGGTGCACAAAGCACCAAATTCTTGAAAGACTTTTGTATTCCTTCATGTAACCATATAACAGATCAGCCTGGAGACATTCCAGGATATAATTGGTGTGTAGTTAAAGTACAGAATCCCTATAGCATTTAATGACAACCTCCCCCCACCCAAAGGAAAGACAATAAGACCAGACAGTAAACATTTCGGGACTTGCTTTTAAGAGACTTGTAATCACATAATGACCTCCTATCTTTCCAAAATGTCTCTATACACAGACACACACTGTGTTGTGTTTTATTGTTTGTGTTCCAGGTCTGTATTTCTGTTTGCTAACAATAAAATCATTTCCCTTTATCTTCCCCCAATCCTCTATAGCTAGCAGCACTTGGCTTACTTAAATTGTTAAAAATGGCAAAAATTCTAACACAACTGCACATTTTGTGTGTGTTTTTTTTGTTTGCAGTTGTATACATTTTTTTTCTCTTCCCTTTAAAAGGTATTTTAACTCAAAATGTACCCTTTTTTTAGTTTATTTGAGAAGGGGGAGTAAAGGAGCTATGTCTTAAACCCCCCCCCCCGTTCTTCAATTAATCATCCAAGAGACAGGAAAGAAACAGAGACAAATTATCCGTGATCGTGCTCCTCTGCTTTGGCAGGTCACAACACGTACTTCTACTTTAGGACATACGCATCAGAAAGGTAGTACCAATCCTGCCATGGTACCCAATGAGGCTGCCAGGGGAAGGGTGGTCCATTGGGGGGGGGGGGGGTAACCCGGGTGTGTGTCTCGACTAGCATATTCAGTCATTGACCTCCAACATTTGCCAAAAGGTCTGGACAAAGGGTCAGTTCTAGCCATTTTGATGACCTAAGCAAGTCTCCCCTGGCGCCCCTCCAACTGAATAAATTCCCCCAATCACCTCTTCAGTGGCGTAACTAGGAATCACTGGGGCCCCCCAGGAGGCTAAATCTGTCATAGGAAAAATAAGTAGATGGACCCCTTGGCTCCCAGGCCCGTTACTCAGTTACCCCCCTGCACACTTGGATAAGTCTTTGTATAGATTGGAAAACTCAGCCAAGATGATTATATTATATGTAAAAAGAGAGGATACAGGAACTAGACTGGTAACAGCTGATTGCTCTATTCCATATCTATCACATGATCCTGCTCCAATTGATTGGACAGATTGTCTGGCACGTGGAGCAATGTAAAGGAACTACATTATACAGAACCACTTGCTACCTTAATAATCTTAAGGGTGTCACTTACCAAAAAGGATTAAAGACTGGAATATGTCCCGGTCTGGCCATACATATATAAATTACTTCCAATGTTACGTTTCAGATCTGTCCTGATATATTATTATACTACTATAAAATAAAATATGAGCAGGAAAATGAACATGTAGGAATATCAGGAGTAAAAACCATGGAGTTATAAGACATTAGAATAGGACTGCCTACTCCAACAATCCCTTTTTATCGGTACACTATTGAGAATTTAAGAACAGGTCCACTTAATTGTATTCCCCATGCTTCTCTGCACTAACTTCTTTCTCTAAGTGCACCGATTGATGGGGTAATTATGGGGAGTATGTAATAAACCAAGATATCATATACCATAATATGCCTGCCACCTAGTACCCTATTAAGACTGCCACCTAGTGGCAAACACACAGAATTCTATAAAACTAGAGATTACAGAAGAGCAGTGAGCATGAAATAAATGGTCTGGTCAGGCTAATAAAACCATGTAATCAAGCCTATTACATGGGTATGAAAACATAACAAGACCTAGAGAGAAATAAGAATAAATTGTGAATAAGAAAATATATAAGGAAAAGATAAGCTCAGTAAATAAAACCCAATTAAATTTTTATAAATAAAACTCCCAAGGTAATAAACAGAATCCCCTCTTTGGACCTGACACTGCGCTGATGGTGGAGTAAACAGTCATGGAGTGTTGTGACCTTGTGCATATCCTATTTAATAGAATTCTAATGAAGTCAGTGGAAGGACATTTACATCTCCGTCTCTAGGGTTTCCACCACTTCCCTTTAAAATCAAACACATAGAAATGAACGTGCTTCCAGGCAGCTCTGCAAGAAAAGCGTTAGTGTGGCCTAGCCCATAATTTTTCTTCATCTTTTGATTGTAAGTACATAGCTCATTCCGGCATACAAATGAAGAGAGCAATGTACATGGTATCCGATTTGCTGGCATGATTGGGCCACCTGATTTGTTTGGTTTGGACTCAACCTAACATGATAGCAACCAAACTATGCAGCCAGCAAGAGCACATACATTGCATTTAAAGGCAGTGCAAATAGCCAATCAGATACCTCAGTGGAATGAGTGACCCCTGTTCAGAACTTGAGGTAGATTGGTGTTGCTCTGAGACTATCTGAGCACTGGTGAGCTGCACAGTCAGTGAATGCTGAACTTCACAGGGGTTACACAGGGAAACTTGAACTAAGGCTTGTGTACACACCATGCAATGTCAGCCCGATCAACCAATAGTTCAGTGTATAGGTCAATCTAGCGAAAATATTTCATGGGTTTTTCGCTGGCCATGACCAACGTCTAACGTGTGTTCGACTGAATCGGACGAATAGGCACTTATATGCATCAGAAAGCCGAAGCTCTATGGAGCACTCATTCGGTTACCGCCTTTTGCGTGATGACAGTCCTTTGTTCTAGCCAAGCAGTCGAAAGTGCCGAACAGTCGGGCGGGATGAAGCATCTGATGGTGTTTACCGAGCTTATCAGAGACAAGCTAATTACATTAGCATTTATAATTATATAGATTGTTACAGTAAACCCTCCAGCCAGTGTGTCAAATTTACTAACACCAGTGTTACAACCAGCCCTCCAGTTCACTAATTGCCCAGTGTGACATCCAGTTAACTAAAAACACCAGTGGGACATCCAGCACTCCAGTTAACTAATCACCCAGTGTGATAACTTGCACTCCAGTTCACTAATCACCCAGTGTGACATCCAGTTAACTAATCACCCGTGTTACAACCAGTCCTCCAGTTCACTTATACCTAGTGTGACATCCAGCCTCCAGTTCACTAATCACCCAGTGACATCCAGTAACTAATCACACAGTGTGACATCCAACACTCCACTTCACTAATCACCCCGTATGACATCCAGTTAAAAAATCACACAGTGTGACATCCAGCCCTCCAGAACTAATCCACCAGTGTTACACCAGCCCTCCAGTTCACTACACACCTGTATTACAACCAGCCCTCCAGTTCACTAATCACACAGTGTGACATCCAAAACTCCACTTCACTAATCACCCAGTGTGACAGCCAGTTAACTAATCACCTAGTGTTACACCAGCCCTCCAGTTAACTAATCACCCAGTGTGACATCGTTAACTAATCACCCAGTGTGACTTCCAGCCTCCCGTTAACTAATCACCTAGTGTGACATCCAGTTAACTAATCACCCAGTGTTACAACAAGCCCTCCAGTTAACTAATCACCCCGTGTTTCAACCAGTCCTCAGTTCATAATCAACCAGTGTGACATCCAGTTAACTGGAGGGCTGAATGTACACTGGGTGATTAGTTAACTGGATGTCACCATTGGGCGTTAGTTAACTGGAGGGCTGGAGCCACACTGGGCGATTAGTGAACTGGAGGGCTGAATGTCACACTGGGTGATTAGTTACTAATACACCCAGTGTGGCATCCAGCCCTCCAGTTCACTAATCGCCCAGTGTGGCTCCAGCCCTCCAGTAACTAATCGCCCAGTGTGGCATCCAGCCTCCAGTTAACTAATCGCCCGTGTGGCATCCTGCCTCCAGTTAACTAATTGCCCAGTGTGGCATCCAGCCCTCCAGTTAACTAATCACCCATGTGTGACCTCCAGTTAACTAATCACCCAGTGTGGCATCCAACCCTCCAGTAAACTAATCGCACAGTGTGGCATCCAGCCCTCCAGTTAACTAATCGACCAGTGTGGCATCCAACCCTCCAGTTAACTAATCACCAGTGTGACAACCAGCCCTCCAGTTAACTAATCCCCCAGTGTGACATCTAGTTAACTAATCACCAGTGGTGACATCCAGCCCTCCAGTTCACTATCACCCAGTGTGACAGCCAGCCCTTCAGTAACTAATCACACAGGTGTGAGAACTACTTAACTAATCACCTAGTGTGGCATTCAGCCGTCCTGTTCACTAATCACCCAGTGTGACATCCAGTTAACTAATCACCCAGTGTGACAGCCAGCCCTCAGTTAACTAATACCCAGTGTGACAACTCAGTCCTCCAGCTCACTTAATCACCCAGTGTAACACCCAAGTTAACTGGAGGGCTGGCTGTCACACTGGGTGATTAGTTAACTGGATGTCACACTGGGTGATTAGCAAGATCGCTTCAGCTTGAGATGACGAACAGATGGCCGGACTTCTCCTTCATGTTTTTGGTAGACAGTAGAATCATGGTTCCACTCTTCTAGCAAGCCTTCCAGGTCCTGAAGCAGCAAAACAACCCCAGACCATCACACTACCACCACCATATTTTACTTTTGGTATGATGTTCTTTTTGCTGAAATGCTGTGTTACTTCTACACCAGATGTAACGGGACAGACCCCTTCCAAAAGTTCAACTTTGTCTTGTTGGTCCACAAGGTATTTCCCAAAAAGTCTTGGCAATCATTGAGATGTTTTTTTTAGCAGACGAGCCTTAATGTTCTTTTTGCTTAAAAGTGGTTTGCGCCTTGGATATCTGCCCTGCAGGCCGTTTTTTGCCCAGTCTCTTTCTTATGGTGGAGTCGTGAACACTGACCTTAATTGAGGCAAGTGAGGCCTCAGTTCTTTAGATGTTGTCCTGGGGTCTTTTGTGGCCTCTCGGATGAGTTTTCTCTGCGCTCTTGGCTAATTTTGGTCGGCCCACTCCTGGAAGGTTCTCACTGGTCCATGTTTTTGCCATTTGTGGATAATGGCTCTCACTGGGTTCGCTAGAGTCCCAAAGCTTTAGAAATGGCTTTATAACCATAACTCAGGTGTGATAACCCACAGTTAAGTTATTTTTTACAAGGGGGGCAATCACTTTTTCACACAGGGCCATGTAGATTTGAGTTATTTTCTCTAAATAATAAAAACCATCATTAAAACTGCATTTTGTGTTCAATTATGTATCTCTTTGACTAATAGTTAACGGTTTTTGATGAGCAGAAACCTTTAAGTGTGACAAACATGCAAAAGAATAAGAAATCAGGAAGGGGGAAAATAGTTTTTTCACATTCCCCAATACATTTATGTAGTATTGGGAATGCAACAATATAATAAATTAAGAAAAAAACAGGGAAAATATCCTATTTGCTAAAAGTCCGAACGGGTGTGTAGATTATAAACAAAGAGACATCTTGTCAGTTCTGTTCAACTTGTGTTCCATTCCACCCTTGGACACACCTGTAAGGAGTTTGTATGTTCTCCCCTTGCATGTGTTTCCTCTGGACACTCCAGTTTCCCCATAATCATAGACATACTGATAGGTTTTATGTGCCACATAAATGTGCTTAGAATGTAAGCTCTTCGGGACAGGCCTGATGTGAATGTATACATGTAATTGTAAAGTGCTACACGAAGAAGTTGGCACTATATAAATCCCATAATAATAATTTTGTGTTTAACACCCCTACTCCAGTGAGCAGAGTTGGATCGGCCCATTAGGATACCAGGGACTACTAAGATGTAATAATACTAGAAAGTGTTAATTATTATAATTTATATTCAGAGAAGAAATAGAACTCAGGAGCAGTGACATAAATGTAAATAAGAGAGACAAAACGTTTGAGTTGGCCCCTTAATGCTTCCGTGAGGCCCCCTGGCCTTATATTTCCATGTGGGCCCCAACACTCCTGTCCAACGCTGCCTGTGGGTTTTCAAAACCATTTTCATCTCCTGTTTCTTGCTTTTGAAATCCGGTATAATCTCCTTTTACTCTATTTAACTACTTGTTAAAAAATGCGGATGTAATGTGCTGAGGCCACACTATGTCAGAGGGCAAAACGTGTGAAAAGCAAACTTGCATCGGCACGCATTTCACACTTGTACCATCCATTTGCGCTGTAATCCGCAATGATTTGCAACCGGAGCACATACGGACACAAAAATTTGGTGATCGCGTGCGCTCTGGAAATTGATCGCAACGCATGACATGTGGCCACCCACTCAGCGATTCCCACAGGCTTCACAAGCTTACAATCGTAGCGCGTGAGAAAAGCGGCAGTGTGGCCAAGCCCAGTCGAGCTGCCAGAGAAGGACAAGGAAGAAATCATAAAACATTGATACTTTATAATGGGTCATTTTTATGACCTTATCATAAATACTAATCCGCGGCGATAGGGATAAGATATTGGTATTTCCAATACGCTGCTCTTTATTTATTACAGCCCACACTTTTTCCAATTTCAATCTTATTTTATCAGCAATAGGGCAGTGATAAGGGTGTGTGAAGGATACAGTCTACTGGGGGGACCAGGGACTAAAGGTATACAGATTGTTATTTCACACATGACGGGCGATGACAGATTGTCTGGTGAGTGGCTGTACCACCCAATGATAAAATCATAAGTGTATTACCACTCTGTCCGGCATCATTGGTGTCCAACCGGAAATTAACAATGCTAGTTTGTCACAGTCTGTACCAGCCTTTGGGGGCCTGGTGGTTGGGCACCAGGTACTATACAGCTGTTTATACAAACTGATCAAGGTGGCAGTTGGTTCTGCAATCAGCTGTTTTAAATATCCCTATCAGCACAGTAGAGGGGGGTGCAGATGGAGGGAAAGGGCCCCACTTTAAGCAATCTGTAGGGGATCCAGGCCCCTGCAGTTAAGCATCTGCCTCTAAGTTACTCACAGTCCGCAATCCCTCACTTGCCGTATGAGTTCGAAACCAGCTTGCAAAAGCAGAAGAGGACCTGTGACTACACTGAAGAGGGATCGCTGTCTGTTAGTAACTTCAGGAACATCTTGGTATTTGGGGTCTATAAGAACTCATGCAAAGGCTGGTGAATAAATCAACTTCAATCAGGGTGAATAGATCACTATCAATGATGTTTACTGCACAGATTCTCTCTATATTTGCATATATGTCTTTAATTGGATCTGGCATTGTGGGAGGTGTAGCTAATTGTGTTCACAACAGAAAATACATTGTATGTATATATATATACTGAAAGGTGGAAGGAGTTTATATTTAAAGATATTAAAGAAGTGTTGTTATGCCTGAAAACATCTATTTGAGTCAAACCATGGAAATTCCCACTAATACAAACATGTGAGTTTGACTTTTTATCCCTCAGTTTAATGATTAAGGTTCGTCACCATGTTCAATTTGTCTGTGTGTACCCGCCTTAGGGTACAGACCTCCCAATCCTAAACACAACAGTGTGTCATTTATGTTCAGTAACATAAAGATTACACCATTGGGAGGCGCTAGTTTAGTGGACTTAAGGAATGTTAAATCATTTTTTCCTCTCATTCTAAAAACCAATTGAAAAGCTACACAATGACATGGCGGCATAAAATCATGGCAGTCTGCAGCTGTGTAAAACTTTGTATAAATTTAAATAAATACTATTATCCTCGGGGAACATGAATTACATTGTAAATAATAATAATTACATCCCATAATCTAATAATATACATCTCTACCACCACACTCGCTTTATACCGTTTGAATCCCTTTGTGTATAAATATGACTCCCTATAACAGTAGAGTTTGCTATAACGTTCCCATCCTTACCGTAGGTCTCTCCATACAACGCCCATGGTTTTAGGAGAGCTGGGCCCTAGTTCATTGAAACCCAATGCAGACTGGCATGCTGGGAATTCATCATCTTAAACAGGTGCCCGATGCCAGGCACTGCGCCCTCAGCTTGGCAAAATCTTGATTTGAATATTGCACCGGGTTCTTATTGGTACCCAGTCCATCCGCCGCAGCCCTTTCCTTGGCTATTTTAGAAGCCGCACTAGACATGATGCACCTTTCCTGCCTCCCTAGAGAGTAGTGGGAGTGGGTTCCAAGGGAAGAAGAGAGGTTTAAATACCAAACCACCTGGGAGCTAGTGGTTTAATGTTCTAATGGGGAGAGTTACAGACCTGTCAACCTAATCACTCAAAAGCAAATATGTACAGTAAGGAAGGCTGGATATGGAGATTTAACCCTTAAGCTGCTAAATGTTTCAAACAAGGATGACACTGGAACTTTTGTCAGTCCTCCTGGTTACTTTTGATCCTACTGAGCAGTGTATAAACCTTCTCTTTGGCAGCTAAAGCTGAATACATACACTACAGATCTTTAAACTGTCCCCCCACACACAGTCCAATCATTCTCCATATATAAATTATATAAGTGTAGGGAGACTGTTCAGGCCTGTCACGTTTCCTTCAGCCGAGGCCAACTCCTTATACTTTAGATCAGGGCCTGACCATGGCCGAGGGAAATTTGCGTGCAGTTCTGAGTTATCCTGAGGCGATAGTGAACTTTCGTCAGCCTTGGAATGCTCAGAACTGCGGTACACACTTTAACCATACAGGGGCGCTTCCATCCAATCTGACAAAACTGTCCCTTTATCATTAAAGTGTTTACACAGCTTTAAAGTTCATACCACTCCCAGGACACATGTTGAAGAGGGACCGGCAGATTTCATGGCAAATAATCAAGAAATTCTCTATCCCAGGAGGTAGGAAATCCTATTCACCGAGGGAGGATTTTCTAGGTCTTTCCCATGGTAAGCAATTTTTGGAATAGAGAGTTTACTCATTTGCTACAGGGATCTATATCTCTATTCAGGTGCAGTTCTGGGCTCTGGTAGTTTTAACACGTTTAAGGTTTGGGGGGTTGGTTTTTACCTAAATATAAAAGATAATTTTGAGAGTGGACTTACCCTTTAGTAATTAGCTTTGGAAGTGTTGACATTAGTTGCACCTTTTATGTCTTGGAAGTTATTTCATTGAAAAATTTTATGATGTTTTTAATATATTGTGATGTTTGTTTTATATATTGTGATGTTATTAAATATATTATGATGTAATATGTTATTATGTTATATATTTCCCTGCCGAACAGTGACACACGATGTGTACGAATGGCCATTTCAACCATAATCGGCCCGAGTATGGGCACTTTATCACGGCGAATCTCCAAACAAGCGGCCATTTCAGTCCATACATGGGCCGATTTCGGCCGAAGCCTCGTTCGTACACATCGTGTCGCGGGTCAGCTGACGTGTGTACAAACTTAACTGTCCCACTAGTTTACCATTTTACTATTACTTGTAAACAAATCTATTCCTATTATTCATAGGGAGGTGTGAACGCTTATTCCCACCTCTATCTTTTGTATTGGTCGGGACATGCCCCTGACGCTGAGGAGATTTGAGTGGATCGTCGGTGTGTGGTGTGTGTAGAACTACCAACCAATCGGATCACACAGACAGCAGTCCTGACGGATCCTCACACATTCGGCGCATGCAATAAAGGAACGCACACGTTGGACATTTCCCAGGCAGGCAGTCACTGACAGTGGAGGACCTTCACCATCCACAGTGTTCAGGGACAAACTCATTGGATTTCTTTTAAACTACTGCTCAAAGACACAGGATACTGCAGGTATCCACCTTCCACATTCTATCCTTACAACCCACGTGACTTTTATCAGTGAGATAACCTTTAACGTATATGCTAGTAAAATGTCTATATACCAATACGCGAGTAATATCGAATTAACAAATTTGCGAGTCGTTTTGGTATAATTATCAAATGTTCGAACGCGAGAGCTCGAAAGTAGAATGCGTGAAAGTAAAATTGATTTTTCGAAAGTCCTGGATATTGGAACATGTCCCCACGACCATTTCCCAGGTCCCACAGCCATTTACATTAGATCAAACATAAAGAATCATACCGAATCTTCACGTTAACTTCTGGCTCCCTCTGATATGGTTACGCTGCCTCACCCAAAATAGTCCATAACGCAAAATTCCAAGTGTAGAGGGGTCCAGGCATAGATATGGTGCAAAATAGGTGAGTTTATTCCTCTATTAAGAGTAAACAGACAGAAATGTTTCGGGCCCACACTCAGCCCTTTTTTTTTTTTAGGCTTGATAAAGGGCTGAGTGTGGGCCCGAAACATTTCCTGTCTGTTTACTCTTAATAAGAATAAACTCACCTATTTTGCACCATATCTATGCCTGGACCCCTCTACACTTGGAATATTTACATTAAGTTACCATTGATATTTTAATTGTATTTCATTCAAACTTTTCAACACTATTGACTCCCATTGACTTTAATGGGTCCATTTTCGAACTTTCGAACTTTTCATATAGTTGGAAAACGGACCGAATTTTTTAAAGTTCAGCCATCTCTAGTTCTGGTAGATAACAGACTTAGCTGTAGAAACAAACGCCAGACAGCAACGGCTAGAGCTAGAGCTAGCAAGATATTGTCTTGAATAAAAGAGATTCAAGAGGAAAAAAATATTATTCTCCCTCTTTCCAAGGCACTGGTAATTCTTCATTTGTAATATACTTGCAGTTTTGGAATCCCTATACAAAAGGGACACTTGGAAATGGAAGCAGTTCAGAGAAGGGCAACTAATTAATAAGGGGAATGGAGGGGCTTTAATATGCAGGCAGATTAAGCCAAGTTGGAGCGGTCATTAGGAGACATTTGCTTCACCCCCATTTTTACCCAGTCTAATGTTCTGTTTTACTAAGAAAATTTGCACTACATTACCATTAGCGTCAAAGTCAGAGTTGGGACACTAAAGCTGGGACATACTTGCACAATTGGAAGAAAATGAACGACAGAATCGGCAAGTACGCTACAACACAGTCCCAAGCGTTCTCCCTATGTAACCCAGCTATGTAAAGCACAGCCATGTAAAACGCAGCCATGTAAAACGCAGCCATGTAAAACGCAGCCATGTAAAGCACAGCCATGTAAAGCATAGGGAGAACACTCTGGGCTGCAGTTTTTCCCCCAGCCGCAGTCAACTCCCTATACTTTAAGTACAAGGAGACAACAGCAACTGAGGGAAATTCTCGGGCTTTTCAAATTGACAGTGAAGTTGATGGTGAACATTCGTTGGCCTCGCGATCTTTCGGAAAATGTGATACAGACAACAACAAGTAAGGCCCAATACAAACAGTCTATGTATCAATATATATATCAGTCTAAGTAACAGTCTATGTATCAATATAATATATATCAGTCTATGTAACACTATGTATCAATAGTTATCATCTCTAGTATTCACATCCTAATTGTAGTTTAGTGGGCTGCTTATTTTTAATGGGTTAATGGGCCATATACTAAGTCTCTTACTCCTCCCAGCGTTCCACCACTGCCCGGACCACTCTGTAATGTTTATTGCAAATCATGATCTGGTCGATAAACTTTGTAAGAACTTTATGATCGATTGACATACATACACGCACACATACATACATCATGTATACATACATGCATGCATAATACATACATACATGTCAGAAAGGAGTGTTAAATCAACAGAACATTGGCTAGTGTACATGCATACATATATATATGAAAACAGCCGAAGCGAAACACGTTGAATTAGCAGTAGAAGCCCCAGAACTAGAGCATTTCTGAAAAGTGCTTTATAGACCTGACCAATCCCAAAAGGGAGATTTTGGCTTGAAGTTGTTTCTTAATACGTTATGCTGTTTTTTAAAACACTTTTTATGCTGATTGGAGACCACAAACACTGGAAAACCAGTTTTTTTTTTACATTTTGTATATATAATGTATGTTACGTAACAAATCTACATCTGATTTTTCAACATAACATTGGGCTAGTATACATGCATACACACATACATGCAGCATGCTACATCATACAGTACATGTCAGAAAGGAGTGTAAAATCAATGTAACATTGGGCTGATCTAGCTGAACACTACAGGGGGGAGGGGTGCACAAAGCACCAAAACTCTTGAAAGACTTTTGTATTCCTTCATGTAACCATATAACAGATCAGCCTGGAGACAATTCCCAGGATATAATTATGGTTGTGTAGTTAAAGTACAGAATCCCTATAGCATTTAATGACAACCCTCCCCCCCACCCAAGAGAAAGACAATAAGACCAGACAGTAAACATTTCGGGACTTGCTTTTAAGAGACTCTGTAATCACATAATGACCTCCTATCTTTCCAAAATGTCTCTATACACAGACACACACTGTGTTGTGTTTTATTGTTTTGTGTTCCAGGCTCTGTATTTCTGTTTGCTAACATAAAATCATTTCCCTTTATCTTCCCCCAATCCTCTATAGCTAGCAGCACTTGGGCTTACTTAAATTGTTAAAAATGGCAAAATTCTAACACAACTGCACATTTTTGTGTGTTTTTTTTTTGTTTGCAGTTGTATACATTTTTTTTCCTTCCCTTTAAAGGTATTTTAACTCAAAATGTACCCTTTTTTTAGTTTATTTGAAGAAGGGGGAAGTAAAGGAGCTATGTCTTAAACCCCCCCCCCCCGTTCTTCAATTAATCATCCAAGAGACAGAAGAACAGAGACAAATTATCCGTGATCGTGCTCCTCTGCTTTGGCAGTCACAACACGTACTTCTACTTTATGGACATACGCATCAAGAAAGGTAGTACCAATCCTGCCATGGTACCCAATGAGGCTGCCAGGGGAAGGGTGGTCCTGGGGGGGGGGGGGGTAACCCGGGTGTGTGTCTCGACTAGCATATTCAGTCATTGACCTCCAACATTTGCCAACAGGTCTGGACAAAGGGTTTCAGCCATTGGATGACCTAAGCAAGTCTCCCCTGGCGCCCCCTTCCCAACTGAAATTTCCCCCATCACCTCTTCAGTGGCGTAACTAGGAATCACTGGGGCCCCCCAGGAGGCTAAATCTGTCATAGGAAAATAAGTAGATGGGACCCCTTGGCTCCCAGGCCCGTTACTCAGTTCCCCCCCTGCACCTTGGATAAGTCTTTGTATAGATTGGAAAACCAGCCAAGATGATTATATTATATGTAAAAAGAGAGGAAAGGAAACTAGACTGGTAACAGCTGATTGCTCTATTCCATATCTATCACATGATCCTGCTCCAATTGATTGGACAGATTGTCTGGCACGTGGAGCAATGTAAAGGAACTACATTATACAGAACCACTTGCTACCTTAATAATCTTAAGGGTGTCACTTACCAAAAAGGATTAAAGACTGGAATATGTCCCGGTCTGGCCATACATTATAAAATTACTTCCAATGTTACCGTTTCAGATCTGTCCTGATATTATTATTATACTACTATTAAAATAAAATAGGAGCCAGGAAAATGAACATTGTAGGAATATCAGGAGGTAAAAACCATGGAGTTATAAGACATTAGAATAGGACTCCTCCTCCAACAATCCCTTTTTAATCGGTACACTATTGAGAATTTAAGACCAGGTCCACTTAATTGTATTCCCCATGCTTCTCTGCACTAACTTCTTTCTCTAAGTGCACCGATTATGGGGTAATTATGGGGAGTATGTATAACCCAAGATATCATATACCATAATATGCCTGCCACCTAGTACCATATAAGACTGCCACCTAGTGGCAAACACACAGAATTCTATAAACTAAGATTACAGAAGAGCAGTGGCATGAAATAATGGTCTGTTCAGGCTAATAAAACACATGTAATCAAGCCTATTACATGGGTTGAAAACATAACAAGACCTAGAGAGAAATAAGAATAATTGTGAATAAGAAAATATTATAAGGAAAAGATAAGCTCAGTAAATAAAACCCAATTAAATTTTTATAAATAAACCTCCCAAGGTATAAACAGAATCCCCTCTTTGGACCTGACACTGCGCTGATGGTGGAGTAAACAGTTAGGAGTGTTGTGACCTTGTGCATATCCTATTAATAGAATTCTAATGAAGTCAGTGGAAGACATTTACATGCTCCATTTCTCTAGGGTTTCCACCACTTCCCTTTAAAATCAAACACATAGAAATGAACGTGCTTCCAGGCAGCTCTGCAAGAAAACGTTAGTGTGGCCTAGCCCATAATTTTTCTTCATCTTTTGATTGTAAGTACATAGCTCATTCCGGCATACAAATGAAGAGAGCATGTCATGGCTATCCGATTTGCTGGCATGATTGGGCCACCTGATTTGTTTGGTTTGGACCTCAACCTAACCTATGATATGCAACCAAACTATGCAGCCAGCAAGAGCACATACATTGCATTTAAGGCAGTGCAAATAGCCAATCAGATACCTCAGTGAATGAGTGACCCCTGTTCAAACTGGAGGTAGATTGGTAGTTGCTCTGAGACTATCTGAGCATGGCTGAGCTGCACAGTCAGTGAATGCTGAACTTCACAGGGGTTACACAGGGAAACTTGAACTAAGCGTGGTACACACCATGCAATGTCAGCCCGATCAACCAAAGTTCAGTGTATAGGTCAATCTAGCTGAAAATATTTCATGGGTTTTTCCTGGCCATGACCAACGTCTAACTGTTTGTTCGACTGAATCGGACGAATAGGCACTTATATGCATCAGAAGCCGAAGCTCTATGGAGCACTCATTCGGTTACCGCCTTTTGCGTGATGACAGTCCTTGTTTCTAGCCAAGCAGTCGAAAGTGCCGAACAGTCTCGGTCGGATGAAGCATCTGATGGTGTTTACCGAGCTTATCAAGAGACAAGCTAATTTACATTAGCATTTATATATTATATATGATTGTTACAGTAAACCCTCCAGCCAGTGTGTCAAATTTACTAACACCAGTGTTACAACCAGCCCTCCAGTTCACTAATTGCCCAGTGTGACATCCAGTTAACTAAACACCCAGTGGGACATCCAGCACTCCAGTTAACTAATCACCCAGTGTGATAACTTGCACTCCAGTTCACTAATCACCCAGTGTGACATCCAGTACTAATCACCCAGTGTTACAACCAGTCCTCCAGTTCACTTATCACCTAGTGTGACATCCAGCCCTCCAGTTCACTAATCACCCAGTGTGACATCCAGTTAACTAATCACACAGTGTGACATCCAACACTCCACTTCACTAATCACCCAGTATGACATCCAGTTAAAAATCACACAGTGTACATCCAGCCCTCCAGTTAACTAATCACCCAGTGTTACAACCAGCCCTCCAGTTCACTAACACCCTGTATTACAACCAGCCCTCAGTTCACTAATCACACAGTGTGACATCCAACACTCCACTTCACTAATCACCCAGTGTGACAGCCAGTTACTAATCACCTAGTGTTACAACCAGCCCTCCAGTTAACTAATCACCCAGTGTGACTCGTTAACTAATCACCCAGTGTGACTTCCAGCCCTCCAGTTAACTAATCACCTAGTGTGACATCCAGTTAACTATCACCCAGTGTTACAACAAGCCCTCCAGTTAACTAATCACCCCGTGTTTCAACCAGTCCTCCAGTTCACTAATCACCCAGTGTGACATCCAGTTAACTGGAGGGCTAATGTCACACTGGGTGATTAGTTAACTGATGTCACATTGGGCGATTAGTTAACTGGAGGCTGGATGCCACACTGGGCGATTAGTGAACTGAGGGCTGAATGTCACACTGGGTGATTAGTTAACTATCACCCAGTGTGGCATCCACCCCTCCAGTTCACTAATCGCCCAGTGTGGCTTCCAGCCCTCCAGTTAACTAATCGCCCAGTGTGGCATCCAGCCCTCCAGTTAACTAATCGCCCAGTGTGGCATCCTGCCCTCCAGTTAACTAATTGCCCAGTGTGGCATCCAGCCCTCCAGTTAACTAATCACCCAGTGTGACCTCCAGTTAACTAATCACCCAGTGTGGCATCCAACCCTCCAGTAAACTAATCGCACAGTGTGGCATCCAGCCCTCCAGTTAACTAATCGACCATGTGGCATCCACCCTCCAGTTAACTAATCACCCAGTGTGACAACCGCCCTCCAGTTAACTAATCCCCCAGTGTGACATCTAGTTAACTATCACCCAGGTGACATCCAGCCCTCCAGTTCACAATCACCCAGTGTGACAGCCAGCCCTTCAGTTAACTAATCACACAGTGTGAGAAACTACTTACTACAATCACCTAGTGTGGCATTCAGCCGTCCTGTTCATCTGAACATGAGGGAATCTGCAAAAAAATAAGAAACAATGGCCTAGAAAAACTGTGAACTTAGCCCCTAAGCTACCAAGGATGTATTTTATCGGTCCAGGAGATTATTTTATTAAAGGCATGTCTTACCCCAAAATAATTTAAATTTTGTATGTGGTAGGCAGATTCCCCAAGCCCCAAACGCCCTATAATATAATGTTAGAAAGTTCCCCCCCCGATTTCTTACTTAATGCCCCGCTCTCACCAGCCGCAGTTGTTTAAGAGTGTTCAGGCCCTCTGCTTGCATATGGAATTGAAATGAAAGCAGGGGGCGGGGACCGGCAGCCACCGTCCGTGATTGGCTGAGAGGCAGGGAGTGCTGCCACTGACATTTGCCTCAACCTTGATGAGGTTGTGAGGAGTCCTCAGGCACAGCATGGTCACACACGCTCCTAAACAGCAGTTTTTCCTGGACTTTGAGGGAGGGCCAGCAGGGGAACTATTTTGAGCAGGAATGTAAGGTAGGATTGTTTTTAAAAACTACTTGAAGTGTGTGCCAGTAAGGGGTGTTTAATTAATTTTAGTTTTTTTGGGGGTGGACATGCCCTTAATAGTTACCTATTTAGTTCTTTCGTACCATATCCTAAATGGCAGCTACCTACTGACCACAGCAAAACATAGCAAAGGTCTATGAAATCAACATTTCCATAATGGAACTTACTATTGTAGAACAGTAATGGCAAAACTTTTTTAGAGGCAGAGTGCCCAAAACTGCATCCCAAAACTCAGGTGTTTGAGATCCAAAACGGTGACCAGTTACCCCCCTCCATAAACCACACAAAGTTAGATCCAAAAACACTGACTATTACCCCAATATTACACATATAGGATTGAGAGTCCAAAACATGAGCCATAACCTCTATATATTAAGTTTGAGATCCAAACATGACCATTGAAACCTCTATAATATTACCGGAGGGGTTTTGTTAACCCCTAACAACAGTTTTAAAAACCGTGACATGGCATGAGCATGATCAAAGGCAGAACAAGAACCGAGAACCAACGGACAAAATTAAGTATGTCCCATTCGTTTGCTATTATCACAGGGAAGTGAGAACGCTATGTCCTCACCGCCCTGTGATAGGGAGCTCGGAAAGGACCTGGAACTTACCTATTACCTTACCCGCCGCTCCACGCCGCAGCCGCTCCTGGCACAGAACAGCTGTTCTGTCCCGATACGCAGGCACCCTTGTCTCTTTGAATTTGGGCGCATAGCCCATAAGATGAGGGGCGCGTGGTCGACAGAGTGATGCTGTCAGTTGCAGGGCGGCTGTGATGTGGAGACGGGTTGTAAGGTAAGTTCCCGGGTCCCCGAGCGTCCAGTATTCACAGGGAAGGTGAGAATGAAGCGTTCTCACCTCCGGGCTATATAGAACGGAATGGACATAGGTGATTTTGGGGGGCTTAAGGGGTTAGTTATTACAGTCCTTAAGATAGAAAGCACACTGCAATGCGGAGCGCTTTTATTTGAGAAGTATAAAAAATGGTATTGTAATGACCTAATGTAAGCTGAACTGTTGCTATTTTTTTAAATAGGGTCTCTGTTATGGGAGGTTTCAATTAGACATATACATACCTGGCAACCATAATATAAAAAGAAAAATAGCCACATTTGTAAAAGAAAGTGTTGAAGGGGAACAAGTGTGTATAGATAAAACCTGGTACACAACAAAAAGTCCCCTCTTAGATGCCCCCCTCAAATTCCATTAAAAAAGCTAATCAAGGTAATAATTTTAAATACGGATGTTGGTTTGTCAAACTGCATTTATTAAACCTGCATGTAAGTATACCAGCAAAGAATCGGAGTAATTACATGTTAGAAGGTACTGTTTTATCCATGCAGTATTCCCGTATTGATTTTAGCAATAACAGTGGAATGCTCAGTTAAGGTTGTTCATAACAAGTGATATGTCACTTTGTAAATAATACGATACCAGGACCCATATTTCACAGTCCCCCATAACTTTCAAATAGTCTCAGGCAGATTCCAAACCCAAGAGCAGTTGCCCACATCAGACATCCCACCCTGCCGGTGTCTGGCTTCCAATGCAGCGGTGGGGAGAAGAAGAAGGAGGGGCGTGAGACTGAGTGACGTGACCATCAAGTCCTCACCCAAAGTGGGTGGCCGGGGGCGTAGTTAGGGAGAGGAACATGATACGTGACGTATTTTTATGTCACATAAGAGCCGTGGCCGAAAAAAGGAGGGGTTTATGGAGAGCTGAGTCTCTGGGTAATGTTCGGGGTAGAGACGAGTTAGGTGAGGGTTTGGGTCTAGCGGTGGTGGGTATTGTGGGAGGAGACCGACTCCCAAAATCAGGAGGACTCCCGGCGACTCCCAAGAGGGTTAGGAACCTCACCATTTATTAAACACCTTCCCTACCATGTTAATCTATCAATATCCACCATACACTACAACAGAAACAATTTATCAAAATTAGGAAAAGATTAGTAACCTAGTTCAGCACCCATAGCTAGGATTATAGATATGATAATACCGACCCAAATTTCTGTGGGTTAATCTTTACCTCACATGAGTTTACATTACCAACTCAGACCCCCCATCCCACACTTATGCTTCTGGGCAGTGGGGGTAGGGTCATGGCGAGGGGCTGGCGACGCAGGGTGACACACCGATGTCACACATGGGCAGGGCATGCAAGAAAGGGGTGGGGAAGGTGGGGTAGGGGGTTGGTTGGGGGCGGGAGGTGGTATGGCGGATGCGGGTCCGGGTAGTATGTGGGTTTAGTTTTGTTAGGTTAGCGCAAAAAAGGTGGCATACACGGGAGGAATTCAGGACTCTATCCGTTGCAGTGAGATTGTAGATCGGAGATTTGGGGGGGCTGGGATACCTGAGACACTATCGCATGTATTTTCAAAAATCATCACTATAATACTGGACGGTGATAAGGTAGTATCGTTTAATAACTTGTATTTATAATTCAAATCTGTGGAGACAACCAACAATGATGAAAGCACTATATGCCATGGCGGTTAATCCCTACTCCCATTATGGTATATTTTATGTATGGTAAAGTAAATATAAATAAATCTATAGTCAATCATGGTGGTGCATTAAGAACGAACTGTTCACACCACGGCCATGGCAAGACAATGGCCGCTCCTCACCTGCCTCCCCCTTGCGTGAGTCCCTCTCTGTCCTTTCAACTTATGTGTGCACGAATTTAGGAGACGGTGCTCTGCTGGTGCTGATACCCTGCTGACCTTACCCCCCAGGATCCTCCCGGCAGCATCAGCTCCTCCAATCATCAGTTTTAGTGGTATTACCGCCATGCGGCTCTCCCTGTTGTGTCCCATCATCACATGCATATGAGTGGAACACCTCCTGTGTCCACACACTGAGACTACCCACTGTCCGGGCCTGCTGTACAACAAATGGGCAATAGCAAGCGCCAATCAGATTAATTCACACTGAAATAATCTCCCAACTTCCAGGGCCTGGTACAGACCCCCCCCAAACCCCCAACTGGCAACTAGCAGCCAATCAGTTAATTCACCACTGACTTAATCCCCACTGCAGGGCCTATACAACAACACGGTAACTAGCACCAATCAGATATAAGTTTCCCTGAAGTATAATCTCCTACTGCCGGCCGTACAACACACGGCCACTAGCAGCCAATCAGATTAATTCACACTGAATTAATCTCCCACTGCCGGCCTATACAACAAACGGTAACTAGCAAGCCAATGCAGATTAATTCAACCACTGAATTAATCTCCACTACTGCCGGGCCTGTTACACACACGGCAATAGCAGCTAATCAGATTATGGCCTCTGTACCTTTGTTTACAACAAGGGAAGAGTACAAACAACCAAACTGGACTTCTTGGACTGTTGTAAGTAAAGTAGAAGGAAAATGGGAAAATGGTAACTGGAAGTAGAGGTTTACAGAAAACCAACACACACAGATTCAGTATTTGATTGGTTTGCTCCACCACCCTTAGATCACAACTGCTGGTGTCATAGAACCCTGCCAACACAGAGCCGAGAACATCCCACTAGCACAGAGGCCGAAGTGCTAAAAATGAAACATCTCAGAGGAGCCCTTAAAAACTGTGGATATCCAGGACTGGGCTTTGTCAAAAGAAGCAGAAGGAAAGAAAAGAACCGAATAACCAACAGTGAAGGGGAGAAAAGCAAGACGAGGAAGAACAGGTCCATCCCCATATGTAGCAGGGGGTCTCTGGAATAAATAAGAAGAATTTTCAAAAATCAAAACATCGTATCCCTGTCGTGCTTTAAAACCAAACAACACACTGAGGAGCGCAATGGTACATCCAAAAGACCACATACCACAAACACCAGACACAGCGACATCATATATGCTGGTGCTATAGTGCAGTGAGAAAGAATGCTCTGATTTGTATGTGGGGGAGAACCCAAACAGCAAACTGCATAAACGTAGCCAGCACAGAAGAGCCCAATTCCTGTTCAGGAACTCAGCCGTGTATCTGCCATCTTAGGATAAGGACATACCTTTTTGAAGAGTGTAATGTTAACATACTGCGTACGGAACGTGACTGTTCACGAGGGTGTTAGTAAGGAGGCCATTTATGTGAAAATAGAAGAACCAGCCTAAATAGATGGTGGGGGGTTCACACAAACGTCTGCATTTAGCAATGCTTGTTTTTAAACCTTACTTGGGCGTTCCTATATACACCTCTTGCGCCTATCAACACACCCTTATTAACACCTGGTGTTGATATGCTAATTGGGATTTTCCAGGTACCATGAATGCCACTGGTTCTTGTTACAAGTCATTCTGAATTGAGAAAGACCAGTCGGAATACTAGCGAAACGTCTTCAAGAACATACATTCAAGATCCAGTTTGATCAGAATTGAATACACAGAGTGTAACTGGATTATTTCCCAGCATTCTCTATTATATATGCCCCACCACCCACTCCCTACAGGAATAGCAATAACTATAATCAACAAACAGTGTATCAATGTGAACAACCCGACGCCCCTAGCAGTCCCAGAGGTGCCAACATACGTTTTTATACAAACATGTGGCTATCACTCCTGTCACTGGCCTCTAAATGACTTCTACCTAGGTTACTTATAATAATAAACCAACCTGCTATAAAAACACAACCTTATAATACTGTGGCCTTAAATAAACACACAACACCAATGGTTTTGGATAAACATTTTTGGCCACACTTTATTTATCATAACTTATTAACTTTTTTTACCTTAAACAATGCCCAGTCGGTTGCATAGCAACCGGGCAATATTAAACAAACGAACCAAGAGCTCCGCTGACAGGTTGAAGTCAGCTTTAGCTTCGGCCTCTAGCCACAAGGCCTTTCTCCTTCCCATCAGTCTAACTCCCCAATAACATATATACCAAGGAACTGGAAATGCGTATATGAGATATTACGCCACCGGCAGGGCGATCAGCGAATTTTTTGTCCCTGTCGCCCCAGCATTCCCAGTGCAGCTTTCTATAGCAACCTGAAAATCATTGTTAAGGATTATCTAATCGATGGGATTTCAGGTGTATCCATCCTTTCTCAGCATGTTGGAATGTCCCCTTCTAGTTTCTCTATGCCCTTAAACGCAATCCCCCCTCCTACTAAACAAATGCTGATAACATTCGCATTTACCTCCTCTGCATTTTTTTCTATGTGCTTTTGTTATCCTTGCTCCCCTCCAGTGATCTAGGAGATTATCTCGGAACCAAATTATTAAATGTTGCTAAGGAGGTGTGTTGAAGCAATGGCTAGTCCTGTTTTAATATCTTTATGATATCAATGGGCAAGGTAACATATGTAATTTCCCCCGGCATTGGATAAGAATGATATTTGGGCCTTGGTGGAGCCAACTGTTCAGTTTGCAAAACTTCAGGCAGAAAAAGCTAGGCCATTAGTAGAGCCTTAGATGCCCTTCCATCTTTATGTGAGCACCCCTTGTGGGATCCAGGTTGCGTTGGTGTTCAGGTTGCGACCATAGGGGCGGACTGTCTGAGCCGTTTGCCCGACCCAAACACAAGTGAGTGGCCCCAATACAACCATACCGTGTGGACCTTGGTACCCTGTGAGAACAAAAAAGGGGGGGGGGGAACAACCTACGGCCATTAAAAACGGTGGGCGGACGTATGTCCGATGCCTGAGGACATCCATCTGCCCACTTGCTTACGCGTTCCTCGTTTTAAACCCACAGAGAAAATAGCTTCTGTGCTGACCCCGATGTCTAAATGAGTGCGAGTCCAAAGATTTTTTGAAGGGGCCTATATGTGTAAGTGGATGCTTTCATAAACGGGCGTAATTATGGGAATGGACAGGGTACAGCTACCGTCTTGGGTTGTATAAGGAAGTGGCCTTGTTGTGTTGCGACGATGTATTCTAAGACTTACGGTATTGCCTCGACTCTGGGCATGAACCCCGCAATTGGCCCTGAGGGGAACGATCTTACCTTTTCCTCCTGTCTGGTCTTTATTAGAAAATTTAAAGGACTCGTATATGGAATTATTTCTAATGTTATCCTCGTTGATTGTATACCGTCCGGAGTTTTTTGTCGATGGGATGTTAATAATACACCTACCTGAAACGCCCCCGTAAAAAGGCTAAGTCAAAAATGCGGCTCTGAATAGTGACTTTTTCGTAACTCGGAATGGACAATAACTGGGAGGTGTGGGATCTATTAACTTATCAGGAGCAGGAATTGAACTGGATGCCCTCGTGTCTTGGTGTCTTTTCAATCGCTCACCAACCTTTACAGAATTCTGCGCACTGCGAAGTCTTTTGGTGATGTCCGTCCACCCAAAAAACTTTGAATAGGAAGGACACAGTGCTGTCTACCCACCCCACCGCTTTTCCTGCTGTGTTGCATCTGAGGCTTCCTTGTTTTTTGCAACTCAGCTAGGAAAGTTAGGTCATTTTAGTCATCTACTTGATGGGCGTAGGAACTTTTCTTTTAGATTCGTGCTACCCAACTGTTCCAAATTCTAGCGTAGGGTGTCTCCGGTGCTTGGTGGCTAGTGAGTTCTCGATTAAGGGTACCAAGCTTCTGAAGCCAGGGTCCATAAAAGATATCTGAGTGGTACGCCAGACCCACCGCTCGTTGCTTCGGCCATGACATTTCTTCCGAAATTCTTGTCTGGCACGAGAGAGGGCGTCACTATTGGTGTATCTATTCCTTGCTTATTTGCTTTTGCCCGCTGAACGCTATATTGTGCGGGGTCAAGGCAACATGAGGATTTTAGTTCCCTAAGCAGTATACACACGGAGTTGAAGTGGATGTTTTGGCCTATTGATAACCTGGACCATGCCTAGTTTATCGCACCCAAAGATGTGATACGCCTCGTCTTATTTTCCTCCTTTCCCCACAGTATGTTATCGCCTACCACTATTGGCAGAGTTCGGCCGAGAAGTTAGGAAAGTTTGGAAAATTCAATTTTAAATTGGGTGTGCCCTGCCATGCCCACTGGCCATTTTTTCTGAGACCCATGCCTGCTCAGGATGGCGCCCAGGAACCGAGGCGATGCAGCCGCATCGTGTGCAGTTTAGGGGTCATGGTTGGTAGTCTCGACTTCCTGCCATGCATGACCTCCTGCCAGATGATTTCCTACAAGGAAACGCTTTTTGCCATACCTTTAGAGTCCTCTTTCATTTGTCTGGTGGACCCTATATAATGCGTGGTGGAATGTTACCCTTTTGTGGCAACGATATTCTTCGGCATAAGACCCCCCATGGCAGTATACGGGTCATGCGAACCCTAGGGCTGACCTAGTCAGTGATTGCAGTGTTTGAGGAGTTATTTTCTGTGACATTGGCAACCCTATCGACCATTGGCACAGTGCGCCTAACTTTGCTACCGGTAGCCTAAAGACATTGACCTGAATCTATTTCGATTCCGAGGAACTAAGGAACGTGGTGGTTGGTCCCTCAGTTTTGTACTTTGGCAACTGGAACTCCAAAGTATTCCATCACTGACCTGGATGTAAAGTGTTTAAGAGGTGCGGAGCATACACGTGAGTCTGCGGGGGGAGGGTCCTACAAGAGGAAGTCATCCAGGTAATTGAGTATGCAGAATAAAGTCGCTGCCTGCTGGACCGTGCCCATTCCAAACAGCCGATGAAACATCAAAATAAGTAACATGATATGGCCCAAACCATGGGTAGGGGCCATTGGGTCTAAGACGTAGCGGCCCCCGGAGCGCAACAGCCCACCCGTGGAACACGGGGTCGGGAGGGTCGGACAATGCAATTCCGTCCTGTATTCCATTCGCAGATTGATCAGCACAGGAGATCCAATGACCGAGCCAGCAGCAGTAGATGTCGCAGATTAGAGATATATCGGAACTTAGGCATCATAGCCCCTGTCCTGCCTGCCTAACCAAAACTAAGGGCTTTATCAACGATGAGATAAGTGGACACGGGACTCTTCTTTGTCTATCCATCGTTTACTGATGACCCTTTTTGGTTGCTGCAAGTGGTGTATGAGCCGGTAATTTGCCAAGTTTCTTTTTTTAGGGACCAACCCTAATGGCGATTCTTAAATTATTGTATGGGGGGGTTTTGTGAATGGGCCCTTGCCATCCTGCACTGCTTCTACTCTGTGTATTAATTTTTTCCAAACGAAGTCCCTTGTTATTAACGTGGATTTTTTTTGAAGTTATTTGAACTAATGGGTTTAGCGGATTGATGAACTGAAATGGTATCCAATACCTTTTGGAATCCCGGCGATATAATTTCGGCTTCCCGACTATTGGGGTATCCTGTCTAGAAGGGGAGATCCTTTCTATGATCACTGGAGTCGTCGCCTTTGTAAGGATAGGACATAGGGCACATAAAGCCTTCCTTTGCTTTTTTGAAGCACTTGATGGGCTGGGTGTGCTCCTCCACAAAGGAACATCATGGCGGAATTACATGACGGACTACCTACAGTTGAGATCGCTTGTATACCAGCATGTTCCTTTTCAACCCGGGTTAGCCGACTCCCCGGCGTATGAGGAGCCGGGCAACCTGATAGAAAGGGGGGGCCGGGCATGGGGGCGATCTGGCGTCATTGTTAGTAACCACAAGCTCATGTCTTGCAGTCCCATTTCATAGAAATGCGGGCGGCCATTCGCTTTCTAATTGTTCGTCATATCGAAGCCCAGCAGTGCCCCCCATATGTTCTGCATGCTCCCCAGTATAGCTCTAAATAGCAAAAGAGGGCCGCTCCCCTTCTCGGGGAGACGTTCGCATAACACGCGGCGTAATACTGAAAAACCGTGTGTACCCAGTGTTTATGGTTTTGGGCATTTCAACTTTTTTGTTTCTCTTTCGATGTCGCCTTGAGCTTTTGGGGGGGGGGTTTGGGGAGGGGGTCTGGTCTTCCACAGAATCCTTTTCGCTTGTAAGAGGGAGAATCGTCTAACATATTGCCACTCCATATTTTTTCTTTTACGCGGGGTCAAGGTTAGTGTAATCCCTAAAGGGGCAGACTCGCATAGGGATTCGCGGCCTTTTGAGGGTGGATGTCGTAGTGGTGGTATAACTGGAGCTATCTCATGGTTTGGTTGGGGAGGGGGAAGGGGGGGTGATTGTGCAACTATGTTTAAAGAGGAATGGGGGTTACTGGAGTGGTTAACGAAGTTGGGGTTGTGACCTGGGATTTGGACGTGTTGGACTGATACCCTAACTTGTTCTTGGGATTGGTTGTTATCTGGCTTTTGGTTTGGGGATTGCCATACCCTTTTTGTAAAACTGCTAGTATCTACCTAGTGTCTGTGCTAGCACTCCTTTCCATTTCCCTTCTATCACTGCGTTGTTAGTGCTAGTGTCTGCCTGACCTTGCTCCATACCCTGCCCCAATTGCTATCACAGACCTGCAGCTTGATTCGACATCTGTAGTGGAGGTTGGGTGAACGGAACTGCTGCGCTGGTGTTGATCCCTTGTGGATTTGATGCGGTTTTGCTCGGGTGCTGTGTTGTCATCTGGGTAGTGGACCTGGATTGGAGATCCTTGCGGTTAACAGCAGTTGCAGATTGGCGTCCCTGCTCGCTGTAGGTCTTTTTGGCGCGTCGTGACATCCGTGCCCCATGCTGGCGCGTGTGTAGATCCGCTCCTGTATGTTTGCTTGCTGTGTCCGGTGTATCCTGGATGGGCTGTGTCCCGATTTCCGGGTTCCGGATATGAAGAGCTGGCATCCTGCGTGATTGTGCCGATCCAATATGGCCGCTGTGACGTTCATGACGTGCGCCACGTAACGTGCGCACACCGGCTGTGTGGTCACGTTGAGGGTAAGGCCTGCGTTGTCTCCCGGTGCTGCGGGACTTTCCACTTCCTGTGAAGAAGCCGGAGGTTGCGCGGCTGCATCGTGGATGAGGTGGGTCCGTCGCCCATGTTGCCTATAGAGCATTGCTGGGGAAGGTCCTAGCGAAGTGGGTGTTTGGGGGAGGTACGGATGTGAACGTTGGGGCAACTCGTGGTTCCGTTGCTGGTGTCAAATCTGGCGTGTGGAGATGGGATGGGAGAAGATGCAACAGGGGGGGATTTTTTCTTTGGTGGTGTTTTGGCTACCAATATGGACGTGGGTAGGCCTGGGAGCGGGAAATCCCTTGCAGAGGAAGGGGGTGCCGCGGCGATCCTTTCCCCTACGGCTGTTGGAAAGACTGGGACTGAGGCGATCCGTGGGATGTCTGGGAACGGCGACCGCTGGATTTGTTGTGGGCTGAACATGGAGAGGAGAATCCCCTGGGCCTGCTGGGTGTGGAAGGTAAGGTAAGGCCATGGGGGGGGCTGGGAATTAGTAGGGATTTCAGACCTCTTTGCTCTGCCATACCTCTAATCTGTAAGCAGTAGGACTCCATGTCTGTTGATTGGCTCATTGTTCTCTTGACAAGTGGGGTAAACAATTATCTTGCTCAGCTAATGTAAACTGGCTTATTTCCCAGCATTCTCTATATATATGCCCACCCCCACCCCTCCCTACAGGAATAGCCAATAAACAATAGATCAACAAACAAGTATCAATGTGACAACCCAGCCCCTAGCAGTCCCGAGGCAAAAGCATACGTTTTTTATACCATTGGTATATCACTCCTTCACTCCACTGAATAATCTGATTGGGTGCATGTTGCCATGGTTGTGTTATTACAATTGTTTTAACAATGTTTTATACAATTTGCGCTAAAGGTTGGGTTGATGCCGATACGTGCCTAAAGGGGAAGTTGATGTGATATACACGCTAAAGAGGAAGTTGGTGCAATATGCCTTATAGAGGAAATTGGTGTGATAAGTGTTTAAACAGGGCAACCATCAGACTTTTCTGGTGCCGCATACTGGGTAAATTGCGGGGCCCCCATAACACACACCCACTCAAACATTACATACAGACTATGAACACATATTAAACACACACTTTAGCACACACATATTACACTTTAGCACGTACAATTACACTTATATACACTAAATAGTTGGAAACACATACACTGGTGTAAAATCATTGGCACAGATCTGATAAATGGTTGGCACACAGACTGATAAATCATTGGCATATACTTTCATAAAGGTTTGCCACCCAAACTGATAAAATAATTGGCATAGATCTTGATAAATGGTTGGCACACAGACCTGATACAATTATTGGCACAGACTCTGATAAAAATGGTTGGCACACAGACTGATAAAAATAATTGGCATAGATTCTGATAAATGGTTTGGCACCCAGACTGATAAATGGTTGACATAGAACTCGAGATAAATGGGTGGCACACAGACTGATAAAATCATTGCCATAGACTCTGATAAATGGTTGGCACACAGACTGATAAAATCATTGGCATAGACTCGATAAATGGTTGGCACACAGACTGATAAAGTTATTGGCACATTCTCTATAAAGTGTTGGCACACCAGACTCATTAAAAATAATTAAAATTATTGGCACAGACTCTGATAAATGGTTGGCACACAGACGATAAATCATTGGCATAGACTCTGATAAAATGGTTGGCACACAGACTGATAAAATCATTGCCAAGACTCTATAAATGGTTGGTACACAGATGATAAAATCATTGGCACAGACTCTGATAAATGGTTGGCACACAGATGATAAAATCATTGCCTAGACTCTGATAAATGGTTGGCACACAGACTGATAAAATCATTGCCACAAAACTGATAAATGGTTGGCCACACAACTGATAAATCATTGGCACAGACTCTGATAAATAGTTGTCACACAGACTGAATAAAATCATGACACAGACTCTAATGGTTAACATACAGACACTACTTACCAAGTAGAGGAAAAAGCAGATAATTAATAAAATTATAATACATAAACCAGTTTGATCTAACTGTAATCAAAACAGATATACCATGACTGGATGAATGAGAACACTTCACAAGAAGTCATTAAGCATTAAAAGGCTCTAATAGCTTAGTGGGGCAAGATTAGACAATGTTATTTAGGAATTACATCCTAGTACAGAGATGCGATTTGGTAAACATAGAAAACATCCTAGTTTAGGGATGGAACATCCTATTTAAAACAGACCACAACTTTAAACTTCAATAGATCTCTGATGATATAGTTTCCACTGAACAGGATCACCTAGTGCAGGGCAGTTATTATCTCTTAGGTGCATACAAACCTGCGATCGCAGGGGCCGACCCAGGGCCGGATTTACACTTCAGAGCCTGTAGGCCCAAAGAGCCTGGTGCCCTTAGCCCCACCCCTAAACACAGACCCCACACCACTAAACCACACCATTTTCTCTTTTTGGGGAAGAAAAATAGACTACAAAGGGGTTGGATTAGTGGGAAGAGATTGACAGCCGCCACTCCAACCTCGGCTTTCCTAGGCACGTGCCTAATGGTAAATACAGCCCTGGGCCAACCATTTCGGATGATAATATGCCATGTATGGGCACTTGGGTGGGCAGAAAAAGCTGTGTCGGTCCAGAGCTCATTGCTGATCTGCCAGCAGAAATTAACGAACCCCAACCGAACAGCCTTTCATCGGCTGCCTTCTGCTGCTGGTTCCGAAGGTGGAAGTGGCCAGACCGACAGTCGCATCAGCGATTTGCTGAGCCAATCACTGACGCAGCTGCCAGTCTGGCCTTCTGGAGATGGCGTTAGCCATACCACATAGTTCTGATTTTTTTTTCTGAACTAACTTTTCAGTTTGCTTCTGGTAGGCTCTCCCCTGGTTGCCATCTAAGTGAATCTGTTAACCACACATATGTTAAAAGGGAGGGACAGAGATGAAGGGGTTCTTTAATGTACCATCTCTGACTAAATTGTGGGAATCCACCAAAAAAATCGACCCCCAATTTATGGATGCTTTATGTGTAAAGTTCTCCCCCAATGTTTTAGTGAGCCGTCCTGACCATCTACTGGATGAATATACATAGCTTTACTGTTGCACAATTTAGGTTCGGACTGAACTGGATCAGGGTGACTCTAATGTCCCTTTTTATTGGCAGTGTTTACAGATTATACTGTATATGTATATATATAAATGAAATTCGGGGTGCACTGCATATTTGCAGGCTATGTTAAGCCACATTTCTGTGTGTGAACTATTTTATCCTGTGTACGCATGTCTGTTCAGTTGTGTGTTTGCGCACAGTTTAGATGGGTACTTATATACCAGGAGGGTTTTATAACCACGTGTAACTACCCACCTGCTGGTCCGTATAACTATCTGCAATAAACTCCATTATAACTAATTCTGGACGAATCACAGCGCTGCATATTCTGATGGCCTTGAGGGTTAGAAATAAAAAATATTGATAATTTTAATCTCAATGTTCTGTTTCAGCAAAAATGGAATTGAGATGTTTTATTTCAACAGAATTTTATCCTTTTCCCTTTGATATTTCCAACAATGTCTTGTAATTATTCCCTCTTATCTCAGGTGTACACAATGGCCACCTGTGTTCATATGAAAAGAACAGAAATCTAACTATTAAGAAAGATGTTTATATTCAGGATTGTTGACTGATCTTAATGTTTAAAACAAAATGGTTAAAACAACCCCCCTCCTACCAATGTTCCAAGACTTTAATGGGATAAGAATTTTTATTAATACAGCCGTACAGCTCTAGGATTCATGTCGGATTTTTTCTTTCCATAAATGTTTACAACAACCAAAAAAGAAAAAGTTATTTATATAGAAGTGAGACAGTTGATTTTTTTGCTATAGTTTTGATATTGATCATTTTTGCAATTTATAAAAAGCCGAAAAGTTTTGCAACTTTTTGTCCCATTGGATGAAATTTTCACCTCTCATCGCAAATTCACCTTTTCTTGCCATTAAGCCATGCGAAAACCATTGCAGAGTTATAAGCGGTGGAATAGAATTTTGCCCATGTCTTAAAGGTCATGTCCAACCTTGTAATAAACTTTTTATAAATTTACTGCTACTTCCCCCAGCCCCACCGCATAACTTTTATTTATAGAAAGTGCCCCACTTTACTTACCATGCCTCTATCCTTCACCGCACTGCGCCCGGCCCTCTTCTTGCACGGAAATGCAAGCAGGGGGGGACTGGCAGCTGCATCCGTGATTGGCTGAGAGAGCCAATCACGGACGCGGCTGCGGGAGTTCAGACGTCGGCAAAGGAGAGAGAGCATGGTAAGTAAGATCGGGCACTTTCTGTGAATAATAGTAATGCGGTTGGGTTGGGCTGGGCTGGGCAGTTTTTGGGACTTTGGGGGGGACTACAGAGAACCATATGGAGCTGGGATTTTTACACATACATAGTGGGGCCAGTAGTGGGGTTTAAATTATAGTTTGGGGGGTGGACATGCCCTTTTAATTGGCATTTCTAAAGGACTAAATAACATTTCCCATGGTGGTGTTTCCCAATTAAGGAAAAACGCTCCTTTACAAATATGGCCCCTATTGTACACTGGCTATGATTGATTTATTTTTTTTAGCCCATAATATACACTGGCTACTTATGGTTATTTATTATATGGCCCAAAATTTACACTGGCTACTGATGGTTTTATTTATATGGCCCATAGTGTACACTGGTTACGATTGGTTTATTTTTATGGCTGATAGTATAGTATACACGGCTATATTGATTGGTGTAATTATGGTATGGAGGAAGTAGAAACAAAGGCTTCAAGGGTATTCACCCGGCCACTGGTTCAGTTACATGGACACTGGAAAGGTAAAATTCACAAGTAGTAAGAGACAAGGCTTAACAGAACTCGTCACGCGTGGGGACTAAAACATCAATTGTACTTCTTGGACTGCTTGTGATAGAAGTCAGTGAGATTGGTAAACTGGACTAAAGATTTACAGAAAACCAACCCACATAGACCACTCATTGATGTTTGACTCCTACCACCCTTTAGATCACAGGCCGGGGGTCATTAGAACCCCACAACACAGAGCAAAGAACATCCCCACTAGCTCAGAGGTTTAGTGTAAAGAATAAAAACAACAAAACATCTCGAGAGAGAGCCTTAAAACTTGTCATATGTATTTGGGGTGTCAGAGAAATTAGGAAGAATGTTCAATAAACATCAATCTCTGTCTTCTTTAAACCAGCAACACACTGAGGCAGAAATGGTGCCAATACTGAAACACAAGAAAAGGACATCATA
Source organism: Hymenochirus boettgeri (assembly GCA_019447015.1). Classification (NCBI taxonomy): domain Eukaryota; kingdom Metazoa; phylum Chordata; class Amphibia; order Anura; family Pipidae; genus Hymenochirus; species Hymenochirus boettgeri. The sequence continues at coordinate 36,415,208 of CM033473.1, forward strand.
TATACAGTGCAGTGCAGTGAACAGTGCTCTGATCTGTATGTGGGGGAGACTAAAGAGTAGCTGCACCAACTTTTTTTTCAGTTTAATTGAAGAATTAAATAATTAAAGGCAGTGGTGTGTAACTACCCGCCGGTCATCTGTTTTTTAAACAGCTGATCGCATGTATGAAGGAAACATACCATATATACTCGAGTATAAACAAAGGTTTCAGGCTGAAAATCAAACCTCGGTTTATACTTGAGTCCTCACTTCTCCTAACTTGTCCGGCGGCCGCTCGATCCGCATCTAAGCTCCGCAGAAGATGCGAGAGCGGAGCGGCCGCCGGACAAGGAAGGAGAGAGCAAACACCAGTGCCCAATGCTTCCAAATAGAGTAAACCTCCTTTATTTGTGCATACTTATGTATGCATGAATAAAGGACGATTTACCCCTATTTGCAAGTATTGGCCACTGCAGATGTTTGAAAACTACAACTCCCGGAAACTAAAGCATGCTTGGGTTGTAGTTTTCAAACATCTGGAGTGGCAAACACTAGTAGGGGTTACTGTGTGGGATTTAAAGGGCAACTTACCAAAAACAATACAGAATCAGGAGGATGGTATTATTGTGAAATATTGCTTCTGATTCTGATTTTTTTGAGGCTTTAGTTGCCCTTTAAATGGACAGTAGCCATACTGGATTTAGCTATTACTGTATGGTACACTGTATGGGAATTCTGCTGTCCATTTAAAGGGCAACTAAAGCCTCAAAACAATACAAAATTAGAAGGCAGTAGTGGTCATAATTCCCGGTTTATACTCGAGTCAATAACTTTTCCTCTTTTTTCAGGTAAAATTAGGTACCTCGGTTTTACTCGGGTCGATTTATACTAGAGTATATATGGTACGTGCAATCAGCTGTTTAAAGACTGGACCCCAAACTTCAGTAACAGAACTGGAAGTTTGGGTCCGGTCCTTAAACAGCTGATCCACGTATGAAGGAAAACCAACTGTTTTAAAACAGCTGATCATGGAGGGAATGGGTCTGGGGCCCAACCTCCAATCTCGTGGAGGGGGGGACAGGCCCCTGCAATAGCCCCTGATTAAAGGAGCTTGTCTTACCTCTGTTCTTCAATTAAACAGTCAGGAGACGAGGTGAACAGAGGGAACTCCTCCGCTGTCCTTTGACAGGTCCTGACAGCTTAGTAAGTGTAAAGCATTAAGTATAAAATACCCTGGAAATTCCCTTAAAGAAAAAGGACAAACAATGGCAACATCTGGAAAAAAGAATAAGACTAGTAAAAAAGAGGAGGACCTACATAAAATTCCTACGTACAAGGAGGACCCTAAAATCACCCTAAATCAATTATTTAACATTGTCCCTGATGTTCCTGAACAGAGGTATCCAGACCAAATATCCTTTTGTCTGTCTGTATTTTTATAATGACAAAAAAAGTCAGAGATACTCATAAGAACATTATTTGGCAAGGGCAGTGCAGCCATAGCTGAGATGCTCATCAGAGAGTCGTTTGTTAAATAACCCACTTTTTTCATATTGTATTTTTAAATGTAATGTACAGCACTGTGCATCCTAGTGGTCCTTTATAAATAAAATCCACCATATATTTTACATGGATCTTTTCCTCTCCATCAGCCAAACCTGGAATCATTGTGTTTTGTTTGATCTAGTTGTGTGTAAGTAGAATACAGGCGTTAGAGATGGATCTGCTCTAATTATAGTTTTGTGTAAACTACACATACAGATCATTCATAGTCCATGGGGGGAAGAAATCTGCAGCCTTAGGTGATCCTCTAGGTCACCTCATTGCAGATACGCCCCCGGCCACGTTGGATTTCTCCTTCCATGTGTGATCTTTTCACTTTCTCTAGCCTTTCCAGTAATTCCACTATAACCAGATAAGCAGGATGTGTTGGCCCCCGCACAAATATTTACACAGAGATCACATAAAGGAACCAGGCATTAGATATCCACAGCTCATCCACACCATAGTGTTAACAACTTAAAATGGAAAGTTGAAGCTGGGTACACACACTTAAGATCTTTATAAAGATGACAGACAGAATGTTGTAGATCTCCCTAGACACAGTCCCCAACACATAGGGCGAATGCTCAGGGCCGCGCATTTCCTTCAGTCGTGGCTGACTCCCCTATACTTAAAGTAAAGGGAGAAAATGGTGAACGTTCAACCGCTGGGAATGCTTGTCGAAGGGCGCTTCTCACTGACAGTGCACCACCTTAAAGGGCAACGTTGGTCTCAAAACAAGTTAGGGTTGAATGAAAGCTTGCAGTATTTCCTTTCCACATCTCTGGTGGAACCTGTGAGAAATTCCATGAAATGGATGTTCAAACTTCCTGCTTCCAGTAGGCTGAGTGACATCACCTGACCTCTGCCTGTTCGCCCGGGGGAGAAGCATGCTCAGTTAAGACTCAATGCGGGGAAATCAGGAAGTACCTGGGGAAAATATTGACAGTTGCTTATTAATGCAGGCAGAGGGTGGTCACATGACTACAAGCTGGTCACATGGCTGAAAACAGGAAATGTTTAAGCAGAAGTAATATTGCTGAACCTTTCCAGCAATAAATTTCTTCTCGTAAATTCTATCTAGAGATGTGATTTAGGTTTATTTTGAAGGTATGATGGAAGGCTTTTTATATAATTTTTACTATTGTAGTTTGGAAGAATTCAAGACACAGTACACTTTAATAATAAAAGGGTAAAAAAAATTTAAATTGCCTTGTAGGCCACATTTTGGAAGGCAACACGCCATGTTTGCACAAAAAAAAAAATAATGTGCATGTCTGGTGTGCAATATCTATTGTGTGATGAAAGAAACTTGTTTATGAGTGATACATGATTTTTTTATTTGGGCCTTTGTTTGTTGTGTGTGGTGGTGTCAGAGTGTAAACATAAAGCCCCTATACATGGCATCATTCCAATCAATTTGGCAGATTATTTGAATATTGAAGACATTTTTGTGTTTTCGATAGACGACATTGATCAGTCTATTGAAAAAAAAAACTGACAGGGCAATGTGGAAAATGTTCTGTCGACCCCATCTTCCAGTACCTACCTTCTGTAGTTTTCAAGCTGTAGTAGTTATTGGTTTTCCCTGACTTGTGGTGTGATCTTTCTGTGTTCTTCTGGTTTTCCAACTTTAGCCAGTTCCTTGCCTCTGAATGCCTGTCACCTGCCCTGACTCCGGACCGTGTTCTGACTTTGCCTTCCCAACTCTCTTGTACCTTGCCTTGTTGACTGTCCATGTACTGCACCTCTGTTCCTGTTTGTCTGAAGAAAGAACCACATCGGCTCCGAAACGTCACGATAAAGTTTGATGCACTTAAGACTGGTGTGTGCCCAGCTATATTTACTATTTTGACCTCTGTTCCTGACACCGATTTGTACTTTTGGGTAGCGCTCACGCTTAGTGTGCCCTGTCTGCCTGTTTCGTGATGGTTTATTTGAGTATTTCCGGCCTCAGCTCATATACCCTGCACTTTTAGTCTAGGAGACAACCGATCCCTGTGAGGCGCTACAAATCTCCCCGCAGGCGGGGGGCTGGTCTATTGGTGAAGCAGTGTATAAGATTGGGGCATCTGGGCTAAAGGATTTTGGGGATCTGGAGCGTTACACACACTTTTCCAATCTACTCCAGGGGAAAATCAAGTGGTGTGAAAATATTGCTATTTTGGCAAAATCGGGGTTTTCCAGTGATCAGACATGCTGGTAAATATTGATTATTATCAAATGCTATCATCAGTTTTACTGATTGGGGGTTTTCCAAAATGGCTCTGAATGTGTTTGTGTGTACCAGGCCTTATTCACCATGGATATTCGTTTTAAATTACATTCCTTAAGGTGCATACACGGCGCGTTTCTGTGTATGGGCAATTTGTCAGTCAGTGACGCCGAATGTCGTTTCGACTGACAAAGTGTCCATACATGGCACAATTGTCAGCCGAACTGCCTGTGCATACACATTGTGCGTCGTGGGTCGATCACACATGTGTATGAGGCTTTAGTTGGGCACAATTTCCATCATTTTGCCAGATACATTCATGGTTAAACCCCTGTGCCTCATTGACAGGTAGGGGACAGTAGGTACCTTACAAGCACAGGTGTACACTTGCTTAGTAAAATGCCATAAGCATCAAACAATGGGAGACCGTGAACAACTGGGAAAATAGAGGACCAGTTCAACCCAAACCTGTAAAAAATTCATAATTTGCAAATAATGTGTACCTAAAATGTTTGCGAATACACAAAAAACATGTTGTGTACTGTATAATATAACAAGGAAAAGGTATTACAACCTGGAACAACTGCACATGTTTTTATGGGCTTTAAGAATATGATATGATGAGCATCATATGGCTCGTCCATATGGTGGACATTCAAATCATTGGTATCTAGTGTATGAGGTTTTGCATAGATTTTTATTAATGCAAAACATTGTCTGGATTTGAATTTGTTATTATACTTATATGCGGCAGATTTTGGTCACTAAGCAGGGTTTTTCAGTGCATACACATGGACACACAGTGGATGAATACTGAAAAGGAGACAAGCCATATGAAACCAAATGTTCAATGACTGAAGCAGGTGTTTAAAGGTTAAGTGTTTAGTCTAAGCCCCACCTGCACCTCAGTCTGGGATTATCCAATTGGAAGAAGCGATTCTTGCAAATGTGTCTTCCTATTGGTCAGGCCCTGGCCCAAAAGAGGGGTGGAGCAATAACGTACAGCTTACTAGTATGATTAGTCCATACTAAGCACATTTATATGAAAATCACTTGGATGCTGATGAGTGTTGTAATGCATTACCATCTAGGAAAGGTTTAACAAAAGATAGAAATGTGTTAAATTAATTACATCAGTCGCTTGTAACCCCTCCTATTCTCCTTCCTCATTAGCTCCGACATGCTCAGTGTGCTTGTTTCAGGGGAGACAGAAGTGATGTCTGATCTACATTGTATTCCCTATTCTACATGGAAAAGGAGTGGAAGGGGAAGTAGCTGGCAGGACTTGCTGTAGTGAACCAGTTACATTTTCACACAGGTATATATATGGTTAGGCTGGTGTAAGATGTTAATGTGTACTGTTTGGGCTATAAGCCTTAACTTCTTTTTATCTTGCTTTTTCTAAACCAGTGTGGGCCTACTCAGGTGTAGTTAGCAGAGTAGCTAGAAATACACAGGCTGAATAATAGTGTCGAAGAATTGGAGGGGTGAGTTTCCTTTAAAGGGTAACTCCACTGGTAAATAATGTTTTGATTCAGTTTTATTGAAGAACGGGAGGTAAAGGAGCCGTGTCTTACTGTACTTGCCGTTCTTCTAAAAACTTTCAGGAGCTGGGAACAAAGGTAAGATACTTACCCAGTCTCTCACCCCTATGGCGCCTCTGACAGGTCCCCACAGACTTTGTATTCTACGTGCATGCGCATAACGTACTAAGTCCGTGGGACCTGTGAGAGGACGCGATAGAGGAATGAGAGACTGGGTAAGTTTCTTAAATTAAAGCTCCTGAATGTTAATTGAAGAAAGGGAGGTAAGACACAGCTCCTTACCTCCTGTTTTTCAGTAAAAGTGAATAGCAAAAAAATATTTACGCCGAAGATTCATCATCAGCAGAAGAGTCTCATTGGTTGGTTAAAAATGAAAAGCAAGTATGAATACTCCAAGTTGACGTTACCATCGTCCCTCCTTACCAGGCTCTGCACACTGATTGTGAGAACCCAGAAGGAAGAGGAGCACGAAGGGTAAATATTACACTGGGCTGGAAAGGTGTTAACACTTTTACCGGATGCAGGGACAGGAGCAGGATTTCTGAGGGAGGGATTCCTGAAAGGATTATCATGGACAATGTTAATATCAGGGAACCACATTTTTGGCACACCCTGATTAAAGGCCAAACCCATGTTTAAGTAGATCTTCACTATATTTTCCTTGATTTAAAAATAAAAGGATATTAGGGTCCCTTAAGGAGTCCCATGACCGTATAAAACTGACATATAGGTATGTATATTGTGCGCTTGTACTATGATGTTTTGCAATCACCTTTTTTTTTTGTGAATGCACGTGCTCCAATTCAGACTATTAGGACGAGGCCATGCTAAGCGCGCAAGAGCTTTGTATGCATTGGTGACCATTTGGCTGCGATCCCTGTCTTTTCTGGGGTTTAGAACACTTGCGAATCGCACCAATAATGTGATCATGCAATCCGGTCATCGGATCGTAGTGCAAACAGCCCCATCGCAACTAGTTGGCCACTCATTGTACTAGGCCACTCCTAGTGTACGGTTTTTGCCATGCGATTGGATTGCAAACACGATTGGATCGTGTGTTAAAATGTGTGTTATGTGGCCTAACCTTCTGTCCCTGTATACAAAGTTAGTGTGTGTAAGGTCAGTGGTCAGTACTGTGGGCAGTAGCTTAATAAAGGGGTTAATTGATATGTTACAGGTATAACCCTCGTATAATATAAACAATATTACCATAAAATCCTTGTTCCTTTCGTCCCTGTATACATAGTTAGTGTGTGTAAGGTCAGTGGTCAGAACTGTGGACAGTAGCTTAATAAAGGGGTTAATTGATGTTACAGGTATAACCCTCATTATAGTATAAACAATATTACCATATAAATCCTTGTCCCTTTCTGTCCCTGTATACATAGTTAGTGTGTGTAAGGTCAGTGGTCAGTACTGTGGACAGTAGCTGTAATAAAGGGGTTAATTGATATGTTACAGGTATAACCCTCATTATAATATAAACAATATACCATATAAATCCTTGTCCTTTCTGTCTCTGTATACATAGTTGCGTGTTGTAAGGTCAGTGGTCAGTACTGTGGACAGTAGCTGTAATAAAGGGGTTAATTGATATGTTACAGGTATAACCCTCATTATAATATAAACAATATTATCATATAAATCCTTGTTCCTTTCTGTCCCTGTATACATAGTTAGTGTGTGTAGGTCAGTGGGCAGTACTGTGGACAGTAGCTGTAATAAAGGGGTTAATTGATATGTTACAGGTATAACCCTCATTAAAGTATAAACAATATTACCATATAAATCCTTGTTCCTTTCTGTCCCTGTATACATAGTTACTGTGTGTGTAAGGTTAGTGGTCAGTACTGTGGGCAGTAGCTGTAATAAAGGGGTTAATTGATATGTTACAGGTATAACCCCATTATACTATAAACAATATTACCATATAAATCCTTGTCCCTTTCTGTCCCTGTATACATAGTTAGTGTGTGTAAGGGCAGTACTGTGGACAGTAGCTGTAATAAGGGGTTAATTGATATGTTACAGGTATACCCTCATTATATATAAACAATATATCATATAAATCCTTGTTCCTTTGTCCCTGTATACATAGTTAGTGTGTGTAAGGTCAGTGGTCAGTACTGTGGACAGTAGCTGTAATAAAGGGTTAATTGATATGTTACAGGTATAACCCTCATTATAGTATAAACAATATTACCATATAAATCCTTGTTCCTTTCGTCCCTGATACATAGTTACTGGTGTAAGGGTAGTGGTCAGTACTGTGGGCAGTAGCTGTAATAAAGGGGTTAATTGATATGTTACAGGTATAACCCTCATTATAGTATAACAATATACCATATAAATCCTTGTTCCTTCTGTCCCGTATACATAGTTAGTGTGTGTAAGGTCAGGGTCAGTACTGTGGACAGTAGCTGTAATAAAGGGGTTAATTGATATGTTACAGGTATAACCCTCATTATAGTATAAACAATTTACCATATAAATCCTTGTTCCTTCTGTGCCCTGTATACATAGTTAGTGTGTGTAAGGTCAGCGGTCAGTACTGTGGACAGTAGATGTAATAAAGGGGTTAATTGATATGTTACAGGTATAACCCCATTATAGTATAAACAATATTACCAATAAATCCTTGTTCCTTTCTGTCCCTGTATAAATAGTTAGTGTGTGTAAGGTCAGTGGTCAGTACTGTAGACAGTAGCTGTAATAAAGGGGTTAATGATATGTTACAGGTATAACCCTCATTATAGTATAAACAATATTACCATATAAATCCTTGTTCCTTTCTGTCCCTGTATAAATAGTTAGTGTGTGAAGGTCAGTGGTCAGTACTGTAGACAGTAGCTGTAATAAAGGGGTTAATTGATATGTTACAGGTATAACCCTTGTATAGTATAAACAATATTACCAATATATCCCTTACGTTCTGCTAACCACCGATCATCACCATTGCCTGGTTACTAAGGCTCATACAGTATCGCGGGATGATTGTGGTAGACTAAGCCAAAACATAATTTAAAATTGTAGTCACAACCCAGCTTTGAATGGGACATAATCTCCCAATCTCATGGTTTAAAATGGGCCAGGTTGCTTTTCTCTTTTTTTTTTCTCTCTCTTTCTGTTATGTACAAAGCCTAACGCTGACCATACCGGCCATAATCTGAGTTCTTACCTGCCAACATTCATGCGACATTAGAAACTGCCTGGCCATTCATTTATAAAAAAACATAAAACTGTAATGATGATGGGCAACATCTGAAAGTAATAACCGCAGCACCAGACATTATGCCGATTCCACAATCACGCTGGATCTAACACCCAATCAGCGCATCAGTGTATTTTTGGCTTGGCAAGGTGGCAAACTAGCCTATATTTATATAAAGCCTTGCCCTTTGGTGGAGACCAGAACCATACTGAAATTTTGTGATGTGTTTGTTTTTATTTTAGGAAATACAAAGCCCATTAACAAAGTACAGATGCGTGAGGTCCTACAAACAGGTTAGACCTTGTCTGTTTCCCCTTTCTCCTGTCATTACTGTATATATATTTGCTTTTGAGAGATTAGTCTGACAGATTTGTTAACCTCTCCTATTACAACATTAACAACCTGCCTACCTGGCCCTACCTGCTGGTTCCTTATTTAAACCCTTGAATCTTCCTGTACATTATCTTCCCTGCGGATAGTCTGGTACAAAGGGAAGGGATTTTATCATGTCCAGTGCAGCTGTTGAGATAATTAAGGCCAAAGATGTGGCTGATGGCTGGGTACCAAAAGAAACCCGATGAAATATCTAAACCAAGATTTTGAGAAATTGAGAGAGCAATGCCTGGCATCAGGCACCCTGTTTAAAGATGAGGAGTTTGCAGCGTGCCAGTCTGCACTGGGTTTCAATGAACTTGGACTGGGATCTTCTAAAAAGATGGGGTCGTATGGAAAAGACCTACGGTAAGAAACATCAAATGCCATAGCTCATTAATAATAATCTCTTATTACTCCTCAAATTGTGATGAATTAAAATACCCAATTTATACCTTGTTATTCTGTTTACACCGTGATCCGACAATGACGCTGCATGTCATGTGACTTGTGGTACTGGATATGGTGGGTCATGAATCATTGGCGAAGAGTCCTGGTTTCAAAGTTGGTTTAGATTTTTAGAAAATATCGAAAAAACACAAAAATCACGATTGGATAAAATTCCAATTCTAGTGGGTTTGAATCAGATTTTTTTTTGTTCTGTGGAATTTCAAGATGTATGTTCCATGAGATTCGCCAGTTTTTTTTTTGATCCATTGCTTTGTATACAATGGGTTAGATTTCAAACCTGCTGGACAATATTATTTTTCAGTCCCATTGTAATGGGAATTGCTAACGAGGTTAGAGAAAAGCATGTTGAGAAGGTATAAATTTGACGTCTGTTCATACATTAAGCTAGGTACAACAGTACAGATTTCTGAAAGATGACAGACAGGATCTGCAAGATCCTGTCTGCCATCTTTCAAAGATCGCATACACACAGTCCCGAGCGTTCTCCCTATGAACTTCATAAGGAGAATGCTCGGGACTGTGTGTTTCCATCTAGAGGAGTCTAGGCGCAGCTGTGTGTTTCCTCTATAGGGAGTCTAGCGTGGCAATGGAAATTTTTGGCCTTTCCCGAACGAGCGTTCGGGCCGACCCGATCGTTCGGGAAACGAACGTACACACATAACGATAAAACCCCGATACCATCGAATCCGACAGTATCATTACTGTATGTACCCAGCTTAGTGTTGCTTTTGGCCTTTTAGACCAAAATGTCGCAATGCTTAAACAGTTTTATAAAAAAAAAATCAAAATAAAAAAAACAGGATTGATTTACATACCTACCTGAATATCTGTAATCTGTGTTTTAGTACCTGGGCACAAGAACTTCTTGAGCGTGTGCCAGCACTCTATGCATAACCATAAAATAGTAACTTTACTTGTCCTTTAAACAGGTAGATACCAACATTGGGAGTCATATTTACAAGGAATACCTGTGTTATGGGAAATTCAGCCCCCCCTCCCCCCAATGTGGGTGACCTTTGTTTTTTCATTGGTCTGACAAATGACACCAAATCTTGCCTAAAGCACAAAAGCAATTTAGTCATTAAAGGCATCACTTAATTAGGAAGCTGTATTTGGGACATAAGGATGAGGCTGTCACATGGATAGGCTTCCAGTTTAAATGGCAGAATATTAATGCACTACAACCAGATTATTATAATTGCACAATGCATCTAATGGGAATACTTATCAGCTTTTCGTGTGATCATTATAAACTGCAAGGAAATAAGCATTGAACACGTCAACTTAATATATGGATTTCTTTGATTCTTCTGTGTGTGGATTCCGTGGGGTGTAACTGACATCTAGTGTAAATTCACATCAATAGCCCCACTAGAAATTTACTAGATTAGTAATGGAGGGCTGGATGTCACACTGGGTGATTAGTTAACTGGGGGGCTGCATGTCACACTGGGTGATTAGTTAACTGGAGGGGTATGTCACACTGGGTGATTAGTTAACTGGAGGGCTGGCTTGTCACACTGGGTGATTAGTTAACTGGAGGGCTGGCTGTCACACTGGGTGATTAGTTAACTGGAGGGCTGGCTGTCACAACGGGTGATTAGTTAACTGGGGGCTGGATGTCACACTGGGTGATTAGTTAACTGGAGGGTGGCTGTCACACTGGGTGATTAGTAACTGGAGGCTGGCTGTCACACTGGGTGATTAGTTAAACTGGAGGGCTGGCTGTCACACTGAGTGATTATTAACTGGAGGGCTGGATGTCACACTGGGTGATTAGTTAACTGGAGGGCTGGATGTCAGGGTGATTAGTTAACTGAAGGGCTGGATGTCAGGGTGATTAGTTAACTGAAGGGCTGGATGTCACACTGGGTGATTAGTTAACTGGATGTCACACTGGGTGATTAGTGAACTGGAGGACTGGTTGTAACACTGGGTGATTAGTGAATTGGAGGGCTGGTTGTAACACTGGGTGATTAGTTAACTGGATGTTACACTAGGTGATTTGTTAACTGGATGTCACACTGGGTGATTAGTTAACTGGAGGGCTAGAGGTCACACTGGGTGATTAGTGAACTGGAGGGCTGGATGTTACACTGGGTGATTAGTGAACTGGAGGGCTGGATGTTACACTGGGTGATTAGTGAGCTGGAGGACTGAGTTGTCACACTGGGTGATTAGTTAACTGGAGGGCTGGCTGTCACACTGGGTGATTAGTTAACTGGATGTCACACTGGGTGATTAGTGAACAGGACGGCTGAATGCCACACTGGGTGATTAGTTAACTAGTTCTCACACTGTGTGATTAGTTAACTGAAGGGCTGGCTGTCACACTGGGTGATTAGTGAACTGGAGGGCTGGATGTCAACACTGGGTGATTAGTTAACTAGATGTCACACTGGGGGATTAGTCAACTGGAGGGCTGGTTGTCACACTGGTAATTAGTTAACTGGAGGGCTGGATGTCACACTGGACGATAGTTAACTGGAGGGCTGGATGTTACACTGGTGTGATTAGTGAACTGGAGGGCTGGATGTTACACTGGGTGATTAGTGAGCTGGAGGACTGAGTTGTCACACTGGGGGATTAGTTAACGGAGGGCTGGCTGTCACACTGGGTGATTAGTTAACTGGATGTCACACTGGGTGATTAGTGAACAGGACGGCTGATGCCACACTAGGGATTAGTTAAGTAGTTCTCCACTGTGTGATTAGTTAACTGAAGGGCTGGCTGTCACACTGGGTGATTAGTGAACTGGAGGGCTGGATGTCACACTGGGTGATTAGTTAACTAGATGTCACACTGGGGGATTAGTTAACTGGAGGGCGGTTGTCACACTGGGTGATTAGTTAACTGGAGGGTTGATGCCACACTGGTCGATTAGTTAATGGAGGGCTGGTGCACACTGTGCGATTAGTTTCGGAGGGTTGGATGCCACACTGGGTGATTAGTTAACTGGAGGTCACACTGGGTGATTAGTTAACTGGAGGGCTGGATGCCACACTGGGCAATTAGTTAACTGGAGGGCAGGAGCCACACTGGGCGATTAGTTAACTGGAGGGCTGGATGCCACACTGGGCGATTAGTTAACTGGAGGGCTGGAAGCCACACTGGGCGATAGTGAACGGAGGGCTGGATGCCACACTGGGTGATTAGTTAACTAATCACCCAGTGTGACATTCAGCCCCCAGTCACTAATCGCCCAGTGTGGCATCCAGCCCTCCAGTTAACTAATCGCCCAATGTGACATCCAGTTAACTAATCACCCAGTGTGACATTCAGCCCTCCAGTTAACTGGATGTCACACTGGGTGATTAGTGAACTGGAGGACTGGTTGAAACACGGGGTGATTAGTTAACTGGAGGGCTTGTTGTAACACTGGGTGATTAGTTAACTGGATGTCACACTAGGTGATTGCAACATATACAAAAGCTAGGTACACATCGAGATCTCAGGATTGTTAAACATTTATCGTACATACCTTTATAGATAGTTAATTGATAACATGTTGGCTAAACTGACTTTCATCTATGGCAGCATTTTAGATTCCAAGTTACATTGATGATTTAAATGAATGTAGGACACGGCACAGTGGATCTAATTTACATTCCATTCCATTCTGTTTACAATGTAATTACCAGGGAAATTTCCAAACCAAGCTGTTTTTTTTGCTATTTTATGCTTTTAAAATTGGGCAGGGAACAAAGAGTGAAGAGGGGCCATGGCTTGTGGGAGTTACTGGGTTGGGTTGAGAAAATAATGACAAATAAATAGCTGTCTATCCAGTTCAACCACTCAATGTAAATATCAGCATCCCCAGCAGCAAACAAACAAACAGAAAAACGGTGACCTTTACCCATATGGACTGAACCCGCTACACCCCACCTATATAGATTACATCCATGTGCATTTAACCAATCACATAACCCTGGATATTCTGCCTGTCCTAAAACATCCAACCCCAAGTGTAAGACATTAACCCCCCTCCAGTGAAGGACCATTAAGCAGAACGCACCTCTCCCTAGTCTATAGACAATGCTAATTGCCTGTAATGTCCACTAACATTGAGTTATCCCTGCTTTAACACCTCAAAACAAATTTACCAGTCTATATAGCTTTCCATTTAACTGTCCAGTCAAGAACAGTAGCACACTTTAAAAGTTACATCAGCACAGACACTCCTTTTGAGAGGCCTATTCTGTATACCGAACACATGATAGATGGGGCTTGGGCAGTCTGGGGTTGTGGATTGGCAGCAGTGACTGTGTGTGTCTATGTGGTAGGGCAGATAGTCATTGCTCATGTCCAGCCAATCACCTTCCTAGGGTTGGGGGGAATGTAGTAGCTGTCGCTGAATAAAGACATTCATCTGGTTTAACATAACATAGATATGATGGCTGCCTGCTGCTGAAGGACCCTGCAATTTGAAGGCATAAGTAACTTTCTTTAGATGCAAATTTTTTCCCTGACAAATTACATTATATTCCTTTTATTGACTGGTGCCCTAAACTTCCCAGCACTTCCCTAGCTCCCATATCTTTAAAAAAGATTTTCAAATATTGTATCTTTAGATACAGCAAAATCCCAAAACTTTTTTTGGATTTAAATCTGAGCTGTAGATCCTGAGAAATCTTTATTTGAAATCACAGCATTTACAGGGAAAGACCTGTCACTCCAGAAGCAGAAATTACAATACAGTATGTTCCCCTTCCCTGACTCTTTCTCAACATTTAGAGAATCAGCAGAGAAAAGAAAGAAAAGGGGAGGAGGGGAGAGTTTAAGCAGAGCAGTGTCCATGGTGAGGCTGTGCAGAACTTATAAGTGTCGCAGACACTACAAGAAGGCAGTGAGTAAGGAAAGGTGGGGGCAATTAGGAGCACTCACTATACATTAATCATTTAAGACAAATCATGTACAGATAAATATGTGAGTACCACCATTTTTTGGCTATACTCCCAATCCCTATTTCTGTACGGAAATAAAGGCAGATGCAGTGGCCATTCCAAAACCTTTCCTTGTCTTGGTCCATTGCTCCCACCCTCCCTTTCTCTCCCTGATGGTACTGTCAGTTGTGTCCCCATTTTCTCTGAACCCATCTTCTCCCCAGGTAACATTAACTAACCATGTTCTACGGCAGAGAATTTACAACCTCCAGCATTCCAGCTGATTTCTGAAATCAATTTTTTTGTAGGGAAGGATTATTTGTTCAACAAAAAATGTTATGATTTTATTTCCCCTTAAACAAGTTACTGTAGCTTGTAGCATATTTATTGTTTTGTACAGGTGACTTTGGCTCCTCTGCTCCATCGCATCACTAACACTGAATGAAGATTATCTGTATCAGGTTGTTCCTGTGGATCAAACCTTCCAGACGAACTACGCAGGAATTTTCCATTTCAAGTAACACATTTAATTAGGATTTGCTTTTTGCATGACAAGTATATTTCTATCTATCTAACTGTCTATACATTTTGTTCAGGGGTGATGCTCTGTAGCTGGGTACACACACATCCAATAATTCAGCCAACTGCCTGACATTTCAGGTTCTGGCTGGTCAGGCTGAAATATTGGATGCTGATTTGGGCTGACCGCGGCGGAGCAGCGAACATTTAATTTGACAATCTGACGCATCCGAAAACCACGTCTGATTGCGGCAAACTTGGTCGTCGTGGTTACTTTTGATGCAACCGACGGTCCTTTGTTCGTGCCGAACGGTTGGCCAGAACGATGCATCTCATCATGTGAACCCAGCTAAGGTGTGCAAAAGTTTGCCTGTGCTATTAATTTCCAACAACCAATCAGATGATCGCTTTTTATGGGTTACTGCAGTTAGATCGAATCTAATTGGTTTCTGGATAACATCATCCCCTTTTTGAAAGGGCTTCCTCCCTATTCATAGCCTTGTTGGCATACAGTACTGGCAAAGACAATGGTAAAGAAAAACAGGACTTTCAAGTAAAAAGAATTCTGTTCCGTTGGCCAATCAAATATAATAATATTATTATTAGAATAATAGTACATGCGATTGGTCTAAATATGCTTGTGAAGGTTCTCATTCATCCAGGTCATGGTATATCTGTTGTATTCAATTAGATCAACTTGAAATGTAGTTCTTGAAGACGTTCGCTAGCTCATCCGAACGTGTGTTTCTACCTCCTCCATGTAAAGTTCCACCAACTGTCTGCCATGTACAATGCTGTTTTGACACCTTACTCTGGGCGGCTATACACCTCTTAGCCACTATCCAATCACACCCTTAACACCTGGCTGTGATATGCTAATTGGGATTTTCCAGGGTACATAATTGCCACAGATTCTTGTACAAGTCATTCTGAATTGAGAAAAGCCGTCGGATGACTAGCGAAACGTCTTCAAGAACTACATTCAAGTCCGTTGATCTAATTGAATACAACAATATACGATTGGTCTAAAGTTAGATACAGTCAGGAAAATTCCTCCACGAAGCTCAACGAATGTTTGTTACAGCCAGGAATCAGTTAGTGTACGGACGTTGTGGGGTGTCCATGGTCTGGCAGGTCGGATCATCAATTATACCCGACCAAACGTCCATACATGAACTGATTGTTGGGCATGGGGAGGACTCTTCCTGCCTATAACCGTAAATACATACTTGTATGGGGATCCCACACAGTGCTTTGGCACAGAAGCAATAATCCTGGTATTTGGTTTAGGTCTGATGAAGCACTTAAGCCTTGAAGGCCCAGACCATCTATTTCCCTTCCTTCCCATCAGCGGTCCACTATGTGGTAATATGTGATAATAAGGATCTTTTTTATCAGATATGGCAATATGGTGAATGGATGGATGTAGTTATTGACAGACTCCAACAGAAAAGGGAAACTGGTGTTTGTCAAGTCGGCAGAGGGAAACGAGTTCTGGAGCGCTCTACTGGAAAAGGCCTATGCCAAGTAAGTGTTGCCTTGCACACCAAGAACACTTTATACCACACTAAATGACACAATTTAGGACAAGCTGTACAATGTGTACATACATGTAGTTAAAACAGATATCCCACCCTCCCGGATCTTCCGGGAGTCTCCCTCGAATTGGGGTGGTCAACTGCGCTCCCGTGAGACCACCCCAATCTCCCGCACGGAGAGGAGTCCTGAATCTCCTCCTCCCCTTCACCACCCCCTTTTTGTGCACCACGCCCCCGAACCACCCATGCCATGCCCACAATCCCGCCTCCTCCCACCTTACCTTGCCCATGGCATGACGTAAATGACGTCATGCCGCACCGCCAGGCCTCCTCTCCCCCCCTGCCCACAATTACATAGTGGCAGGGTGGGATGTCTGTGAATAATAGAAATAAGCTGATCGAATCCAGTGGGATTTGCAGATTATCAGCCATGTGTATAGCAAAAACCTTAGACCCATGTATTTAGTAGATAGCCATAGCAATTGCTGCATGTGTGGCCACCCAAATGATTTACCTATACAGAAATGTGTTGTGAATCTTCTACAATCAGCAGTGTGTACCCGGTGAAGAGTCAATACATGCAGCGATATAACTGGACAATACAGTACTTTCCAATAATCATTTGATGTGCAGAATCTGGTGTGAATGAGGAATTATCCTTTTTTTACATTTTCGGACATGCTGGGAGATGATTTATTGTTGTGATATCAGCAGACGGATCAATTATAATATCTCTCCATATGTGGCCTTCACGAGGGGCAGATTTCTAAAGTAACAAAGGAAACAATTTTTTGGGGACTTTTCTATACTGGTGATTCTTTCTTCTGGAATTTTCAGAACTGGTCATACTCATTACATAACCTACACTGTAACTCTCTATTAATGTTTTAGGCTAAATGGATCCTATGAAGCCCTTATAGGAGGTTCTCCACTTGAAGCACTGGAGGACTTTACAGGTGGCATTGGGGAACAATATTATCTAGAGAAGCCTCCAGCTGATTTGTTCCAGAGGGTCCAAAAAGCTCTAAAGGCAAATCCCTTCTCACCTGTTCATCAGTAAGTACTGCAACTTGTTACTTATTGTAAACGTATAGTATCTCCGTTGTAGTTATAAAGATTACAACTGTAAAAAAAATCCTATGGTACAATGTACCAATGTACTGGAAAATAAAGTTAACAAAAACCTTTCACACCATTCCTTACATACAATAACTATACATGCTTAGACAATCCCATTGACCAATCTGACGGGTGTGGTAAACAGCTTGACATTCATCTGTGGATTTCATGGAATCCTTTTGGAATAAAAAGATTCCAACTTGGTGAGTTTGAATGCTTCACGCTTGCCTTGACTTTGTACCAACTCTATAGCCAATCAGACTGTCTCTCTGTTTTGAGTGTTTCACCAAATACCCAATCAAAACTGTAGCAGCAGCCTTGCCTACTGCAGGGATCTTGGAGTTTTGGTGGATAACAAACTTAAAGGTAGCAAGCAGTGCCTTGGTAAGGCCTCATTTGGAATAGCAGTGCAATTTTGGAATCCTGTGTACAGAAAGAAGGACATCTTTGAAATGGAAAGGGTTCAGAGAAAGGCAACTAAATTAATAAGGGGATTGGGAGAGCTTGAATATGAAGATAGACTGGATAAGTTACAATTATGTACGCAGGAGAGGAGAAAAGGTGCTTGCGTGGAGATATGATTACTGCGTATAAATACATTAAAGGGCCTTACAATAAACTATCTGGGCATTGTTCACCAATAGAACATGTAAAGGACACGAGGACATCCTTAAGACTTGAAGAAAAAAGCTTAAGTTTGGAAAGGGTTTTTCACTGTGAAAAGGTAAAGCTATGGAACTGTCTTCCAGTGGACGTTGTTATGGCAGGTTCATTGGTCAGTTTAAAAAAAAAAGCTGGATGAGTTTCTGCAAACAAGGAATGTTACAAGTTACTGGTATTGATACATAAAGTAGAGTTGATCCAGGGAAATTTCCGATTTCCACCACTTGGAGTCTGAAAGGAAATTTTTCCATTCATAAATTTTATGTTTTTTTTTTTTCCTTCCTCTGGATGAACAGTTAGGCAGGAAATGAGGATATTGTTAGATGGGTTGAACTGGATGGACATATGTCTTTATTCAACCTCAAATACTATTTCGCTATTACTGTACATATGTCCTGCAGCATGACCATTTGTGAAGCATTAAAGGTATGCACACTGGAAAATTTGTAATTTTTTTCACTATACATACACTTTAAGACTGGGTACACACTGAGGACTATTTGACCTAAGTGAGTGCTCATACAAGTGAGCGATCGGCCGGGACAAATGTTTGTTGGTCGCTGCAATCGTCCGTGCCCGAAAATGCGCACGATTGATCGTTATTTTCCGACATGTCCACGTTCGTTCGTTGATCTGGACGAACAAATGGTCAAGGCGCCCCACACCAGCCGATATTTTCGGCCAACGGACTAAAAGTCCGTGAATCGGTTGGTCGGACGAAAATATCAGCTGGTGTGTACCCAGCCTTGGAGTAGCACAATGATTTTATAAGGTAAAAGAGGTTGTAGTAGTACATACTGTTATATTGGAATTATAATCTGAAGTCATCAAGCCTTGTAGCCCTCTCCATCTGGTGGGATTCCAGGAAATACAGTGGATGGATGCTGTCCCCGAAAGCTATACTTCTGTTTATCATGTCATACTTTACTTTCAGAAAATAGCCAGATAAAGTTGAAACGGTAGCAAACAACAATGTTGTAAAAAACCATGCATATTCCATCACTGGAGCAGAGGAGGTAAGGAACCGACCAACCTTACAAAGTTATCCCTTTTTGCAGTAGTCAATGGGGAATGTAATGGTGGTTGTGTGTGATTTACAGGTGTCCTTCCATGGACAGAAAGTCCAACTGTTCCGAGTGAGAAATCCTTGGGGAAAGACGGAGTGGAACGGAGCGTGGAGTGATAAGTAAGTTTTAACTAATTTCACACTTAAGCAGTAGATTAAAAAGAGGAACATGTCGTGTGTTTTTTTTTAAACACGTCACCCTTAAGCAAATTTAGTTAACTGATGGTAGAAATGTAACCCAGGGACAGCTCAGTGGAAATTATCAATATTTGTTAAATTATTAGTTTGTGTAATGCCTTCTTAGTTATTTACATATTCTCTTCCATTTTAAAAATCAGTTGATTTTATAATCTTTGCTGTTCCCTGCTGTTGACATTAGTGAGCTGACATTTCAGGTTCTAAAGGTCCTTCTTCCTCCCAGGATGCACACAATCCTGGAATGTTCCTAACAGTAATTTCTACTGATTGGCTGTTGGATGGGTCAAGGATGCTCAGATCTCTACTGAGCAACTGAATCAACCAGTTGCAGGATCAAGGGCAAGACCATAACGGTCTCTACTAGGGGTCCTGCAAACAGGAGTCTATTCGGTTGCATTTATTTACACAAGACAAAATGCTGAATTGGCAGATTAAGGTCATTGGGGATAAAAAAAATACTGCTCTTTTTTCTGAAAAGTACATGTATTTGCACTGAACTTCCCCTTTAATTATTTAAAGGCCTTTATTTACCCCACCTAATTCTATAATGTCTATTTTGCATATAAGACTCCAAAGCCCATATATTATTTTGCTGTTTGTCTTCTTTAGTGCCCCTGAGTGGAATGAAATTGACCCTAATGTGAAAGTTGCTCTTAACTAAGGATGATGATGGAGAGGTTTGGTAAGTACCATTTTTTATTGACCAAACCACATACTGTAGTGAGGATGAGGATAAATGTGATTGGTGGATATACTTACAGTATGTCTTTTTACTTACCTTTTTGTTTGTAGGATAATATTATATTCTAATCAATGTTTACTTGGACTGGGAGACTTCAGACCAGACTCTACATAGGATCACATATCACTTAGGAAGGAGCTTTGATAAAACTAACTGTGCACTAATATATTATTGGATATCTGTTTACCATAATTTGTTCAGATGAAACCTGCAGAAAGCCACATTAGTCCCTCCCATTGGATGCAGGAAACTCTCTTTCGCTGACTGTTATAGGGTCTCAGAATGAGAGTAATATGGTGACTCTTATGTACCCCATATTTGAACTTGTCCTTTATATTGACAGACCTTTATAATTAGAATTCTACCCAGTTTCTTGAAGCAGTCTGAGAATATAGTCCTTTGTGCTAAGTATGCTTGTGAAGGTTCTCATTATCCAGGTCATGGTATACTGTTTGTATTCAATAAGATCAACTGGACTTGAAGTTTAGTTCTTGAAGACGTTTCGCTAGTCATCCGACTGGCTTTCTCAATAGAATGACTTGTACAAGTCATTCTGAATTATATAAGTCATGCATATATGGAATCCCAAAGATACATAATGAAGGGGCCCGCTAAGACCTATAGTCAGCAGCATCAACTCTGTAACATACAAGGTGGCAAAATACCTAGCCAACATCTTAGGACCATGGTGGGAAGTTTAAGCATCACATCCAGAACTTCAGGATTTCACCAACAGATTGAAGATATAGTACTCGGTGCAGAAGTAACATGGTGTCCTATGATGGGACATCTTCTATTCACCTGTATACCCACCAAGGAGGCTGTTGACATGGTGAGAAAACATCTAGGCCAAGACAGCACTCTTACCAGACGAAACTGATCTCAACCTTACTGGACTTGTGCCTGAATACCACCTATTTCAAATACAGGGATAAGTTCTATAAGAATGTGCTATGGGATCTCCAGTTTCACCCATTGTGGCCAACTTTATAGGAAGAGGTAGAAAAACTGGCGTTAATACCTTTAAGGGCATAGCACCCAGCCACTGGTTCAGATATGTGGATGACACCTGAGTTAAAATCCACCAGAAGGAAGTACAAGCTTTCACAGAAACCCTGCAACACAGAGCTGAGAACATCCCCACTAGCACAGAGGCGAAGGCTAAAGAAATGAAACATCTCAGAGGAGCCCTTAATCTTGTGGATATCCAGACTGGGCCTTTGTCAAAAGAAGCAGAAGAAAGGAAAAAAGAACTCGAATACAACAGTGAAGGGGAAAAGCAAGACAGGGGAGAAGAACATGGCCATCCCATATGTAGCACGGGGTCTCCGAGAAACTAAGAAGAGTTTTCAAAAAACACCGTATCCCGGTCTGCTTTAAACCGAGCAACACGCTGAGGCAGAATTGGTACATCCGAAAGACCCCATACCAAAACACAAGAAAAGCGACATCATATATGCAGTGCAGTGCAGTGAAGAATGCTCTGATGTATGTGGGGGAGACCAAACAACAACTGCATCAACGTATGGCCCAGACAGAAGAGCCAATTCCTCGGGTCAGGACTCAGCCGTGTACCTGCATCTTAAGGAAAAAGGACAAACACTTTGAAGATTGTAATGTTAACATATTGGCAAAGGAACGTGACTGGTTAAGAGGGGTGTTAAGGAGGCCATTTATGTGAAATAAAGAAACCGAGTCTAAATAGAGGTGGGGGGGTTCCATACCAACTGTCTGCCATGTACAATGCTGTTTTGAAAGCTTACCCTGGGCGTTCCTATAACAACTCTTAGCACTATCAATCCCGCCCTTAACACCTGGTTGTGATATGCTAATTGGGATTTTCCAGGGTACATAATTGCCACAGATTCTTGTACAAGTCATCTGATTGAGAAAGCCAGTCGGATGACTAGCGAAACATTTCAAGAACTAAACTAGTCCAGTTGATCTAATTGAATACAACAGATAATCCTTGTGCTAAGATAAATCTTTATTTTTTGGAATGTGTCAGTTGTGATTTTGGTTATTAGTCCAGACTGGCACAGAATGACATTGCCCTGGGTAAATTTAGATTTTGGTAGTTACTGATTGTGTCTTTTAAACGTCCTATGTTTTGGTTTACAGGATGCCACTCTCTGACTTTGCTAATGAATACAGCTCCTGGAAATTGTAACCTAAGCTGGCTGTGTGTGCAGCAGTAACGATCAGCAGTGGTGTCTGTTCAGTTTATGGGAGTTGGAAAAGTGGATGTACAGCCGGTGGATGTAAGAGATATCCAGGTAGGAGGCTCATGTAAATATGTACGTGCTGTTAGAATCGCTTAAAGGGCAACTGTGGTCTCAAAACAAGTTAGGGTTAAATGAAAGCCTGCAGTATTTTATTTAAAATGAGCCGACAATCACATCTCTGGCTCAATGACAGCTGAGAAGAGGAGCCTATAATGCAGGCAGAGGCTGGTCACATGACCACAAGTGTGTTACATGGCTGAAAGCAGGAAGTGTTTAAGCGGAAGTAATATTTCTGAACCTTCCGCAATAACTTCTTACAATAATTTTACCAAGAGATGGGATTTAGGTTTATATTGAAGGTGTGATGGAAGGCTTTTATATAAATTATTACTAGTTTGGAAGAATTCAAGACCAACAGTTACCCTTTAATTAATTATCATAATTTTTATTTAAATATTATTGTATTACACAAACTAATGTTCTACATATTGTCTCATTTCCCTCTTGCCCACATGTTATACACAGATACTTTTTGGACAAACCCACAATTCCGCATTAAGCTGGAGGAACCTGATGATGTGAGGAGGGGGCGGGAGAGTTTCCTCTCTGTACCATCATAGTCAGTCTGATTCAGAAAGACCGCAGGAGATAATGAAGCCAATGGGAGGGAACAGGAGAAGAACCCATGGTAAGGAAAAAAAAACTTTTATTTTCTAATAATTGATCACATGAAAACATTTTAAAAAGCAAAACAAAAGATTAATCAGAAAATCAAAATGATTTGCAAATAAAATGTGACTACACTGTGTGGAAAAAGATAATATTTTGGAGATTAATTGTTGGGATACCACGAGGGGTGGCCGCCCCCATGAGGTTATTTGAAAAATTTATCAGGGCACTGGCTACCCTTGAAATGGAAGTCTATGCTTGTGCCAGCACCTTGCAATAAGGAGCGTTGGCAAGGGGGCAGCACAGAGCCATTTTGTTTCAGGCATTTCCCCTAAAGTGCCACTGGATACCATTGATCTGGGTAAAGTGAGGACATGATAACATTGAATATACATACCGTAAACCACATATACCCAGGTAAACAAACCTGAAATCATATTGAATCCTGGAGAAAGAAATTACATGTACTGTACATTGTGTGTACAATGGCACATAGGTTTATAACATGGTATTAGAATAGAGGACAGAATGGAGGACAATTTATGTCAGAAGTAGTAGGTAGGACTATATAGTAGGAGCCCAGCTTTATTAAATACCCAAACAGATCACACTGACGGCTGTACTTTACTCACCTCATGTTCAAAAGCTTGGTAAGTTTCCCATAGGTGCTTCCTGTAATATCAGGAGAGGATAGAGCCTTTAATTCCATATTCTGTATGAACCAATCAAACGGACGCCTGGTGCCTCATTAGCATTTTAAATGCAGCATTCAGTGCCTTATCTATAGGTTTGTACACATGTGTGATCTGGGTGCCGACCCGCAACCCACCAAGGGCCTGATTTACCCACATGTGCTGTGCTAAAATAGGAGTTAAAATTGTGCTAACCGATATTGAATAGGTTAGTGCAAGTTTAACTCCAATTTGTACTGGCTGCACCAGTTTCACAAAAACGGTGGAAACGGTGCAATGTATTTAATAAAGGATTTGCACCACTTTAATCCAAATTTTAAGACCAGCTAATGGCTGGTCTTAAAGTGGTGCTGGGGTAAAATTTCTTTGGGATTTACCAAGGTGCAAATCCAGTATTAAATACTGAAAGCCATATTTGCCTGGACAATTTGTGGCTCTGGGTAAATGAGGCCCAATGTGTATAAACAGGCGTTTTGACCGAAAATAGTGCCATTATGGGCACTTTCTCAGCCAAAACAGCTGTTGGTCTTCGGATGAGCGGCCGTTTCGCCTGAGAAAGTGCCTTACACCGATAATACACACATTGTGTTGCGGGTTGGCACCGATGAAAATTATACATTCAGAATGTTGTTTTGTTTTTTTGTTTTTTATTATTACAACATTGTGAAAAAAAAACCCATTGCATATAAACAAGGAGATGTAATTACACAGGGCAGCCCCGTATATATACAACCATTGAAAGGCTACGTAATAGTGCAAAATCCAATGGAAATGGTTTGCACTGGGTGTCCGGAGCAATCTCCAACTTGCACTGGCCCCACCACCATACCTTAAGAAAACCACGCTAATCCAAATCACATTCGGTAGCATGGGATTTACACGTTTCAGCGATAGCCCATTTTTATATCTCCCCCTGCAAGCCAGGTATGTACAATACAATTCAACAATGACATAACTGACTTCACAATGAGTTAGGGTCTATTCACTATGACACAATTATAGATATGACTTAGATCAAAGCGAATGAAATAACATTTCAATGTTTCCAATTTAATACATTATATTCATTTAACACCATAAATACTATGTTCTTTCCTTATCTTTTTTTAGATTCCCACAAAGGTAGAGTACTGCGTTCCGCATTCTGTTTATCCAGTAGATGGCACTATGGTTTGGTATTGAGTGAGACCTCCGTGGTTTTGAGATGACCACACATTTGTAACAAAATTACTAGACATCTCTAATAGGACCGTATCAGAAAGAATTCCTTTTATCATTTGGTTCAGAATCCTATCGATATTTAATATCAACCAAATACCACAGCCAATATCGGTGTTTCCAGTAGAATCTCATTATTGGGTTCAGATATGGAACAGAGATTCTGGGTAATTTCCACGTTTCCGTGGCAGCTTTTAGGAAAGCTATATCTTTATTGGGTTCAATACATCCAGACCTGTACATATTACTCATTGTATTATGTTTCTCTATATTTTCTTTTTTTCCTGTTTTAATACAGTTTCGGAGCTGTACCCTTGTAAATGGGGAAGGATTTTTCCTGAATGCCAAATATGGGTTCGGACAGAGACATACAAAAAAAGCCGGGAGCTTCGTGCCGTTATAAGTTGCCCCTCGGAGAGTATTTAATAGTCCCCCACACTTACTCCATGTGAGTGAGAAGATTTTTGCCTTCGTGTGTACTCAGAAAAAAAAGCTGGATATCTGTAAGTGTTATCATTGGACTCTGGTATAGCATAGCATATAGTAGATGTTTTGTTGTACTTAGATTTACTAAGGTTTTGATATTACCACACAGGCAATAATGTATAAAGGTCTGTTGGCCTTGAAAACCACATTTATACATGGATAGAGAATTGTTGGAAGCTTGAGTACAGAGAGTTGTTATTAGTGGGGCATATCTATATGGACTGAAGACCTATTCACCCCCCATAGATAAAAATGGTACTTACCTTCCCAATACCTGGCAGACATTCCTGAAGTCCATTCAGCCTTTTCTCAACCTTTCATCTCAGTAGCTGTAGTCAGTCATGACCATGATGGCTGACTGAGCATGTGCGTTAAAAGCTCACAGCTCTAAGAGAGGCGTGGTCTCGCATGAAAGGGGCAGTGAACACCAGACTGAAAATTAGGCTACAGGAATGTCTAATAGGTAAATTAGAGTTGTGGTTTTGGTTGGGGTGGGAAATGTATTTATGTATTTTTGTTTGGGGTCGACATGCCTTAAAAATTACATTCCATGGCTATACAATAAATGTGCCTATGTAAGTGTAAAATATAGAAGTTACAGCCAAAGAACGAACTAGAATCAGCAATTGTCCAGATTTAGCTAGAGCCACTGCCACTAAAAACTTATGTTAAGCTCTGTGCGTGTTTTCCAAAGCTTTGTAAAGGATTTGCAGTGGATGTCATACACACATCAGGTATTTCAAAAGTTCTTATTGAAGCTAACATCTGATTGGTTGGGGCAAAATTAGCACCATTTTAAACGATAAGAACTTTTATGAATCTCTGTATATCTTTAGTGCATTCTGCAACCATAGTATGCTGAGAGTATTATATTTCCAAACATCTGGGAGGCCATGATTTGACACTGCCCTAATATATTTTATTCTATGCTGTACCTGGGCTACATATTATAATATTAACTGTACTGGGCATCTGTTGTTTCCTTTCAGAGAAGTTGGTGATGTGTTAGCAGAATCTGCTTCAGGTAAATCCAAGTTATATTGTGTCTAAGGAACAATGGGTATGTATATTGCATGAAGGGGAGTGAAATGCATGATGGGTATGTGAATACATGATGGGTATGTGAATTACATGATGGGTATGTGAATTACATGATGGGTATGTGAATTACATGATGGGTATGTGAATTACATGATGGGTATGTGAATTGCATGACGGGGATGTGAAATGCATGATGGGTATGTGAATTACATGATGGGTATGTGAATTACATGATGGGTATGTGAATTGCATGATGGGGATTTGAATTGCATGATGGGTATGTGAATTGCATGATGGGTATGTGAATTACACGATGGGTATGTGAATTGCACGATGGGGATTTGAATTGCATGATGGGTAAGTGAATTACATGATGGGTATGTGAATTACATGATGGGTATGTGAATTACATGATTACATGATGGGTATGTGAATTGCATGATGGGTATGTGAATTGCATGATGGGGATTTGAATTGCATGATGGGTATGTGAACTGCATGATGGTTATGTGAATGGCATGATGGGTATGTGAATTGCATGATTGGTATGTGAATTGCATGATGGGTATGTGAATTGCATGATGGGGATTTGAATTGCATGATGGGTATGTGAATTACATGATGGGTATGTGAATTACATGATGGGTATGTGAATTACATGATGGTTATGTGAATTGCATGATGGGTATGTGAATTGCATGATGGGTATGTGAATTGCACGATGGGTATGTGAATTGCACGATGGGTATGTGAATTACATGATGGGTATGTGAATTACATGATGGGTATGTGAATTACATGATGGTTATGTAAATGGCATGATGGGGATTTGAATTGCATGATGGGTATGTGAATTACAGTGAACTACATGACGGGGAGGAATACATGAGGGTATGTGAATGGCATGATGGGTATGTGAATTACATGATGGTCATGTGAATTACATGATAGATATGTGAATTACATGATGGGTATGTGAATTGCATGATGGGTATGTGAATTGCATGGTGGGTATGTGAATGGCATGATGGGGATGTGAATTACATGATGGGTATGTGAATGGCATGATGGGTATGTGAATTACATGATAGTCATGTGAATTACATGATGGATATGTGAATTACATGATGGGGATGTGAATTGCATGATGGGTATGTGAATTGCATGATGGGTATGTGAATTGCATGATGGATATGTGAATTACATGATGGGTATGCGAATTACATGATGGGTATGTGAATTACATGATGGTTATGTAAATGGCATGATGGGGATTTGAATTGCATGATGGGTATGTGAATTACAGTGAACTACATGACGGATGGGATGTGAATTACATGATGGGTATGTGAATGGCATGTGGGTATGTGAATTACATGATGGTCATGGAATTACATGATAGATATGTGAATTACATGATGGGTATGTGAATGCAGATGGGTATGTGAATTGCATGGTGGGTATGTGAATGGCATGAGGGGGATGTGAATTACATGATGGGTAGTGAATGGCATGATGGTATGTGAATTACATGATAGTCATGTGAATTACATGATGGATATGTGAGATTACATGATGGGATGTGAATGCATGATGGGTATGTGAATTGCATGATGGGTATGTGAATTGCATGATGGATATGTGAATTACATGATGGGTATGCGAATTACATGATGGGGGTGTGAATTGCATGATGGGTATGTGAATGGCATGATTGGGTATGTGAATTACATGATAGTCATGGGAATTACATGATGGTATGTGAATTACATGATGGGGATGTGAATTGCATGATGGGTATGTGAATTGCATGATGGGTATGTGAATGCATGATGGATATGTGAATTACATGATGGGTAGCGAATTACATGATGGGGATGTGAATGCATGATGGTATGTGAATTACATGATGGGTATGTGATTACATGATGGGTATGTGAATTACATGATGGGTATTGAATTGCATGATGGGTATGTGAATGGCATGATGGGGATGTGAATTGCATGATGGGTATAGAAATTACATGATGGGTATGTGAATTACATGATGGTCATGTGAATTACATGATGGATATGGAAACATGATGGGTATGTGAATTACATGATGGGGATGTGAATTGCAGATGGGTATGTGAATTGCTGATGAGTATGTGAATAATGATGGGTATGTGAATTACATCATGATGGGTTATGTGAATTGCTTGTGGGTATGTGAATTGCGTAGGGTAGTGGAATTGCATGATGGGTATGTGAATTGCATGATGGGTATGTGAATTACATGATGGGTATGTGAATTGCATGATAGGTATGTGAATTGCATGGTGGGTATGTGAATGGCATGATGGGGATGTGAATTACATGATGGGTATGTGAATGGCATGATGGGTATGTGAATTACATGATGGTCATGTGAATTACATAATGGATATGTGAATTACATGATGGGTATGTGAATTACATGATGGGGATGTGAATTGCATGATGGGTTATGTGAATTGCATGATGGGTATGTGAATTACATGATGGGTATGTGAATTGCATGATGGGTATGTGAATTACATGAGGGTATGTGAATTGCATGATGGGTATGTGAATTGCATGATGGGTATGTGAATTGCATGATGGGTATGTGAATTGCATGATGGGTATGTGAATTACATGATGGGTATGTGAATTACATGATGGGTATGTGAATTACATGATGTAAACAATCTATGCCATTTGGATTGTGTGTTATTTTTCGTTTTATAAATTCTGAAAAATGGAAATAAACAGCTGTGCATTTAATGTGTGCTATTTGTTATTGGTTATTAGTCGGAAGTATCCTGCACACCAGAGGAATCAGAGCTTGAGGATATTTTCAATGAGATGGAGCGAAAGGTACGATTTCCCAGAGATAAAATTAATGTTCCCCTAAAGGTTCGTAAACACGTGCGATCGCGGGTCCCGACTGCCTCCTTGCAATCTCCTCCTGGATGTCTCAACGCTAACTCAAATTAAATCTTTCTAAAACTGAACTGATTGTTTTTCCACCTAAACCTGGTCCTTTCCCATCTTTCTCCATCTCTGTTGACAATACCCCCATTTCCCCTATCCAATCAGCACGCTGCCTAAGGATAATTATTGACTCCTCTCTCTCTCCTTTTGTAACCAAACTAACTATGTTGCGAAAACTTGCCGCTTTTCCCTTCGCAATATAGCCAAAATCTGCAGGTTCCTTTCTCTCCCGACCACCGCTATGCTTATGCATGCTCTCATCCTATCACGCCTGGACTATTGCAACCTACTACTTACTGGTCTTCCTGCTTCCCACCTCTCTCCCCTTCAGTCCATCCTAAACTCTGATATACGTATTGTTTTGCTCTCTAATAAACCGGATCCCAAATCTCCTCTGTACCAGATAACAACCTGGTTCCCCGTTAAACAGCGCAATGCATACAAAATCCTTCTCCTAACATTTAAATCCCTTAGCTCTGCTTCTCCTCATTATATTTCATCTCTAGTCTCCTCAAATTTTCCTGCACGTACCCTCTGATCATCGCAGAACCAGCTCCTATACAGAGATGGACTAGAACTCGAGTTCGAACGAATTCGGACTTTTCGAACTATCCCGGACCCGGATTTCCAATATTTTATGGACTTTCGATAAATATCGAATGTTCGACTGTTCGAGGAAATCGAATATGGGAGTAAAATGCCTATTATAGCTATACGCGAGCATCGAATCCGCAAGTAAAATGTCCATGATACTTAGGCGCGAGCATTGAATCCGCGAGTAAAGTGTCCATTACAAACTATACGCGAGCATCGAATCTGCGAATAAATGTCCATGATACCTAGGCGCAAACATCAAATGTTCAAACGCGAGAGCTTGAAAATAGCACAAGTGAGAGTAAAATTTCCCAGGTCCCACAGCCATTTACAATTGATATTTTATTTTAATTGTATTTCATTCAAACTTTTCAAACTATTTGACTCCCATTGACTTTAATGGGTCCGTTTTCGAACTTTCCATATAGTTCAAAAGTTCGAAAACGGACCGAACTTTCGAAAGTTCGGCCAATCTCTACTCCTGTACAGACCCCCCACTCATACTGCTTTATCTTGCCTTAAACCTTTCTCTAGCAATATAAACACTCTCCTTCCAAATAAACAATATGTGGGAAAGAAAACCACTGAGTCAATTTTTACTCCAAGTTGTGACTCCGCTGACTCAGCTGAGTCACAACTTGGAGTAAGAAATTGACTTTGCTCAGCAATATCATAACTCAAGAGTTGATATATATAATTACCACGGAGGCACTTCTATATCTCCCAGAAAAATATGGAAATTATCATTTACTATTGGTGATCACATTGGAATATAAAAAGTGTCAAGAACCCATATAGGGTTGGAAATTATAGACTATTATCTATTACTTGAATACTAACGTTGCAACATTAATCACAAGGACACAACAGCACTTTTTTAATACGATTATAATACTATTAGATTATTTTGTATGGACTTAAAAGTTTTTTTAATTGAATTTTATTCTATTTTGTGATTATAATATTAGGCTGGCCAGCCATTAGCATACTGTTGTATTGAATAGCGGATGTCATTCTGAAGATCATTTTTAGGTTCTTATGAATAAAGTTAACTGTTTTTGAATTTTTATGGGGATTATTCATTTTTATGATTAAACCTTTCTCTCTTGTGGCTTCCATCCTCTGGAATTCTATTCCCCTCTCTCTACATCAAGAAGCCTCAATTAGCAGGTTTAAATCTAGTCTTACATCCTACCTATCTGGTAACCAGCACAGTCTATGATTGTTTTATTTGCACTGCATACGTCTCACTCCAGCACTTATACCCATTCCATTGTATCTGTATGTTACCCACCTAACTAGATTGTAAGCTCTACAGGGCAGGGACCTCCTTTCCTCTTGTGGCAAAGCCCTAGCACTTCTATTTATATAAGTTATATATTTACGTATTGAACTATCTATGTATTTATCCCCCTTGTATGACTATTGTATTTTGTTACTGTACAGCGCTGCGTCCCCAAGTGGCGCTTTATTAATAAACTATACATACATACATACAAAACACAGATCAAACACGTTTCGGGGGGCAAGGGCCATTAAACTTGTCCTGGTGGGCCCCTTGTCCAGTCCGACACTGACTCTTGCAAATGTGAATGAAGCCAAAAGGGATAGGGAACTGATGGCACCTGGACATGTTTTACATCTCGTACATGAGAATGTCTGTCATCCCCTTATTTAACAATCTCCCTGATCTGTTTATAATCACAACTACAAAGTACAAAGGGCAAGTAAGGTATTTTTATGGTAATATTTCAATTTGCTCTAGAAAAGATGATGACAGTTCCATAGTGGGACTATATGAACTACAGTTACTGGACAGAACAATGATCATATTTTTCAATATTTTTCTTCTAGAAAACTGAAATGAACGTGGAAGATCTCAGAACCCTCCTAAACAGGATTATATTAATGAGTAAGTAGAAATCTGTACGGTTAATACAAGGGATCGCGGGTGTGCAGCATCTGTGTGTACAAACTTTTGAGCCATAACTAGGAGCCCCTGTGCTCGTCACGACTAGTGACTAGAGGATAAAAACGGGTTATGAACATACTAACAACACGGATCCCGAGAAGATTCATGTACTTGATAAAGAAATAAAATGTGCTGGGATTAAAATTTACTTTATATTTCAAATCTTGTGTTTTTACAGAAGACGAGAAATCGGAGGGATTCAGCCTGAATACATGCAAAGAAATGATCAACCTGTCTGACGTATCCTTAATGTGGCTATTTAGCAAAGACCCAGAATATTTAGCCTTGTGCAAATGAATTTGCCAACAAAAGTCCGAACACCCCCCTCCCTATTGAACACATCAGGAAGCTTGGATAATGCTTGGAAATGTTGGACCAATCATCTAACAATCTTAACAGCCACTACACGGCCTGTGTGCTGGTCCTGTTACCTTAATTATCCCCTCTGTTCTGCCTTTTAAAAGCATCTCCTGTCCAATCATTAAGGGCTTGGAATGCCGTCTGTGAAATTTCACAGAGTAGACTGTATGTCACAACAAATACTGGAGCTAGGCCACACTGAGGCACTTTTAAGAGCGATCCGATTGCGCTTTTAAAAGCACACACTAGTGTGGCCCAATTGATGTGGCCACACTAGTGTGCGACTGCGCATCGAAGCACACATGATCCGCATTTTTTTGCGCTATCGCATGCACTCCAATTGGGAAACATCCGAAACACTGCAACGCGCTCTTTCACACTGGGAATGCGCTGCAATCTCGAGCTGTAACCTGCGCGCTTCCGTGCACGCAGGAGTGCATTACATTGTGGCCTCAGCCGTAGTGGAAATTCAGTTATATGTAGCTCTTCTCATTTGACATGCACTAACCCTGACTGCAACTTTCTGTAAACTAAGCCAATCGAAGACCTTTGAGTGAGATACCTAGAGGAAGAATTAAACATACGGCTTGTCAATCGTAGAGAAACTGTCCCTTGAACCTTTAATTCTCATCAAA
The DNA here is from genome assembly GCA_019447015.1 of Hymenochirus boettgeri. Taxonomy (NCBI): domain Eukaryota; kingdom Metazoa; phylum Chordata; class Amphibia; order Anura; family Pipidae; genus Hymenochirus; species Hymenochirus boettgeri. The sequence goes on from CM033473.1 coordinate 36,448,159, forward strand.
GACTTTACAGAATATCCAGAATATGGAAAGCAGGTCAGATGCTTTATTTTCACATTGGAACCTTAACAATACAATTTGTAGATTGACCTGACAGGGAAACTGAACTCCAAGGAGCTGAGATCTCTGTGGATAAAATTAGATAAATACATGGTAATTAGACTTACATGTGAGATTTGATTTGTTCTAGTGTAGACAGAAGGGGATACCGTGTCTGTATCTAAAAAGAACCCAGCTGACTGTCATGTACTGGGTGACCTGCTTGTAACTTCTCTCTAAACAAGGCTGAACATTCATTTTCAGTATCTTTAGGATAGGAATGATAGAATCCATCCATTTTAGATTTAGTTTTATTTAAGTCATTTAGATAGTGCTGAGAAAAAGACTGAAAGCTCGTACACACGTGCGATCGTGGGTCCCAACCCGCACGTGTGTAGGCACTTTATCGGCTGAAACTGTCGTTCGTTTGGAGATCCTTGAACGACCGACTTGGCGGATCTCCGAACGAACAACTGTTTCAGCCGATAAAGCGCCTACACACGGCCCGATTATTGGCTGAAACGATCGCACATGTGTACGAGCCTTAAGGAGGATAGTGAGCAGGAAGCATGGCAGGAGGGCAGGTTGGGATTGGCTGGAAGGAAGGCAGTGTCAGACTGACCCACAGGGTTTCATGGAAACCCCCAGTGGGCCCACAGCCCATTCACCCAAGAAAACAGAGAAAACTCCTAAAATTTGAATGCAGAAACAAAGAGACAGTTCCTTAACCTCCCGGTCTTCAATCAATACATTAAAGGAATAGTTCACTTTTTCAGTGAACTATTCCTTTAATATTGATTGAGGACCAGGAGGTTAAAGGAATAGTTCTCTCCCAAAGTGAACTGTTCCTTCAATGTATTGATTGAAGGATAAGGAGGATAAGGAGCTATGTCTTACCTTCTGTTCTCCAATCAATAACTCAGGATCCGGGAATGAAGATTCAAAAAAATTACTATTGCGCGATCCACCGCAGCCACAGTGAAATCCCGACCGCTTCCTTGTTCTGTCTAACTATAGCACGCATTATCGCGCATATATAGCTGTACAGAACCAGGAAGTGGTTGGATATTTCATTGTGGCCACAGTGGATTGGTCAAAAGGTAGGTTTCTTGAATCTTTGTTCCTGGATCCTGAGCTATTGATGGAAGAACAGGAGGTAAAACATAGCTCCTTAACCTCCCGGGCTTCAATCAATACATTAAAGGAATAGTTCTATTTGGGAGTGAACTATTCCTTTAAGGAACTATGCCTTACCTTTCAATATCTCAGGAGCCAGGAACGAAGGTGATTATATTTATCTTTTGCGCAATCCATATCAGCAACACTTAAAATTTCCGAACGCTTCCTGGTTCAGATAAACTATAGCGCGCATTTGGGGTTATTCAATAAAAGTTCTTATCGTTTAAAATGGTGCTAATTTTGCCCCAACAAATAAGATGTTAGCTTTCAAATGCTACATAATTTCTGATTGGTTGGGGCAAAATTAGCACCATTTTAAACGATAAGAACTTTTATTGAATCTCCCTGATTATCGTTCATGCACGCTATAGTTGATTAGAACCAGGAAGCGGTCGGGACCTGTCAGTGCTGCTGCGGTGGATCGCGAGTAAGGTAAATAATTGCTCCTTAACCCCCCAGTCTTCAATCAATACATTAAAGGTAGTGTTCACTTTTCAAGTGGACTATTCCTTTAAGGAAGGTGATGGGGTATTGGGAAGTTATTAATGTAGTTCAGAAAGCAAGTTGGTATAAAGGCAAGTTTGGAAGGGGTATAACAAGTTGTGCTCATTGTGAATGGTGGAAGGATAATGTAGTGTGCATAGGAGCAGGGCTTTTGGACTGAGCAGCTGAACCCAAGGGATCATTTTAAAGGGGTGTGGTTATGCAATTGGCTGTATTCAGGTTCTGTTCAAATCATACCCAAAAGTTAATGAACACTGCTGTCTTTTTACCTGCAGTGCATATAACCTTTTAATAGCGCCACGGAGAAAAGTCCAACAGTTAACAACTTATTTGTGTTAAATGTTTAGAAAATCTTCAAAGAATCTGATCTAAACGATTCTGGAACCATCGACGCCCATGAAATGCGCAAAGCACTACCGGAAGCAGGTGACAAAAATGATTACAAACGTCAGAACACATACAAATTTATTTACATTTATTTCAACATTAAGAAAAAACTATATAACAATTTTAAGGACAATTTCGATATATATATATATATATATATATACAAATACAAATTTATGCTGCTCAAACCTTAATTCAAATACACTTTCTGGTGCGGTGCAATGGAGGAACGGCAATTTATACATTACACAAAAGTCTCCAGCACTCAACTACACATGCAATTATAATTGAATAGAGTAAAAGAGTTAGACATGGATGCAAGCAATGGAGGCAAATCACCTGCACTTAAGTTCAAATGGATACCTTTAGTTACATTGTTTGTACAAACATGCTTAGCTGACACGCCACTTCACGGCAGTATCCCAGTGTCAGTCCTAACCTAATAAAACAAATATATGTTCCCTGGGGCTACCAGGCCATACCTGCTTCTCTCTTTATCTAGCATGACCCTTTCCAGGGAATCAAATGAGCTTACAAAGCTTCTCTACCTTTTTAACCTTCTTTCAGGACTGCCTTAAAGGGGCGGAGAATACATTTACACAGGGAGCAAAGCATATAAACGGGCTTGGCCGAACTACCCTAATTTAAATACAAATACAAATTTATGCTGCTCAACCTTAATTAAAATAAACTTTCTGGTGCGGTGCAATGGAGGAACGGCATTATACATTCACAAAAGTCTCCAGCACTCACTACACTGCAATTATAATTGAATAGAGTAAAGAGTTAGACATGGATGCAACAATGAGGCAAATCACCTGCACTTAAGTATTTGTATTTGTATTTTAAATTAGGGTAGTTCGGCCAGACCCGTTTAGATGCTTTGCTTCCCTGTGTAATGTATCTCCGCCCTTTAAGGCAGTCTGAAAGAAGGTTAAAAAGGTAGAGAACTTTGTAAGCTCATTTGATTCCTGGAAAAGGGTCATGCTAGATAAGAGAGAGACGAGGTATGCCTGGTAGCCCCAGGGAACTCATATTTTGTTTTATTAGGTTAGGACTGACACTGGGATACTGCCGTGAAGTGGCGTGTCAGCTAAGCATGTTTGTACAAACAATGTACTAAAGGTATCCATTTGAACTTAAGTGCAGGTGATTTGCCTCCATTGCTGCATCCATGTCTAACTCTTTTACTCTATTCAATTATAATTGCATGTGTAGTTTGAGTGCTGGGAGCCTTTTGTGTATATATATATATATATATAATCTATATCTATATATTCTCATATATATATTATATTATCTATATCTTATATATATATCTCTATTAGTATTATCAAGCTTTATTCTGGCTAACACATCAATGTTTCCTGTAGAATTGTGGGTAAAAATGTTTCCTATTCCACTAGGTTTTATTTTAAATAACCAGATTCAGGAAATCATTGTCCAGAGATCGATTTCTAATGGGCTGTCTGTCAGCTTGGACAACTTTATTGCAAGTCTGATACGCCTGGAGACATTGTTCAGTAAGTAGTTATAATACGTATTGGGCTGGATATCATATTATATGTCTAAAAGAAATGTTTCCATAGAGTAAATGTGTTTATCAGCTGGGAAGTGTTTACCACCAGATAATTTAAACATTTTTTTGGATTGGGAATAATTTATCAAAAGAAATTTAAAAAATATTATTTACCTAACTGTGCCCCATACAGTTATCTGATAGCTCAGATATAAACACATTATAATGTAATTGATATGACTGCTACCTGTCCTTTACGTCTGTCCACATCCAACATTACCAGGATTATTCTCTACTTGTAACATAGAAATGAAGGTTAAATAAAGACAACAGTCCATCTATTACAACCTTTATACCCTACCCATAATGCCTGTCTGTTACATAGTAACATAGTAATGGAGGTTGAATAAAGACATATATGTCCATCTTTCCAACATTTATACCCTACTCAGTAACCCTGCCTAATAGCTTATTCAGAGGAATACAAAACAAAAAACAAAAAAACGCCTTAACTACTCCAAATGGCATTTTGGAAATATATAGTACCAACCAGAACTACAGTATATATATTAATACCAGTAATTCATAATATTATATAGTATCCCTGTACCAACCAGAACTACAGTATATTTATTAATACCAGTAATTCTCAATATTATATAGTATCCCTGTACCAACCAGAACTACAGCATATATATTAAGAATTCCTATGGGGATTTGCATACATGCTGATGGGTAGGTGAATTACATGATGGTTATGGTAAATTACATGATGGTTATGTGATTACATGATGGTATGTGAATTGCATGATGGGTATGTGAATTGCATGATGGGTATGTGAATTGCACGATGGGTATGTGATTGCACGATGGGTATGTGAATTACATGATGGGTATGTGAATTACATGTGATGGGTATTGAATTACATGATGGTTATGTTAATGGCATGTGGGGATTTGAATTGCATGATGGGTTGAATTACAGTGAACTCATGACGGGGATGTAATTACATGATGGGTATGTGAATGGCATATGGGTTGTGAATTACATGATGGTCATGGAATTACTGATGATATGTGAATTACATGATGGGTATGTGAATTGCATGGATGGTATGTAATTGCATGGTGGGTATGTGTGGCATGATGGGGATGTGAATTACATGATGGGTATGTGAATGGCATGTGGGTTGTGATACATGATAGTCATGTGATTACTGATGGTTATGTGAATTACATGATGGGATGTGAATTGCATGATGGGTATGTGAATTGCATGATGGGTATGTGAATTGCATGATGGATATGTGAATTACATGATGGTATGCGAATTACATGATGGGTTGTGAATTACATGATGGTTATGTAAATGGCATATGGGGATTTGAATTGCATGATGGGTATGTGATTACAGTGAACTACATGACGGGGATGTGAATTACATGATGGGTATGTGAATGGCATGATGGGTATGTGAATTACAGATGGTCATGTGAATTACATAGAGATATGTGAATTACATGATGGGTATGTGAATTGCATGATGGTAGTGTTAATTGCATGGTGGGTATGTGAATGGCATGATGGGGATGTGAATACATGATGGTATGTGAATGGCATGATGGGTATGTGATTACATGATAGTCATTGAATTACATATGGATATGTGAATTACATGATGGGATGTGAATTGCATGATGGTTATGTGATTGCATGATGGGTTGAATTGCATGATGATATGTGAATTACATGATGGGTATGCGAATTACATGATGGGAGGTGAATTGCATGAGGGTATGTGAATGGCATGTGGGTTGTGAATTACATGATAGTCATGTGAATTACATGATGGATATGTGAATTACATGATGGGTGATGTGAATTGCATGATGGGTATGTGAATGCATGATGGGTATGTGATTGCATGATGGATATGTGAATTACATGATGGGTATGCGAATTACATGTGGGGATGTGAATTGCATGATGGTATTTGAATTACATGATGGGTAGTGATATACATGATGGTATTGAATTACATGATGGGTATGTGAATTGCATGATGGGTATGTGAATGGCAATGATGGGGATGTGAATTGCATGATGGGTAGATAAATTCATGATGGGTATGTGAATTACATGATGGTCATGTGAATTACATGATGGATATGTGAATTACATGATGGGTATGTGAATTACATGATGGGGATGTGAATTGCATGATGGGTATGTGAATTGCATGATGAGTATGTGAATTACATGATGGGTATGTGAATTACATGATGGGTATGTGAATTGCATTGTGGGTATGTGAATTGCGTTATGGGTATTGATTGCATATGGTGTAGTGAATTGCATGATGGTATGTAATACATGATGTATTGAATTGCATGATGGTATGTGAATTGCATGGTGGGTATGTGAATGGCATGTGGGGATGGAATTACATGATGGTATGTGAATGGCATGATGGGTATGTGTTACATGATGTCATGTGAATTACATATGGATATGTGATTACATGATGGGTATGTGAATTACATGATGGGATGTGAATTGCATGATGGTTATGTGAATTGCATGATGGGTATGTGAATTACTGATGGGTATGTGAATTGCATGATGGTATGTGAATACATGATGGGTATGTGAATTGCATGATGGTATGTGAATTGCATGATGGGTATGTGAATTGCCATGAGGGGTATGTGAATTGCATGATGGGTATGTGATTGCATGATGGGTATGTGAATTACATGATGGGTATGTGAATGACATGATGGGTATGTGAAGGTAGATTGCATGATGGGTATGTGAATTGCATGAGGTATTATGGCATGGGGTATGTGAATTACATGATGGGTATGTGAATTACATGATGGGTATGTGACATTTACATGATGTAAACAATCTATGCATTTGGATTGTGTGTTATTTTCGTTTTATAAATTCTGAAAAATGGAAATAAACAGCTGTTGCATTTAATGTGTGCTATTTGTTATTGGTTATTGTCGGAAGTATCCTGCACACCAGAGGAATCAGAGCTTGAGGATTTTTCAATGAGATGGACGAAAGGTACGATTTCCAGAGATAAATTAATGTTCCCCTAAAGTTCGTAAACACTGTGCGATCGCGGGTCCCGACTGCCTCCTTGCATCTCCTCCTGGATGTCTCAACGCTAACTCAAATTAAATCTTTCTAAAACTGAACTGATTGTTTTTCCACCTAAACCTGGTCCTTTCCCATCTTTCTCCATCTCTGTTGACAATACCCCCATTTCCCCTATCCAATCAGCACGCTGCCTAAGGATAATTATTGACTCCTCTCTCTCTCCTTTGTAACCAAACTAACTATGTTGCGAAAACTTGCCGCTTTTCCCTTCGCAATATAGCCAAAATCTGCAGGTTCCTTTCTCTCCCGACCACCGCTATGCTTATGCATGCTCTCATCCTATCACGCCTGGACTATTGCAACCTACTACTTACTGGTCTTCCTGCTTCCACCTCTCTCCCCTTCAGTCCATCCTAAACTCTGATATACTATTGTTTTGCTCTCTAATAAACCGGATCCCAAATCTCCTCTGTACCAGATAACAACCTGGTTCCCCGTTAAACAGCCAATGCATACAAAATCCTTCTCCTAACATTAAATCCCTTAGCTCTCTTCTCCTCATTATATTTCATCTCTAGTCTCCTCAAATTTTCCTGCACTTACCCTCGATCATCGCAGAACCAGCTCCTATACGAGGGACTAGAACTCGAGTTCGAACGAATTCGGACTTTTCGAACTATCCCGGACCCGATTTCCAATATTTTATGGACTTTCGATAAATTCGAATGTTCGACTGTTCGAGGAAATCGATATGGGAGTAAAATGCCTATTATAGCTATACGCGAGCATCGAATCCGCAAGTAAAATGTCCATGTACTTAGGCCGAGCATTGAATCCGCGAGTAAAGTGTCCATTACAAACTATACGCGAGCATCGAATCTGCGAATAAATGTCCATATACCTAGCGCGCAACATCAAATGTTCAAACGCGAGAGCTTGAAAATAGCACAAGTAGAGTAAAATTTCCCAGGTCCCACAGCCATTTACAATTGATATTTTATTTTAATTGTATTTCATTCAAACTTTTCAAACTATTTGACTCCCATTGACTTTAATGGGTCCGTTTTCGACTTTCCATATAGTTCAAAATTTCGAAACGGACCGAACTTTCGAAAGTTCGGCCAATCTCTACTCCTGTACAGACCCCCCACTCATACTGCTTTATCTTGCCTTAAACCTTCTCTAGCAATAATAACACTCTCCTTCCAATAAAAATATGTGGGAAAGAAAACCACTGAGTCAATTTTCCTCCAAGTTGTGACTCCGCTGACTCAGCTGAGTCACAACTTGGAGTAAGAAATTGACTTTGCTCAGCAATATCATAACTCAAGAGTTGATATATATAATTACCACGAGAACTTCTATATCTCCCAGAAAAATATGGAAATTATCATTTACTATTGGTGATCACATTGGAATATAAAAGTGTCAAGAACCCATATAGGGTTGAAATTATAGACTATTATCTATTACTTGAAATCTAACGTTGCAACATTATCACAAGGACACAACAGCACTTTTTAATACGATTATAATACTATTAGATTATTTTGTTGGACTTAAAAGTTTTTTTAATTGAATTTTATTCTATTTTGTGATTAAATATTAGGCTGGCCAGCCATTAGCATACTGTTGTATTGAATAGCGGATGTCATTCTGAAGATCATTTTTAGGTTCTTATGATAAAGTTAACTGTTTTTGAATTTTTATGGGGATTATTCATTTTTATGATTAAACCTTTCTCCTTGTGGCTTCCATCCTCTGGAATTCTATTCCCCTCTCTCTACATCAAGAGCCTCAATTAGCAGGTTTTAATCTAGTCTTACATCCTACCTATCGGTAACCAGCACAGTCTATGATTGTTTTATTTGCACTGCATACGTCTCACTCCAGCACTTATACCCTTCCATTGTATCTGTATGTTACCCACCTAACTAGATTGTAAGCTCTACAGGCAGGGACCTCCTTTCCTCTTGTGGCAAAGCCCTAGCACTTCTATTATATATAGTTTATATTTTACGTATTGAACTATCTATGTATTTTCCCCCTTGTATGACTATTGTATTTTGTTACTGTACAGCGCTGCGTCCCCAAGTGGCGCTTTATTAATAAACTATACATACATACATACAAAACACAGATCAAACACGTTTTCGGGGGGCAAGGGCCATTAACTTGTCCTGGTGGGCCCCTTGTCCAGTCCGACACTGACTCTTGCAAATGTGAATGAAGCCAAAAGGGATAGGAACTGATGGCACCTGGACATGTTTACATCTCGTACATGAGAATGTCTGTCATCCCTTATTTAACAATCTCCTGATCTGTTTATATCACAACTACAAAGTAACAAGGGCAAGTAAGGTATTTTTATGGTAATATTTCAATTTGCTCTAGAAAAGATGATACAGTTCCATATGGGACTATATGAACTACAGTTACTGGACGAACAATGATCATATTTTTCAATATTTTTCTTCAGAAAACTGAAATGAACGTGGAAGATCTCAGAACCCTCCTAAACAGGATTATATTAATGAGTAAGTAGAAATCTGTACGGTTTAATACAAGGGATCGCGGGTTGCAGCATCTTGTGTACAAACTTTTGAGCCATAACTAGGAGCCCCTGTGCTCGTCACGACTAGTTGACTAGAGGATAAAAACGGGTTATGAAACATACTAACAACACGGATCCCGAGAAGATTCATGTACTTGATAAGAAATAAAATGTGCTGGGATTAAAATTTACTTTATTTCAAATCTTGTGTTTTTACAGAGACGAGAAATCGGAGGGATTCAGCCTGAATCATGCAAAGAAATGATCAACCTGTCTGACGTATCCTTAATGTGGCTATTTAGCAAAGACCCAGAATATTTAGCCTTGTGCAAATGAATTTGCCAACAAAAGTCCGAACACCCCCCTCCCTATTGAACACATCAGAAAGCTTGGATAATGCTGGAAATGTTGGACCAATCATCTAACAATCTTAACAGCCACTACACGGCCTGTGTGCTGGTCCTGTTACCTTAATTATCCCCTCTGTTTCTGCCTTTTAAAAGCATCTCCTGTCCAATCATTAAGGGCTTGGAATGCCGTCTGTGAAATTTCACAGAGTAGACTGTATGCACAACAAATACTGGAGCTAGGCCACACTGAGGCACTTTTAAGAGCGATCCATTGCCTTTTAAAAGCACACACTAGTGTGGCCCAATTGATGTGGCCACACTAGTGTGCGACTGCGCATCGAAGCACACATGATCCGCATTTTTTTGCGCTATCGCATGCACTCCAATTGGGAAACATCCGAAACACTGCAACGCGCTCTTTCACACTGGGATGCGCTGCAATCTCGAGCTGTGTAACCTGCGCGCTTCCGTGCACGCAGGAGTGCATTACATTGTGGCCTCAGCCGTAGTGGAAATTCAGTTATATGTAGCTCTTCTCATTTGACATGCACTAACCCTACTGCAACTTTCTGTAACTAAGCCAATCGAAGACCTTTGGTGAGATACCTAGAGGAAAGATTAAACATACGGCTTGTCAATCGTAGAGAAACTGTCCCTTGAACCTTTAATTCTCATCAAGACTTTACAGAATATCCAGAATATGGAAAGCAGGTCAGATGCTTTATTTCACATTGGAACCTTAACATACAATTTGTAGATTGACCTGACAGGGAAACTGAACTCCAAGGAGCTGAGATCTCTGTGGATAAAATTAGATAAATACATGGTAATTGAACTTACATGTGAGATTTGATTTGTTCTAGTGTAGACAGAAGGGGATACCGTGTCTGTATCTAAAAAGAACCCAGCTGACTGTCATGTACTGGGTGACCTGCTTGTAACTTCTCTCTAAACAAGGCTGAACATTCCTTTTTCATTATCTTTAGGATAGGAATGATAGAATCCATCCATTTAGATTTAGTTTTATTTAAGTCATTTAGATAGTGCTGAGAAAAAGACTGAAAGCTCGTACACACGTGCGATCGTGGGTCCCAACCCCACGTGTGTAGGCCTTTATCGGCTGAAACTGTCGTTCGTTTGGAGATCCTTGAACGACCGACTTGGCGGATCTCCGAACGAACAACTGTTTCAGCCGATAAAGCGCCTACACACGGCCCGATTATTGGCTGAAACGATCGCACATGTGTACGAGCCTTAAGGAGGATTGAGCAGGAAGCATGGCAGGAGGGCAGGTTGGGATTGGCTGGAAGGAAGGCAGTGTCAGACTGACCCACAGGGTTTCATGGAAACCCCAGTGGCCCACAGCCCATTCACCCAAGAAAACAGAGAAAACTCCTAAAATTTGAATGCAGAAACAAAGAGACAGTTCCTTAACCTCCCGGTCTTCAATCAATAACATTAAAGGAATAGTTCACTTTTTCAGTGAACTATTCCTTTAATATTGATTGAGGACCAGGAGGTTAAAGGATAGTTCTCTCCCAAAGTGAACTGTTCCTTCAATGTATTGATTGAAGGATAAGAGGGATAGGGAGCTATGTCTTACCTTCTTTTCTCCAATCAATAACTCAGGATCCGGAATGAGATTCAAAAAAATTACTATTGCGCGATCCACCGCAGCCACAGTGAAATCCCGACCGCTTCCTTGTTCTGTCTAACTATAGCACGCATTATCGCGCATATATAGCTGTGTACAGAACCAGAAGTGGTTGGATATTCATTGTGGCCACAGTGGATTGGTCAAAAGGTGGTTTCTTGAATCTTTGTTCCTGGATCCTGAGCTATTGATGAAGAACAGGAGGTAAAACATAGCTCCTTAACCTCCCGGGCTTCAATCAATACATTAAAGGAATAGTTCTATTTGGAGTGAACATTCCTTTAAGGAACTATGCCTTACCTTTCAATATCTCAGGAGCCAGGAACGAAGGTGATTATTTATCTTTTGCGCAATCCATATCAGCACACTTAAAATTTCCGAACGCTCCTGGTTAGATAAACTATAGCGCGCATTGGGGTTATTCAATAAAGTTCTTATCGTTTAAAATGGTGCAATTTTGCCCCAACAAATAAGATGTTAGCTTTCATGCTACATAATTTCTGATTGGTTGGGGCAAAATTAGCACCATTTAAACGATAAGAACTTTTATTGAATCTCCCTGATTATCGTTCATGCCCGCTATAGTTGATTAGAACCAGGAAGCGGTCGGGACCTGTCATGTGCTGCTGCGGTGGATCGCGAGTAAGTAAATAATTGCTCCTTAACCCCCCAGTCTTCAATCTACATTAAAGGTATGTTCACTTTTCAAGTGGACTATTCCTTTAAGGAGGTGATGGGGTATTGGGAATTTTAATGTAGTTCAAGAAGCAAGTTGGTATAAAGGCAAGTTTGGAAGGGGTATAACAATTTGTGCTCATTGTGAATGGTGGATAATGTAGTGTGGCATAGGAGCAGGCTTTTGGACTGAGCAGCTGAACCCAAGGGATCATTTTAAAGGGTGTGGTTATGCAATTGGCTGTATTCAGTTCTGTTCAAATCATACCCAAAAGTTAATGAACACTGCTGTCTTTTTACCTGCAGTGCATATAACCTTTAATACGCCACGGGAGAAAAGTCCACTTAACAACTTTTTGTGTTAAATGTTTTAGAAAATCTCAAAGAATCTGATCTAAACGATTCTGGAACCATCGACGCCCATGAAATGCGCAAGCACTACCGAAGCAGGTGACAAAAATGATTACAAACGTAGAAAACATACAAATTTATTTACATTTATTTCAACATTAAAAAAACTATATAACAATTTTAAGGACATTTCGATATATATATATATATATTATACAAATACAAATTTATGCTGCTCAAACCTAATTCAAATACACTTTCTGGTGCGGTGCAATGGGGAACGGCAATTTATACATTACACAAAAGTCTCCAGCACTCAACTACACATGCAATTTAATTGAATAGAGTAAAAGAGTTAGACATGGATGCAAGCATGGAGGCAAATCACCTGCACTTAAGTTCAAATGGATACCTTTATTTACATTTTTGTACAAACAGCTTAGCTGACACGCCACTTCACGCAGTACCCAGTGTCAGTCCTAACTAATAAACAAATATATGTTTCCCTGGGCTACCAGGCCATACCTGCTTCTCTCTTTATCTAGCAGACCCTTTCCAGGGAATCAAATGAGCTTACAAAGCTTCTCTACCTTTTTAACCTTCTTTCAGGACTGCCTTAAAGGGGCGGAGAATACATTACACAGGGAGCAAAGCATATAAACGGGCTTGGCCGAACTACCCTAATTTAAAATACAAATACAAATTTATGCTGCTCAACCTTAATTCAAATACACTTTCTGGGGCGGTGCAAGGGAGGAACGGCAATTTATACATTACACAAAAGTCTCCACACTCACTACACATTGCATTATAATTGAATAGAGTAAAAGAGTTAGACATGGATGCAAGCAATGGAGGCAAATCACCTGCACTTAAGTATTTGTATTTGTATTTAAATTAGGGTAGTTCGGCCAAGCCCGTTTATATGCTTTGCTCCCTTGTAAGATTAATTCTCCCGCCCTTTAAGGCAGTCCTGAAAGAGGTTAAAAAGGTAGAGAAGCTTTGTAAGCTCATTTGATTCCCTGGAAAGGTCATGCTAGAATAAGAGAGAAGCAGTTATGGCCTGGTAGCCCCAGGGAACCATATTTGTTTTTATTAGGTTAGGACTGACCTGGGATACTGCCGTGAAGTGGCGTGTCAGCTAAGCATGTTTGTACAAACAATGTAACTAAAGGTATCCATTTGAACTTAAGTGCAGGTGATTTGCCTCCATTGCTGTGCATCCATGTCTAACTCTTTTACTCTATTCAATTAAATTGCATGTGTGTTTTTGAGCTGGAGACTTTTGTGTATATATATTATATATATCTATATTATATCTATATTCTCTATATATATATATATATATATATATTTTCTATATATATCAATTATTATAGCTTTATATCTGCTAAGCACATCAATGTTTCCTGTAGATTGTGGGTAAAAATGTTTCCTATTCCACTAGGTTTTATTTAAATAACCAGATTCAGGAAATCATTGTCCAGAGATCGATTTCTAATGGGCTGTCTGTCAGCTTGGACAACTTTATTGCAAGTCTGATACGCCTGGAGACATTGTTCCGTAAGTAGTTATAATACGTATTGGGCTGGATATCATATTATATGTCTAAAAGAATGTTTCCATAGAGTAATGTGTTTATCAGCTGGGAAGTGTTTACCACCAGATAATTTAAACATTTTTTTGGATTGGGAATAATTTATCAAAAGAAATTAAAAATATTATTTACCTAACTGTGCCCCATACAGTTATCTGATAGCTCAGATAAAACACATTATAATGTAATTGATATGACTGCTACCTGTCCTTTACGTCTGTCCACATCCAACATTACCAGGATTATTCTCTACTTGTAACATAGAAATGAAGGTTAAATAAAGACAACAGTCCCATCTATTACCCCTTTATACCCTACCCATAATGCCTGTCTGTACATAGTAAACATAGTAATGGAGGTTGAATAAGACATATATGTCCATCTTTCCAACATTTATACCCTACTCAGTAACCCTGCCTAATAGCTTATTCAGAGGAATCAAAACACAAAACAAAAAAAAACGCCTTAACTACTCCAAATGCATTTTGGAATATATATGTACAACCATAACTACAGTAATATATTAATACCAGTAATTCATAATATTATATACGTATCCCTGTACCACCAGAACTACGTATATTTATTAATACCAGTAATTCTCAATATTATATAGTATCCCTGTACCACCAGAACCACAGCATATATATTAATACCAGTAATTCATACTATATTAGCATCCCTGTACCACCAGACCTACAGCATATATATTAATACAGTAATTCATAATATTATATAGCATCCCTGTACCAACCAGAACAACGTATATTTATTAATACCAGTAATTCTCAATATTATATAAGTTCCCTGTACCAACCAGAACTACAGTATATTTATTAATACCAGTAATTCTCAATATTATATAGTATCCCTGTACCAACCAGAACTACAGCATATATATTAACAGTAATTCATAATATTATATAGCATCCCTGTACCAACCAGAACGACAGTATATTTATTAATACCAGTAATTCTCAATATTATATGGTATCCCTGTACCAAACCAGACTACATTTATGTATTAATACCAGTAATTCTCAATATTATATAGTATCCCTGTACCACCAGAACTACAGTATATGTATTAATCCTGTAATTCTCAATATTATATAGTATCCCTGTAGCAACCACAACTACAGTATATGTATTAATACTGTAATCTCACATATTATATAGTATCCCTGTACCAACCAAAACTACCAGTATATTGTACTATACCAGTAATTCTCAAATATATGGGTATCCCCGTACTAACCAGAACTACAGTATATGTATTAATACCAGTAATTCTCAATATTATATAGTATCCCTGTACAACCAGAACTACAGTATAGTATATACTAGTATTCTCAATATTATATAGTAATCCCCGTACCAACCAGAACCTACAGTATATGTATTAATACCAGTAATTCTCATCATTACATAGTACCCTGTACCAACCAACTACAGTATATGTATTATACTAGTAATTCTCAATATTATATTGTATCCCCGTACCAACCAGAACTCAAGTATATGTATAATACCAGTATTATCAATATTATATGTATCGCTTTACCAATCAGAACTACTTTATATGTATTAATACCAGTAATTATCAATATTATATATATCCCTGTAGCAACCAGAAACTACAGTATATGTTTTAAAAGGGTATGTCCACCCTCTGAAACTTTTTTACCAAACATTCCCCCTGTTCCCCAGCCCCAACCGCTATGTTAGTAATATCAGAAAAGCCCAAAACTTTACTTACCTTCCCTCTTTCCGTCCGCCGCGCTGCCCAGGCCCTCTGCTTGCGAAGAAAATGGCAAGCAGAGGGGCGGGACCCGGCAGTCGCGTCTGTGATTGGCTGAGCGGCAGCCAATCACGTACGGGGCTGCCGGGAGTTCCAGTGCGGCGGAGGCAAGAGGGAAGGTAAGTAATGTTTTTTGGGCATTTTCTGATATTACTAATAGAGCGGTTGGGCTGGGGGACAGGGGAATGTTTTGGTAAAAAGGGTTTTATGGTAGGGGAGTGAATCCTAATTGGGAGGGGAGAGGGAGTGAGTGGGAGGGGAGGTGGAGGGAGGGGGAGAGGGCTGCAGTACGCATGCCAAACTTCTCCGCGAGCCGGTAGGAGCAGAGTCCTATATGGACTCTGCTATCCTCCGGGTGGGCAGTTTTTTGGACTTTGGGGGGAACTACAGGAACCATATGGAGCTGGGATGTAGGTAAGGATTAAACTACCTACACATGGGGCCAGTAGTGGGGGATTATAGTTTTGGGGGTGGACATGCCCTTTAAATATCCTGTAATTCTCAATATTATATAGTATTCCTGTACCACCAGACTACAGTATATGTATCACATACTAGTAATTCTCAATATTATATAGTATCCCTGTACCAATCAGAACTACAGTATATGCATTAATACCTGTAATTCTCAATATTATATAGTATCCCTGTACCAACCAGACTACAGTATAGTATTAATACCAGTAATTCTCAAATTATAGAGTATCCCCGTACCAACCAGAACTACAGTAAATGTATTAATACTAGTAATTCTCAATATTATATAGTATCCCCATACCACCAGAACTACAGTATATATTTAATACGGTAATACTCAATATTATATAGTATCCCCTAACCAACCAGAACTACAGTATATGTATTAATACCATTTATTCTCAAATATTAGTATAGGATATCCCTGTACCAACCCAGTAACTACAGTATAATGTATAATACCAGTAATTCTCATATTATATAGTATCCCCATACCAACCAAACATACAGTATATTTATTTAAATACGGTAATTCCCATATTATATATATCCCCGTACCAACCAGAACTACAGGGATATATCTATTAATACCAGTAATTCTCAATATTATATATATCCCATACCAACCAGAACTAACAGTATATATTTAATACAGGTAATTCTCAATATTATATAGTATCCCTGTACCAACCAGAACTACGTATATGTATTAAACCGGTATATTCTCAATATTTATATAATAACCTGTACCACCAAACTACAGTATATGTATTAATACCGGTAATTCTCATATATATAGTAACGCTGTACCATCCAGAATACAGTATATGTATTGATACCAAGTAATGAATTACATGATGGGTATGTGAATTACATGATGGTTATGTAAATGGCATGATGGGGATTTGAATTGCATGATGGGTATGTGAATTACAGTGAACTACATGACGGGGATGTGAATTACATGATGGGTATGTGAATGGCATGATGGGTATGTATGAATATGATATATATATATATTATAATGATAGCTTTATATCTCTAAGCACATCAATGTTTCCTGTAATTGTGGGTAAAAATTTTCCTATCCCACTAGGTTTTTATTTTAAATACCAGATTCAGGAATCATGTCCAGAGATCGATTCTAATGGGCTGTCTGTCAGCTTGGACACCTTTATTGCAAGTCTCGATACGCCCTGGAGACATTGTTCAGTAAGTATTTATAATACGTATTGGCTGATATCATTATATGTCTAAAAAAATGTTTCCATAGAGTAAATGTGTTTATCAGCTGGAAGTGTTTACCAGAATAATTTAAACATTTTTTTGGATTGAATATTTATCAAAAGAAATTTAAAAATATTATTTACCTAACTGTGCCCCATACAGTTATCTATAGCTCAGATAAAACACATTATAATGTAATTGATATGACTGCTACCTGTCCTTTACTTCTGTCCCCATCCAACATTACCGGATTATTCTCTACTTGTAACATAGAAATGAAGGTTAAATAAAGACAACAGTCCTATTCACACCTTTATACCCTACCCATAATCCTGTCT
Source organism: Hymenochirus boettgeri (assembly GCA_019447015.1). Classification (NCBI taxonomy): domain Eukaryota; kingdom Metazoa; phylum Chordata; class Amphibia; order Anura; family Pipidae; genus Hymenochirus; species Hymenochirus boettgeri. The sequence goes on from CM033473.1 coordinate 36,465,919, forward strand.
GTTACATAGTACCATAGTATGGAGGTTGAATAAAGACATATATGTCCATCTTTCCAACATTTATACCCTACTCAGTACCCTGCCTAATAGCTTATTCAGAGGAATACAAAACAAAAAACAAAAAACGCCTTAACTACTCCAAATGGCATTTTGGAAATATATAGTACCAACCAGAACTACAGTATATATATAATACCAGTAATTCATAATATTATATAGTATCCCTGTACCACCAGAACTACAGTATATTTAATTAAACCAGTAATTCTCATATTATATAGTATCCCTGTACCACCAAACTACAGCATATATATTATACCAGTAATCATAATATTATAACATCCCTGTACCAACCAAACTACAGCATATATATTAATAACAGTAATTCATAATATTATATAGCATCCCTGTACCACAGAACGACAGTATATTTATTAATACCAGTATTCTCAATATTATATAGTATCCCTGTACCAACCAGAACTACAGTATATTTATTAATACCAGTAATTCTCAATATTATATAGTTCCCTGTACCAACCAGAACTACAGCATTATATTAACATGTATTCAATATTATATAGCATGCATCCCTGTACCAACCAAACGACAGTATATTTATAATACCAGTAATTCTCAATATTATATGGTATCCCTGTACCAACCAGAACTACATTATATGTATTAATACCAGTAATTCTCAATATTATATGTATCCCTGTACCACAGAACTACAGTATGTATTAATACCTGTAATCTCAATTATAGTATCCCTGTAGCACACCACAACTACAGTATATGTATTAATACTGTAATTCTCAATATTATATAGTATCCCTGTACCAACCAAACTACAGTATATGTACTAATACCTACTTCTCAATATTATATGGTATCCCCGTACTAACCAAACTACAGTATATGTATAAATACCAGTAATTCTCATATTATAAGTATCCCTGTACCACCCAGAACTACAGTATATGTATTAATACTAGTAATTCTCAATATTATATAGTTACCCCGTACCAACCAGAACTACAGTATATGTATAATACCAGTAATTCTCAATATTACATAGTATCCCTGTACCAACCAGAACTACATGTATTTATTAATACTAGTAATTCTCAATATTATATTGTACCCTACCGTACCAACCAGAACTACAGTATATATTAATACCAGTAATTATCAATATATATAGTATCGCTTTACCAATCAAACTACATTATTGTATTAATACCAATATTATCAATATTAATAGTATCCCTGTAGCAACCAGAACTACAGTAAATGTTTTAAGGGTATTGTCACCCTTCTGAAAACTTTTTTACCAAACATTCCCCCTGTTCCCCCAGCCCCAACCGCTATGTTAGTAATATCAGAAAATGCCCAAAACTTTACTTACCTTCCCCTCTTTCCTCCGCCGCGCTGCCAGGCCCTCTGCTTGCGAGAAAATGCAAGCAGAGGGGCGGGACCGGCAGTCGCGTCTTGTGATTGGCTGAGCGGCAGCCAATCACGGACGGGCTGCCGGGAGTTCAGTGCGGCGGAGGCAAGAGGGAAGGTAAGTAATGTTTTGGGCATTTTCTGATATTACTAATAGAGCGTTTGGGGCTGGGGGGACAAGGGAATGTTTGGTAAAAAGGGTTTTATGGTAGGGGGAGGGAATCCTAATTGGGAGGGAGAGGAGGGAGTGGGATGGGGAGGGAGGGAGGGGGGAAGGGCTGCAGTACGCATGCCAAACTTCTCCGGAGGCCAGGTAGGAGGCAGAGTCCTATATGGCCTCTGCTATCCTCCTGGTGGGCAGTTTTTGGGACTTTGGGGGGGACTACAGGAGAACCAATGGAGCTGGGATGTGAGGAAGGATTAACTACACTACACAATGGGGCCAGTAGTGGGGGGATTATAGTTTTGGGGGTGGACATGCCCTTTAATACCTGTAATTCTCAATATTATATAGTATCCCTGTACCAACCAGAACTACAGTATATGTATCAATACTAGTTAATTCTCATATTATATAGTATCCCGGTACCAATCAGAACTACAGTATATGCATTAATACCTGTAATTCTCAATATATATAGTATCCCTGTACCAACCAGAACTACAGTATATGTATTAATACCAGTAATTCTCAAATTATATAGTATCCCCGTACAACCAGAACTACAGTAATGTATTAATACTAGTAATTCTCAATATTATATAGTATCCCCATACCCACCAGAACTACAGTATATATTTAATACGGTAATACTCAATATTATGATCCCCTAACCAACCAGAACTACAGTATATGTATTAATACCAGTTTTCTCAATATTATATAGTACCCTGTACCAACCAGAACTACAATATGTATTAATCCAGTAATTCTCAATTTATATGTATCCCCATACCAACCAGAACTACAGTATATATTAATACAGTAATTCTCAATATTATATAGTATCCCCGTACCAACCAGAACTACAGTATATGTATTAATACCAGTATTCTCAATTTATATATTATCCCCATACCAACCAAACTACAGTATATATTTTAATACAGGTAATTCTCAATATTAATATATCCCTGTACCACCAGAACTACAGTATATGTATAATACCGGTATTTCTCAATATTAATAGTATACCTGTACCAACCAGAAACTACAGTATATGATTATATACCGGTAATTCTCAATATATATAGTACGCTGTACCATCCAGAACTACAGTATATGTATTGATACCCTATTCTCAATATTATATAGTATCCCTATACCAACCAGAACTACAGTATATGTATTATACCAGCAATTCTCAATATTATATAGTATCCCTGTACCAACCAGAACTATAGTATATGTATTATACCAGTAATTCAATATTATATAGTATCCCGTTAGTAACCAGAACTACAGTATATGTATTAATATCATTAATTCTCAATATTATATAGTATCCCTGTACGAACCAGAACTACAGTATATGTAACAATACTAATAATTCTCAATATTATATAGTCCTGTACTAACCAACTACAGTATATGTATCAATACTAGTAATTTTTAATATATATAGTATCCCTGTGCCAACCAGAACTACAGTATATATATTAATGCCAGTAATTCCATCAATAAATATAGTATCCATGTACAACCAGAACTACAGTATGTACCAATACCAGTCATTTTCAATATTATATAGTATCCCTGTACCAACCAGAACTACAGTATATGTATTAATACCAGTAATTCTCAATATTATAATATTGAGAATTACTGGTATTAATACATATACTGTAGTTCTGGTTAGTACAGGGTCACTAAATAACATTGAGAATTACTGGTATTAATACATATACTGTAGTTCTGGTTGGTACAGGGATACATATAATGAGAATTACTGGTATTAATACATATATTGTAGTTCTGTTAGTACGGGATATATATAATATTGAGAATTACTGTATTAATACAATACTGGATTTCTGGGTACAGGTACTATATAATGAGAATTACTGGTATTAATACATATACTGTAGTTCTGGTTGGTACAGGATATTCTATAATATTGAGGATTACTGGTATTAATACATATACTGTAGTTCTGGTTGGTACGGGGATACTATATAATATTGAGAATTACTGGTATTAATACATATGTAGTTTTGGTTAGTACAGGGATACTATATAATATTGAGGATTACTGGTATTAATACATATACCTAGTTCTGGTTGGTATGGGGATATTATATAATATTGAGAATTACTGGTATTAATACATATACTATAGTTCTGGTTGGTACAGGGATACTATATAATATTGAGAATTACTGGTATTAATACATATACTGTAGTTCTGGTTGGTACAGGGATATTCTATAATATTGAGAATTACTGGTATTAATACATATACTGTAGTTCTGGTTGGTACGGGGATACTATATAATATTGAGAATTACTGGTATTAATACATATACTGTAGTTCTGGTTGGTACAGGGATACTATACTATATAATATTGAGAATTACTGATATTAATACATATACTGTAGTTCTGGTTAATACGGGGATAATATATAATATTGAGAATTACTGGTATTAATACATATACCGTAGTTCTGGTTGGTATGGGGATATTATATAATATTGAGAATTACTGGTATTAATACATATACTGTAGTTCTGGTTGGTACGGGGATACTATATAATATTGAGAAATATATGCTGTAGTTCTGGTTGCTACAGGGATACGTTATAATATTGAGAATGTAAAGCCAATCATTTAAATCGATGTCAAACCACCCCCACCCCACCACACCCCCAACCTAAAGCCTATATATAGGCGAAAGTCCACCCTGAACCTCCCAAATGAAAACTACTTACCTGGTTGACAGATGCTGCAGAATCAAGATACTCCAATGTTCACAACCACCTGGAGACCAGGTTGCCACTTTAAAGGATAACTTAATTCTCAGAACATAATTGAATTAGAAGGCAGATCTCCTTGTTATAAAGGCAGTAATCAGTGTGTTCTACTTAGGTGCATTGGAGTAGCACTGGTTGTGAAGTCTGTCACATTAAATGGTTGCATGATCTCTACTGCAGAGCCAGAGATCTGCATTGTTCCAGTTTTGGTGGGCAATAATCAACATTTATTTTATTCATGTAGAATACAGAATTGCTGTGAATAAGCCATTATATTATATTTTCATAATAAAAAGATTCTTCCATATTCCATATATATTTTTTAAGACCACAATATTTAAATTTCAATAATTATGTATTATTGAAATATAAATTTATAGCAAATAATTTTTTTTTATAGTAAATAAAATGCGTTATTTGTAAATTTCTTACTACGTTGTTAACTTTTCTTTTTCTTTAACCAGAAATGTTTGAGCTCCTGAAATCCAATGAAAACGGAGTTATGAGTCTGTCATTGTCAGAGGTGCAGTAAATATGTGTCACTTCTTTCTGATTGGCTAAGAGAGAGATTCAAAGTAGAACAAAAGTCTTTGTATAAAAGATTGTTAGGATGTAACCCCAGAATTGTACAGATAAACAGCAACAAATATATAATATCATCAGCCAATGTCCTGCTGGGACCTGACATGCTTAATTAAAGGGATTGGTTCCTCTCTGTGTAGTGCAATGACAATGAACTTGCTCATGTAATTTAGCAATAAGGCCTGACTGGTCAAAGCTTGGCAGCTGACATTATTTTTGTTTTGACATAGTAAAAAATGAGAAAGAGTCCTCCAAATGTAAGTAAAAAATGTGTTACAGAATTTTATTAACCCTAAGGGGTTAATAAAATTCTCTAACATGTTTTTCACTGACATTTGGACTCTCTCATTTTTTACTACTTTGGATTATAAATTAGACCTCCTGAGCAACTCTACACAACAGTGATTGGTTGTCTGAATTCGTTTATCATTATTTTAGTTCAGTTTGTTTTTTGCAGCTTTAACTGTAAACTTTAGTTCTCCTTTAATGTTATTTCCATAATCGTTTAACCGAAAGCCCTCATTGACAAAACAGAGGGTTTCTCCTGCTATTACAAATGTTTTAAATAACAACCTGCTGAAAAAGTTCTTAAGAATAATAATTTTTAATTCCTTTTAATAGAAACAACTCAGCCTAGTGCTTTCTGTCTAGAAAAGTCTATTCCTGGAACCAACACTGTTTGGCTTTTCTATTTGTTTTCACAGTGGCTGTGTACGGCAATGTTCTAAAGATCGAGGAAAACCACAGCAACATTAACTTGGGAACAGTGTCCGATTGTTGGGGCCCACTAGGAAATCTGATACAAGGGGTCTACCAGGAAGAGTTAATCAGTCCACCTGACATTTATCTCTATAAACACTCATTTACATATCTTATCTTACTACTACCGACTAATATTGTTTATTATAAAACATTTCATATCTCTATTATCCCCATTTACATATCTATCTTACCCCTACCGACTCCTATTGTTTATTATAATACATTTCATATCTCTATTATCCCCATTTACATATCTATCTTACTCCTACCGACTCCTATTGTTTATTATAATACATTTCATATCTCCATTATCTCCATTTACATATCTATCTTACCCCTACCGACTCCTATTGTTTATTATAATACATTTCATATCTCTATTATCCCCATTTACATATCTATCTTACCCCTACCGACTCCTATTGTATTGTTTATTATAATACATTTCATATCTCCATTATCCCCATTTACATATCTATCTTACCGCTACCGACTCCTATTGTTTATTATAATACATTTCATATCTCCATTATCTCCATTTACATATCTATCTTACCCCTACCGACTCCTATTGTTTATTATAATACATTTCATATCTCCATTATCCCCATTTACATATCTATCTTACCCCTACCGACTCCTATTGTTTATTATAATACATTTCATATCTCTATTATCCCCATTTACATATCTATCTTACCCCTACCGACTCCTATTTGTTATTAATATCATTTCATATCCCTATTAATCTCCATTTAACATATCTATCTTACCCTACCGACTCCTATTGTTTTTTTATAATACATTTCATATCTCCATTCATCCCATTTACATATCTAATCTACCCCTAACCGACTCCTATTGTTTATTATAATACATTTCATATCTCCATTATCCCCCATTTACATATCTATCTTACCCCTACCGACTCCATTGTTTATTATATACATTTCATATCTCTCTTATCCCCATTTACATATCTATCGTTACCCCTACCCGACTCCTATGTTTATTATATACATTTCATACTCCATTATCCCCATTTACATACTATCTTATCTACTATCTTAAACTTCGTATACTACTACCTACCTAACCGACTCCTTTGTTTATTATAATACATTTCGTATCTCCATTATCCCCATTTACATATCTATCTTACCCCTACCGACTCCTGTTGTTTATTATAATACATTTCGTATCTCCATTATCACCATTCATATCTATCTTACCCCTACCGACCGACTCCTATTGTTTATTAATAATCCATTTCTATCTCATTACCCCTTTACATCTATCTATCTTACCCTCCTACCGACCCTACTGTTTATTATATACATTTCATATCTCTATTATCCCCCATTTACATATCTATCTTCCCCTACCGACTCCTATTTTGTTATATAATACATTCATATCTCATTATCCCCATTACATCTCATCTTACCTCTTACCGACTCCTATTGTTTATTATAAAATACATTTCATATCTCTATTATCCCCCATTTACATATCTATCTTACCCCTAACCGACTCCTATTGTTTATTATAATACATTTCATATCTCTATTATCCCCATTACATATCTATCTTACCCCTTACCGACTCCTAGTTGTTATAATAGATTTCATATCTCTATTATCCCTATTTACATATCTATCTTACCCCATCTACCCTACCACTATTGTTTTATTATAATACATTTCATATCTCTATTACCCCATTTACATATCATCCTTACTGCTACCGACTCCTATTGTTTATTATAACATTCTCTATCTCTATATCCCCATTTACATATCTATCTTACCCCTACCGATTCCATTGTTTTTATAATACATTTCATATCTCTATTATCCCCATTTACATATCTATCTTCCCCCTACCGACTCCTATTGTTTATTAAATACATTTCATATCTCATTATCCCCATTACATATCTATCTTACCCCTACCGACTCCTATTGTTTATATAATCATTTCATATCTCTATTATCCCCATTTACATATCTATCTTACCCCTAACCACCTCCTTTGTTTATTATAATACCATTTCGTATCTCTATTATCCCCATTTACATACATCTTACCCCCCCTACCGACTCCTATTGTTTATTTATACATTTCATATCTCTATTTCCCCATTTACATATCTATCTACCCCTACCACGACTCCTATTGTTTATATAATACATTTCATATCTCTATTATCCCCATTTACATATCTCTTACTCTAACCACCCGACCTATTGTTTATTATAATACATTTCATATCTCTATTATAACCATTTACATATCTATCTTACCCCTACCGACTCCTATTGTTTATTAAAATGCTTTTCCTAAGCCTCATGCACACGTGTGATCTTGACCCGCAATGTACAATGTTTATGCACAGCTGGTTTGGCCGACAATCGTGCCATGTATGGGCATTTTGTCGGCCGTTCGGTCAGGGTCATTGCTTGATCTGCCTGGCAGATCATCAATGAGCCCCGACCAGATGGATGTTTCGGCTGACAAAATGCCCATACATGCCACGTTTGTCGGCCCCCGCAATCACATGTGCATGCACCTTTTGCTTTGTATTTACAGTGAATGGGCTGTGGGCCCACTGGGGGTTCTCCTGTAACCCTGTGAGCCAATCTAACACTGCTTGGGAAGCAAGTTATTTTTCTTTAACTCTTATTGTACCTGAGCTAATGTGTAATGTGAAATATTGGTAAATCAACCCTATTTGTATTCTAGAATTCTGTGTAGCTTGTTTGCAAAGCACCGGACCGCTCTGGTGCGACTGACCTTGGGGGAGGCATCCTTCTCATCCTTTCCCCCTCTCCGGGTCTCGGGGCGTCGCATATAGTGACATTTTGGTGCAGCGCCGCATCTCTACATTGCGACGTGAGCCGAGAGTTCACGGGGGAGACGTTACCTGCCCTTTGGTTACACAGAGGTTGTTATTCAAGATTTTCATCTATGGCTAGATTCTTAACATCAAAAAGGATGGAGGTCGCAAGGGTGCCCAACATTTCTAAGTTGGCCATAAAGGCCATGGTTAATAAGTTTTTGTGTTTTTTAAATAAACTGTGGCTGACCGTTTACCCAAAAAGTAATTGTCTGTGTGTTATTTCAATTCATTGAGAATGTTAGGAGTTCAAAAAGTAGTTTAAGGTTTCTACGGATGCGGCTGGGTCTTATCCCCCCAGGGTTACCCTCATATTTTGCAAGATTGTAAAGTAATACTATAGATCGAATGGCTGCACATACACACTCATATAAAAGAAAATGTTTTTTTGTGTACAGCTTGACGCGTTACAGACCAGTGATGTCCTTTGTGTCGAACAGGAGTGCAATGTAAACTTCCATAGACAATGTCTGAAATTGCAGCCTTAATTTTCTAGTTATCTCACTTTATGGCATGGTCAAGCAGTATGGCAGCTCCCACGTTGTTTAAAGGGTATGTCCACCCCCGAAAATCGATTTTTAATATTCTGCCCCCATGTCCCCCAGCCCCAACCGCATGTTTTTTTTTTCAAAAAGCTCACCAAACTCTTACTTACCCTCCTCGATTCTCCGCCGCACTGCCGGCCCTCTGCTTGCGAGAATGCAAGCAAGGGGCGGGACCGGCAGTCGCGTCTGTGATGCTGAGCGCGCGCAATCACGGACCGGCTTGCCGTCATTCAGTGCAGCGGAGGAAAGCGGAAGGTAGTAAGAGTTTGGGGAGCTTTTTAAAAAAAAAACATGCGGTTGGGGCTGGGGGACTGGGGGAGCAGAATATTAAGGGGGTTTATTGCTAGGAGGGATAGTAAACGGGAGGGAGAGGGAGGGTGGAGGGAGGGGGGAGAAGGGCTGCAGTGCGCATGGCAAATACTACCGGAGCAAGATAGCAGGCAGAGCCCTGCTATCCTCCTGGTGGTTAGTTTTTGGGACTTTGGGGGGGGGGGGGTTACAGGAGAACCCTAGGAGCTGGGATGTGAGGTAAGATTTAAACTAACACTACTGTGGGGCCAGTATTTGGGGGGATTATAGTTTTGGGGGTGGATATGCCCTTTAATTGTCAGGCAATCACAGGGTTAAAAAAATCCCTGCCTGACAATTCATAGAAGACTTGTCTTTCCTATAGCTAACTCCATTTGCTATTTGGTTAACCCGGCAGGGTGCCTGCCTCAAAGGCACTAGGTGGTACATATCACCCCAGTATCCAGTGTGGTTCTAAACATCCTGGCAGGAGAACAGCATGTGGTCTCTAGTTAGAACTGTGCAAAAACCAAATGGCAGTTCAAAGGTCCTTCATATTTCTTAATAATTCAGGGTATAGAATTAGTTCATATTTTTATAAATACACTGAGTTTATTCTGGAATCCAAGATGCATCTATACATACCTTTCTAAGCAATTTATAGTGAGGAAAATTTAAGATATCTTACTATTTGCCCATACTAAATCCAAGATATGTTGTGTTTGGTATCATTTTGTTGTGTAAAATTAGTTAATGACAATCATGTTATTATTGTGAATGTGGTGTGTACAGTGCGGACAGTATATCCTAGAGGGAAATGGAGTTTTAATGTTCCCTCCAAAAATAGGAAACACCTTTCAGGGGCAGAACCAAGCCCCCCTCTAGGGACCAGACCACTCCCATTTTCAGAGAAAAGGATAAATTGGGAATATGGACTCAGCCCAGGAGTTCGTCATAACATCTTAAGGAACATCTAGCCAATCAGACGGACCATATATTGGCTTCCATCAGGGAATATCACTTTGGACTCTGTCATTCATTCTGATATTGGATTAACAAGTTTCTTGGATTGTTCATGGACTATTCAGATGCCATTTATCTGTAAGTATTCTTTCTTTTATCCCATTCTACCCTCACCTGTGTGTTACCTTTTATGTTCAGTAAGTTAACTTAGTTTTCTGTATATTTTTTTATGCACTCTTATCTTTTAATAAATGATATAAAATCATTTAAAGGCTAATTGTCCTATACTGAGTATATCCCAAAACAAACCTGTGTCTTCGAAGTTACGCTACCATAGAAGAGTATTGTTTAGAATATATATATATAACTGTGTATAGAGTAATAGGTGCCGATAACCTTTTCTTACAGGATTGTATAATTTAGGGGTGCGGATAACCCCGTAGATAGGATTAGCAGGTCATTTCCCTGTTTTTTGAATGTGGTGGCAGCAAGTATATAAATATTAAAAAAAAATAAGTGTGTGTTATATCCGATTTGTTCACTAACCCCTTCCTTGTCTGTTCTGTTTTATTGACTTGTGAGTTACTTGGAGTGTGTTTTCCAATAACTGATAGGTGGGTAAGCGGACCGGACAGGGGGGTTCCTGACATCCTTAATCATAGATTGTAAAGTACCATTCACTATTGGTATTGGTCACAAGGCATTGGTATAATGCACCTGATAAAAATATCACCAATGTGTCTACTACAATACTGCATATTCCAGAATGGAATGGAAAGGTGGATGGGGAGCACAAAGAAACATGGAGGTACAACAAAAGCAGAAAGGAACAAGGGTGTACAGGGGAAGGAGAATGAAACAAGGGTGTACAGGGGAAGGAGTATGAAACAAAGATGTACAGGGGAAGGAGACTGGAACAAGGGGGTGCAGGGGAAGGAGAATGGAACAAGGGTGTACAAGGGAAGGAGACTGAACAAGGGTGTACAGGGGAAGGAGATGGAACAAGGGTGTACAAGGGGAGGAGACTGGAAAAGGGTTGTACAGGGGAAGGAGAATGGAACAAGGGTGTACAGGGGAAGGAGAATGAAACAAGGGTGTACAGGGGAAGGAGAATGGAACAAGGGGGTACAGGGGAAGGAAGAATGGAACAAGGGTGTACAGGGGAAGGAGAATGGAACAAGGGTTGTACAGGGGATGGAAAAAGAACAAGGGGGTGCAGGGGAGAGAGAATGGAACAAGGGGGTGCAGGGAAGGAGAATACAAAAAGGGGCTGCAGAGGAAGGAGAATACAAAAAGGGGGTGCGGGGGGAAGGAGAATACAAAAGGGGCTGCGGGGGAAGGAGAGAATAGAACAAAGGGGGTGCGGGGAGAGGAATAGAACAAGAGGGTGCAGGGGAAGAGGAATAGAACAAGGGGGTTGCAGGGGAAGGAGAATAGAACAAGGGGGTGCAGGGAGGAACGAGAATAAAAAAGGGGCTGTGGGGGAGTGAGAATACAAAAGGGGCTGCGGGGGAAGGAGAAATAAACTAGGGGGTGCAGGGGAAAGAATAGAACTAGGGGGTGCAGGGGAACGAGAATACAAAAAGGGGCTGCGGGGGAAGGAGAATAGAACAAGGGGGTGCAGGGAAGGAGAATAGAACAAGGGGGTGCAGGGGAAGGAGAATAGAACAAGGGGGTGCAGGGGAGGAGAATAGAACAAGGGGGTGCAGGGGAAGGAGAATAGAACAAGGGGGTGCAGGGGAAGGAGAATAGAACAAGGGGGGGCAGGGGAAGGAGATAGAACAAGGGGGTGCAGGGGAGGAGAATAGAACTAGGGGTGCAGGGGAGGAGAAGAACGGGGGTGCAGGGGAAGGAGAATAGAACAGGGGGTGCAGGGGAAGGAGAATAGAACTAGGGGGTGCAGGGAAGGAGAATAGAACAAGGGGGTGCAGGGGAAGGAGAATACAAAAGGGGGTGCAGGGGAAGAGGAATAGAACAAGGGGGTGCAGGGGAAGAGGAATAGAACAAGGGGGTGCAGGGGAAGGAGAATAGAACAAGGGGGGTGCAGGGGAAGGAGAATAGAACAGAACTAGGGGTGCAGGGGAGGAGAAGAGGAGAATAGAACTAGGGGGTGCAGGGGAAGGAGAATAGAACTAGGGGGTGCAGGGGAAGGAGAATAGAACTAGGGGGTGCAGGGGAAGGAGAATAGAAAAAGGGGTGCAGGGGAAGGAGAATAGAACAAGGGGGTTGCAGGGGAAGGAGAATAGAACAAGGGGGTGCAGGGGAAGGAGAATAGAAGGGGGTGCAGGGGAAGGAGAATAGAACTAGGGGGTGCAGGGAAGGAGAAATAGAACAGGGGGTGCAGGGGAAGGAGAATGAAACAAGGGGGTGCAGGGGAAGGAGAATAGAACTAGGGGGTGCAGGGGAAGGAGAATAGAACAAGTAGGGGGTGAAGGGGAAGGAGAATTAGAACTAGGGGGTGCAGGGGAGGAGATAGAACAAGGGGGGCAGGGAAGGAGAATAGAACTAGGGGGTGCAGGGGAAGGAGAATAGAACTAGGTGGTGCAGGGGAAGGAGAATAGAACTAGGGGGTGCAGGGGAAGGAGAATAGAACAAGGGGGTGCAGGGGAAGGAGAATAGAACTAGGGGGTGCAGGGGAAGGAGAATAGAACTAGGGGGTGCACTTGTACCATTTCTGCAATATCATTCTCTCCATAGCCAATATCACCTCTTAATTAAAGTGAATTAAGGGGCATATTTATAAAGTTGCTGTGTTAACTGTGTTGGCTACTGTCATACATTCTGATTGGTTAATACTGCAGTAGTATATTAGAGGTAGAGAGAAGCCACAGTCATGTTTTACTGTGAGAGGTCACATATGACTTCATGGAATTCTTTGCTGACGCACTGGAATAACCTCCATTGTATTTTCACAGTAGTTTGTAAATTATTTCCCTCTGGCCCTTGACTGATTTACATATAAATTGTGCCTAGGTGCCCATACACAGGCGAATTTGGTTGCAAATTCATGTCAGATTGCTTCCGGAACAATTTGAACGTTTTTCAGCCCCTGCACCTTGCCAAAAATCATCCATGTGTTTAGCTACCGTAAGGCCTGAGCTGTATATACAGAAGGACCAATGAGAATGGTTTTAGCCTGCTTACTCATTAGGCAGTAGTGAGTTTCCCTCTGTATGTGGAATTGGTGTAACTCTGACTGCACATGCATGGGTTAAATTATGGGTAATGATTGGTGATGGACATGAACTCGAACCCGAACTTTATGCGTTCGAACTACGAACTAGTTTGGGTTTTTTGAACTCGTAGACTTATTAATTATCGAATTGGTAACCCTTTAATGTAGCGTTAAAACTTGGTAACCCTCGAATGTAGCCTTCGATTTCGGTAGCACTTGAATGTAGCCTTTGATTTCGGTAACCCTCTATTGTAGTGTTCGATAACCCTTGAATGTAGCCTTCGATTTCGGTAACCCTCTATTGTAGCGTTCGGTAACCCTTGAATGTAGCCTTTGATTTCGGTAACCCTCTATTGTAGCGTTCGGCAACCCTCGAATGTAGCCTTCGATTTCGGTAACCCTCTATTGTAGCGTTCGGTAACCCTTGAATGTAGCCTTCGATTTCGGTAACCCTCTATTGTAGCATTCGGTAACCCTAGAATGTAGCCTTTGATTTCGGTAACCCTCTATTGTAGCATTCGGTAACCCTCAAATGTAGCCTTCGTTTTCGGTAGCCCAACCCTCAAATGTAGCATAGAGAAACCTGACAATTGCCTGATCGTGGGGGAAGGTATTGTTTGAAAGTGTTTTGGTGATAGTGACATGTTCCCCAGACCATTTCCCTGGTCCCATAGCCATTTACACTAAGTTATCATTGCTATTTTAACTGTATTTAATCCAAACTTTTTAAACTATTTTTTCCCATTGACTTTAAGGGGTTCGTTTTCGAACAACCGAACTTCTGAACTTTTGGCCATCTCTAGTGGTGATACATTCCATTCCTAAGCTACAATTCCCAGCAACCCCTATAGCCAAAGTTTATTTTCTGACTTCAACAATTTTTGCAGCAAATGAGGTATTAACTGTCTCTGACTAGAGATTATAATAAACATTAAAATTGCCCAGTAACAATAATAATTAGACAATAATTATTAGTATTTTAGAATTAATTATTTGTGTATCCATATTATGGGGTATTTTGCAGTAATATTACAGTATTACAATAATATGATCTATAACAATCTGATAATGCATTCTCCTCTGTTAACACTAGAAGGCGACAGATCCACAGGATTCATTTTCTGATGTGTCCAGTGCAGTGTTAAATGAGAAGAGCAAATTTTACATGTAATTAAAGGTCAAATAGTGTTAATATAGATGTTGTGAATGAATGAATGAAAGTGTTGAGTGTTATTCAATGTGCCACATTTTTTAAGGTGTAGTGAATTAATAAGCAGTTTGTAAACTGATTTAGTTGTTCCCTCTCAACTCAAATATCCAACCATGTTGAATCCCTGAAGGATTCTGGGAGTCCAATTGAAAGGCTGCAGTTTGAATGGTTCTGATGACATTTCCCCTTTTTTGGGGGGCCCCCTCTAAATCTGACCTTAAACACAAACAATTGGCGGGTCACATAGAGGCCACAAGTCTATATGGTCTCCGTAGATAACGTAACACGGGATCTCCTGTCTAATTACATTTTCTCTATTATCGTCACTCTGCCCCCAAGACACAGAAACATCCATCCCGGTGCACGTCCATATTTTCCAAGGCACTGAAACCATCACTTTCTACTTGCTGACACAATGTGGCTTTCATGTCATTTTCCCTGCTTGTCTCCGAGCTATAAACTGGATAAACCGACTCTATGCAGTTTTAAGTGTCTGACCTCGTAAGCGCAGTGACAGGCTGGTTTTTAAGTCCCACAGATGGCTGTTTTTATTGTTTAGTCTGACCTGATATAATCCCACCAACACACAATACCCATGTTGCCATCCAACAGGTGTGCAAATCTATCATGTTTCTTGCACAGCTACATGCATACATTACTTTGCTAATATAGGAAGGCTTGTCTGATTGCTTGAGAAAGGATTTTATCTGACATGTTGCATATGTCAGATAAGCCAATAAACCCTGTAGATAATATGTGATGAGTGTGTGTTATTGAATGGTTCTGCTGTATACACTTTGCTGGGTTTATTTCTACAGCTTTGCATCTGGATTCTTTTGAGTGTGCTGCTAACTTGGAGTTGTATGCTATATATATATATATATAACGGTGCACTCACAGGTCTTCACGTAATAATAATATATACTTTATTTACACCTTCAATAAAGTATATATTATTATTCAGTGATGACCCGTGAGTGCGAACTCATGAACGTCATTTCCATATCTCAAGCGGCAGCACCTGTGCATTGAGTCCTGAGAGTGCGGGGGCAATGATCTCCCCTCCCCCCCTCTCTCCGAATGCCGTGTGCCGGTAATTGGTAGTAGTAGACGTGGGCCAACACACTGTCTGATGGAAATTAAAGTGACCAATTATGTGGCCTCTTGAAGACCTTGTGATCAGGTTAAAGTTGAGCAAACATTTACAGCCAGGTAAAAGCTCCATACAAGGTGTTTCTACCCGATTGGCTGAATTATTGCAGGCGGTATTTGCGCGGTTTCCATCTGTGTCCCTTAGTTTCAGGCTTGTTTGTAACGTCAATGGGTTTAAATGATTAGGAAATTCCTTAATACTTATTAATGTAGCAAAGTAATGTCAAGTCTCGTTTCTAAAATGTCTCACTTTTAGCCTGCCAAGAACAACCCGTCATGGGGGGAATCCCTGGAGAACAAGGTGGGAAACAGTCAAATGAGCAAAATGACAGAATGTCCACGTGTTGGAATATGGACCAATTCACTGCATTTCTCATGTTATATAATGAATTTACGGTATGTAACTATATTACATTATGACTAGCAATACCACAAAGGCCAACAATTCCCACCCTCTTACAAGTACCCAGTTGTTTTAGTCCAGCTAAGCCCCCTCCCTCCGTTAGTGACAAACCAATGGGAAGATGCGCGTATTCCCATTGCGCAGGTTCCGTACTGGAGAAGGGCTGCGTTGGACCAAACCATTTAGAGAAATAAAACATCAGGTTGAGTTAAACACAAGAGTGAGGGCCTAGCGGTCAATCAGCCCTGCGTGTGCACAGCCTCATCCTGGACATACACTACTGACTTACCTCCCCACCTTCAAGCAAACGTCTACAGGTAAAACCACTGCTCCCATCCACATTACAATCGATTGGATATTCATCTCAGATCGATTGTCCAATCGGTGTATGGACTGCAATAGACAGGACTGGGCAGTACAAGGCTCTCTCCCAGGCTTTACATTTAAACTTGAACTGATCAGCTCCATGTGAAGATTTCAAACAGTCAGTATACAGTATATGTGACATAGAAACACACTGTATGGAAAGGCTTCTCTCTGGGCTGAATATGAAAAGTTCATTCTAATACAATTCCTACTTGGCCCCATTTCATTTTGCAGGGTCATAAATCATCTGTCATTACAGAGATCCAAGGTCACTGATAATAGACAGTCGGAGTTACACAGTATTATAAAGCAGCAATATCGATATTGACCGATACAGAGGGTCCTTACTGACTGCGACACAGACAGTAATTACCATTTACAGACACTCAAAGTTATATTCAGAATGGATTGTAAAATCCCGGCGCGGTCTGAATGCACACAATAGGGAGCTAAAGAACAATACTGTGTCATTGTAACATGATAGCGCTCTGTATTTTACAATATCGTATCGCACCCAGTGCTCCTTATAAGCAGTGCGCTAATGTGTGAACGCACAACTTAGCAGGCCTGCGCACACAGGTTAAAGATCCATATTTATAAAGGAGTGGTTATCACAAGTATGTGAAAGTGCGCCTAACAAAACTACCCGTAAAGTTATGATCCCGGTTATACAATGACAATCATACATATATGATCCCGATTGTAATCGTACAATGGCCTATACCATACCATTGCTTGTATGGCTGAATGATCATAAATGTATGATCACGGCTGTACTTTTCTGAAAACCCAATACCATGGGGTTTTTTTGCATGTTAAATATATAAGCACACACCTGTTTCAAACGAGAGGGATCATTGAATTGCACCTTTATAAATATCATCTGAATAACACAATATATACAGAATATAAAAAAACACTCCATGTCTTCCTCAATATTCCAACAGCTGAATGTGTGATTCACTTGACTTCAACATGTCAAATGCTTTAAAGTCCACTCTTAAAGAAAAATTTGTAAATAGCAGAAGCCTCCCAAAACCTAAGATCACTACAATTACCCTTTTCCCTGACGTTACCGAACATAGATGTTGGTCTCTGTTTTTTTATATATAATTGTCCTTTCAATTTTAACTCACTTGAATATTTAAATATTTTAAAAACATTAAAAGGCAACTAGGCTCAAAATGAAGTAAACTAATAAATGGTTGGCACCCAGACTGATAAAATCTTTGGCAATGAGTGCCAACCATTTATCAGAGTCTGTGCCAATGATTTTATCCGTCTGTGTACCAACCATTTATCAGAGCCTGTGCCAATGATTTTATCAGTCTGTGTGCCAACCATTTATCAGTCTGTGCCAATGATTTTTTCAGTCTGTGTTCCAACCGTTTATCAGAGTCTGTGCCAATGATTTTATCAGTCTGTGTTCCAACCATTTATCAGAGTCTATAGCAATGATTTTATCAGTCTGTGTACCAACCATTTATCAGAGTCTGTGCCAATGATTTTATCAATCTGTGTGCCAACCATTTATCAGAGTCTGTGCCAATGATTTTATCAGTCTGTGTTCCAACCATTTATCAGAGTCTGTGCCAATGATTTTATCAGTCTGTGTTCCAACCATTTATCAGAGTCTGTGCCAATGATTTTACCAGTCTGTGTGCCAACCATTTATCAGAGTCTGTGCCAATGATTTTATCAGTCTGGGTGCCAACGATTTATCAGAATCTGTGCCAATGATTTTACCAGTCTGTGTGCCAACCATTTATCAGAGTCTGTGCCAATTTTACCAGTGTATGTGTTTAATATGTGTTCTAGTCTGCGTATAATGTGTAAGTTGGTGCATGTTATAGGGGGCCCAGTAATTTACCCAGTATGGGGCCCAGAAAAGTCTGATATTGGCCCTGTTAACACGTATCACACCAACTTCCTCTATAAGGCATACCGCATCAACTTCCCCTTTAGTACACATTGCATAAACTTCCCCTTTAACAGTGGGGTAAAACATCTCACATTAATTATTTTTTTTACTGTTATTGATCAAATTGAATTATTGACACTCAATGTCCCCCAGAAAACACAATTTGCTTGCAAAAATGGAAAAGTAAGGGGTCATAAGTGTGTGTACGGGGCCTTTAATACTGGGGTTTCAGTAGTTTGTAGGGAAAGAGACACAAGGTGTGAAGTAAAATGATCCCTTACAGTGCAGTTGTATTGCAGTGTGGGCAGCGTCATCCCATTCACAGCTGTCATTGTCTTTCCTTAAGGAAAACTTCATATTTCCGTAGCTGCCTTCTCTGAACTCTGCACCAGACTGCTGCAAACTGTGATCTCCATGAGTAGCTGCCTGCCCAACCCCCAGTACAAGAGACTTATCTAGGATCCTTGTAGTAAAAATAAAGATGAGGGACCCTCGGGTGCTTGGAGGCAGAGCACAGAGGAACCACCAAGGCTGCTATAGTGGGTGGAAATATCGGTGTCGCAGTAAATTGACTTCTCTATGATTGGTCAGTTTACCTCTCAATCTTGACCCTGGGCAAACTACAAGTGAGAGGAGGTGACCGAGAGTGTGGTCACATGATATTGTTACATCACATGTTCTGCTACTCCTCATGATTGACAGCTTTATCCTCCTATCACAGCAACAACAGAACAAAACGAAGCAAAGCATTGTACTGCCCTGAACAATCTGTGATATTTGGAAGATGTACAATTAACATGATTCACCCGATTCACCACCAGATGGCAGCACACAGGTTAATTAACCTAAAAAATGTCGAAAAGGGTACAGAGGCATTTTAAAAGTTGTAGAGTAGCCTATGCTTTTTTCCAGATCCTTATACATAAGTTTACCAAGTCTCATTAAAATTATCCCAGCTGTTAGGAAGTTTTTCTGGAACGTACAAACATACATACATACATTCATACATATTTACATACATACATACATACATATTTACATACATACATACATTGACTTTTATATGTATAGATAACCAGATAAAGTAAATTATCTTTAATAAGGATCCTACATACAAAACGATAAAGAAAACTCCTTCACACAAACTGAATAAAATGAACCAGCTGTACAACTCTTATATTGTAAAAAGAAAGAGACCCGAGGACACAGACTGCTACCTGTTAGCACACTATTCTGTCCCTAGTCTATTACCAATAGATAATTATATATATATAACCTTATATGGAGGGGCGCACTCTCGGGACAACAACTTTATTATCGCGTTGACATGTTTCTCCCACTTCGCACAACCATTGTTAGCAGAATGCTGCAGGTGAGGTGCAAATATTCTATCAAATAAGTGCTATTCAGTACTCAGAGCACCACTTACCTCCAGCTTTGTCCATACCCTCAGAAGGATGGTAATGCCACTGTCACTGAGAGTTACAGGCACAGTTGACGTAATATTTAGATCTTGCACTGGGAATATAAACTAGGTAGGGTTGGTTGCATTTTGCAAGCAAGTTATGGTGGGAGTTGTAGTTTTTAAACATCCAGAGGGCCACAGGCTCAACAACCCTGTTATAAAACTTTATTGGTAACAGCTTTCTCCTGAACATTACTACTGATCACAAACCAGACAAGGGTGTTCACACTGCACCATGTATGCCCCCATCTATATTTCATATCTAATGTTAACAAGTGGGATTGTTTGTGTAATACATAAAAATGAATTAGTGAGTGTGTGTGTGTATCCTTTCTGTGAGGAGCACCAGCCCAAAGAAAACTGCTTCTACCAGGCTTCCTCCTGATATTAGCACTTTAATACAGGAGAGTCCAGGACTAACCCGCAACTGAACATGCTGGTGCTCCTCAACAAAATGGGATAGGCGGTAGGAATAATCCGAGGGACTTTTCATTACTTACAAGTTAATTTTTACAGTTTAGTTTTCTTTTAATATATTAACATCCTCAACTTTATTATCCTATTGTATCTATCCATGGTATATTATATTTTTATTCTGCTGGTTTATACTATTGTGTTTTTTACCTCTACTGTACCAAGTTTCTAATTGAAATGTAATTAGTGAGAGTCCTTTAGTTTTATCCTTTAGCCAATAGTCAAATATAAAGATTAAACCAGGATCAGGGCCAACAAAACAGATCAGCACTGAAATCCCCTTTCTAGACCATCATCCTCCGTACCAGACCAACCGCCCCATTTCATAGCTAATGTTTCTCTACGTTCATCTAGCAGGAGACATTTGGTTCATCGTTAAGAAGGACCCAATAGTGCTGATGTTCATGGCAGGAAATTAAGACAATGGTAAGACTTGATGAAGACAGACACACAGGGTCTCATTACATCCTTAATTTCCCCTATAAAACATCTGTTTTAGTGCTCTAGGACCCTGCAATAAAATAGAATTGGCCAAAGGATAACAAGCCTGCCACCACGTCAAGGTAGACTCTCTGAGCAGGTCCCTAACCTACACTATCCATCTAACTATAGACTATCATTTACTATTAAGGTTGAAGAAAGACAGGAGTCCCTTAATTTCAACCATTTCTACTGATCCAGAGGAAGGCAAAAAACCCTTTGGTGAAATGGATCAAAAGGAAAAAACCTTCCTGATTCCAATATGGCAATCGGCTTGTCCCTGGATCAATATTATAATGACAATATTAATAACCAATATTATATGTGTAACTAATGGCTACTTGTTAGCACATATCTATCATATAAACCAATGTATCTATATATGTGTGTCAACTATCTTATCTATCTCTCTGTCAATCTATTATATATCTAATCTATCTACCTACCTATCTAATATATCCAATCAATCTATTATACTGTCTATCTCTCCTCTATCCACTACATAAATATTTATACATATATAACATGTACTATACATATATACAATATATTTATTTGTGTGTGAAGTTGTAAAACATACTATTATAATATAAATTATCATATGTTAATCCAGTGTTTCTCTACCCCTGGGGTTCCCTGGGAGGATACTGAGGATTCCTTTTGACAGGAACTTTACAGATCCACCCTTGTGATAAATTTCTGTGCATTTCCAATATAAATAATGTTATTGATCAATCTGTTATATTGTATGAATTATGTATTCTGGTTATTGATAACTAAGAATGAAAACAATTTATAATAATTTTTATGTAATTTCAACACATTTAAAATTGATTCAAGGGTTCTCCGAGGATAAAAGGTTTGAGAAACACTGTCTTACTCTTCCAAATAAAGACGATACATATAAATATAAAGGGTTATACCTGTGGCTGGTGGGAGTTGATGTTCTTACCGGAGGACGATGAAGCGATTCGTCTTCCCGCCAACTGGTGCAGAGAAAGGAGAAGTCCTGCAGCTTTTCCCTGTTGCTTGTAGATGTCCTCAGCATCTCCATGAAGGACATAGGCTGGTTCAAGCATCTTCTCTGATCCATGTCTCTGGGTGGGAAAGTGGACGGTGGTATCACACTCTCCAGATGGGTCCAGTCTGTTCCTCTGAAGAATAGATGTTGCCTGATATCTCCAGCTGTTCCCAGGCGCACAGATGGATTCTTCTTCAGGAGCTATAGGAAAGAACAATAACAGTTTTTAATACCAGACAAGGTAGATTACACTGACTAGTAACATCTTCCTGTATCATACCAATTTACCAGAGAAGCGTATAAATACTATAACAAGCTTTCTCATTAAAATCCTGCTACACACCTTGTTCAGAAAGTCTTTCAGGTCATCACTGAGCCTTGCTGGATATGTTGGTCTGGACTTCAGGATGGATCTTTTCACCTTATTTTCCTCCTCTCCGGCATAAAATGGGAAACGTCCAGCAGCCATCCTGTAGACGGTGACACCTAAGGACCAAAAATCCACAGCAAAAACGTATTCCTTACCTTGTAGCATCTAGAAAAAAGTGAGAGAGATTATATAAATATTTCATCCTAAAAACATCTTAATAAATGGTAAAATCTGACAGCACTTTAACCAAAGTCATTCAGCAGTTTTTCAGGGCTAAAATCTATGGAAGATGAAGATTTTTTTCTCCATTTTTCTTCCAACATTTTCAAGACAATAACCATAATTCATTACAACTGGAAATCATATAAATAGACAATTCCTATATTAATGGGAAAACAGCTTATATATTACTGCAGGGATAGGCAACCAGTAGATCTCCAGATGTTATAAAACTACAACTCCCAGCATTCCTCTACAAGCACTATGTAGTTAGGGAATTCTGGGAGTTGTAGTTTTCAAACATCTGGAGGTCTACTGGTTGCCTATCCCTGTATTAATACATAAATGGATTCCATAAACTTTCTTTAGGAAATTCATAACTGGCACAATATTCACACTAAGTGTCTATCAGTAGATCACATTGAGGCTCTGACACACAATCTTGTGACTTGGAGATCTCTCCCTGTTACTAGATACAATTTGTATACACAATAGGATTTAATTCCTCACCTCTGGGGCCATGTAGTCCAGTGTCCCACATACTCCGGTGACTCCTCTGGTGACGTTCTCCGCTGCCAGTCCAAAGTCGGCGTCCCACATGTTCCGTCTTCACTCAGCAGAATGTTGTCCGGCTTGATGTCCCTGCAAAAGAGATAATGACTTTACTGACTACAAGGAACAAAAACGGTTGTTTGGGGACTGCTTGGCCTGAACAATCTAGCCTTGGACTATTTACTAACTCTGCATGAAGACGTATTGCAACCATGAAGATATTGCAACCAAATGTTCCACTAATTGCCTTAAGAAAACAGTGGAAGTAGGTAGAAGAGGGAGATCACATTAAATACTGTGGGTAGTTGGGAGATGTAATTTCAGAATTTAACTTACCGATGGATGATTCCAAGCGAGTGAGATACTGGAGCCCATAGACCATCTCCGCTGTATAGAACCTTTCCAAAAGAAAAAAAGTGGACAATCAATTGTGTATTTCCTATTATAAAGTCTCCTTATAATTGTCACTGTACAGTAATCTACAGGCATATTAAGATCTTGTGCAGTTGTCAATACATTGGCAATATGGTAAGGAATTCACACTTACTTGATGGCGTTGATCTCCAGGTGGCCTGAGTTCTGTAGAAGATCTTCCAGGCTTCCTCCTCCGGCAAACTCCTAACGAAAGGCATTCCTCTGTGTACAAAGACAGGAAAACATTCAATAGATGGTACAGAATAGAGCATACAATGTGTGACTATACACTAATAATAATTACAAAAATGTAAATAAATATGGCACAAATAAACAAAAAGCTTTCCGTCTGCGGCATTTAGTTAGTTGTTTTAATACTCATGGCAGACGGCTGGGACAGGACATATTCTAATCCTTTCCTTTACCACATGGGACCAAAGTAACAGTGGGTCTTATACCATCTGAAGAAATGTGATTAATAAAAATGCTGATAATGTCTAACACTTTTCACATTACACTTACCCTGATGGAGAGAACATTATATTATCATTGTTATCTCAATACCTATTATTTACTGATAGACCTCACTTATATAATGGACTGGTTCACGCCTTCCAATACAAACAGTTTTCCATACCTGCGACTGGAAGGTGGCCTAAGCGTGGCACACGAGGGGCATCCAGCAACCGTCGCAGTACTCGTGCCTCTCTCTCCATAAGGTGGGCCTCCTCCAGATTTTCTTCCTTCTTCAGGATCTTCATAGCCACGAACTCCTTGCTGGAAAATAAAGAAGCCAGCATTACCTTCCCATACGCCCTTTCCCCTTGGTGTAAAACCTGTAATTCCGGACGTCCATCGGGAAGGGTCTTTCAATGTCCACAGAAGCTTCTTCACAGCAGCACCTTTATATTGAAGCAGAAATGCGTTATAGCCCATATTAAAACATATTTTAATCTTAATAATTGGATATGTTAATGGTCATTTTTAATAAATTATAGATTATGTAGAGAGAATTTTTAGACAAAGTCTACAGTGTGATAATTAGGCACGAGGAAGAAAAAGGATTTCAGAGACAGTCTGAAACACCAGGATAGTCCACAAGGCTCCTGCCTAGGGCCCAGTAAACATCAGGCCCTGCTACATTATTACAGCCAATACAATAAAGAATATAGAACAAGGGGTCCCAAATGACAGCTCGTCTAGGCCCAATTTGATGGTAATCCATCTCTGGTCTGAAAATATCTTCTGGTTTTAATCCTAGGGGTTTTTTCAAGAAAAAGGGTGAAGGGACATTTTCTAGCTACTAACCCTAAAGGGCATCTATACTGAAAAATGGTATTTTAATTGCCCACTACTGGAAACTATAATCCCTCCCAACCACCACGTACCATTCAATTGTCAATCAAGTAATCAGAAACTTTCCTGCTGTAACCAGGTTTGCTGTAGCTGGGATGGTGACAGCGTTTTACAGTTGGTTTGTGCGTTTGCAGGTTTGACAGTTGTTTGCTTGATTTCACAGAAAGTCCCTTTAATATTCAGAAACCCCTATCATCTATATTTGCTTTATTGTAGTATGTGGTAGATGGGACAGTTAGTATAATAGAAACTACCACTACGGAAGGGGGAGCTACCAGGGCACAGAATTGACATCATTTAGTTTTACTACAGATGGGACAGCTGTGAGAAATAAAATGTCTAAATAGTCTCTTACCATCCTCAGCTTGTCTCTCTAGATGTCTCTTACAGGGCCGTCTCTCCATGGCTTTCTGCAATCGCTCTTCTCTCCTCAGTAGGGTTGTTATCCTTTGCCGGCTTCTTCTAAGTCCAGGTGTTATTTGGCGGCTTCTTCTTCTCAGCCGAGGTGTTATTTGGCGGCTTCTTCTTCTCAGCCGAGGTGTTATTTGGCGGCTTCTTCCTCTCAGCCGAGGTGTTATTTGGTGGCTTCTTCTCAGCCAGGTGTATTTGCGGCTTCTTCTCAGCCGAGGTGTTTATTTGGCGGCTTCTTCTCAGCCGAGGTGTTATTTGGCGGCTTCTTCCTCTCAGCCGAGGTGTTATTTGGCGGCTTCTTCTTCTCAGCCGAGGTTTTATTTGTCGGCTTCTTCTCAGCCGAGGTGTTTTTCTTTCTCGGCTTCTTCTTCTTCTTCTTCTTTTTTCTTCTTTAATAGCTTTCCAGTAAACTCACCAAATCGCAATATCTCACAAGAGCAAAATTGAGCACTCCACCACCAAAAACCACAAAACTCAAACTGCCAAGATGACAGTTGTCATGGTCACATGACCTTTTCTGGAGCAAAGGATCATGTGATCTGGTCTCCAATGCTTGTACATAAACCATTACTGGAAATATCCCTTTCCATGTCAGTGTTTTAAAGAAGAGTTTAATAGGAGGGGCAAAAATTTCCCCCGTAAAGTTTACTTAACCAATCAGATAATACTTTTCTACTAGTTAGAAACATCTAATAATGTGTAATTAGTTGCTGCAGATTAACAGCACGGCAAAATGTTGCACCCCTTAGGTCTGGCCCCACTGATCGCACCTCCTACCATATATAAAGCTGTAACACAATTTTGGAGCGGTATGTAGGTGCGATCTTGTGCGCTATCGATGCGCTCCCCGACTTTTAGTAAATGATGGCGAATGACATGCAGGCGATGTGCATCAAAATCAATAGCAGGGGAGTGCAGCAACGCGCAGGTAGTGGGACATGGGTGTCCATACATGCACAAAGCAGATGCGATATGAAAGATTGCATTGCCAGATTTTGGACATAGTGGGGCCTAGCCCTAATTAAATAAGCCCCTTTTGTTCTGCATCAACTAAGCAAACCCAATAAACAACCCAAAGGCACAGTGGTCAGGTATTGCTAGCAGTAACCATCAAATTAAACCAGAAAGGGAAAGTCTACAAGTATAAAGTTTGAATGTGGATTGAAAGGCTACATTTGGAGGAAATGTTTGTCTGTGCTGCAGATTTTAAAACTCAGTAATGACATGATGAGGACATTGTTGTTTCTTTACTATAGTTTCCCTTTAAGTAGTGACAGCCACTGGAATGGAAGGGTATGTTAGTAGGTGCGTGTACCTTTTTCGGGTTGAGGGGTAAAATAAAATACAGTATTGATGGTCAAAGTTAGTTTTTTGACTATATTTACTTTTTAGTATGGCTGCCACATGAATAATGGGTAGGTTCAGTGTGGTGTCCAGTAAGAGGGAGATCACATTAAATACTGTGGGTAGTTGGGAGATGTAATTTCAGAATTTAACTTACCGATGGATGATTCCAAGCGAGTGGAGATACTGGAGACCATAGACCATCTCCGCTGTATAGAACCTTTCCAGAAAGAAAACAAGTGGACAATCAATTGTGTATTTCCTATTATAAAGTCTCCTTATAATTGTCACTGTACAGTAAATCTACAGGCATATTAAGATCTCTGTGCAGTTGTCAATACATTGGCAATATGGTAAGGAATTCACACTTACTTGATGGCGTTGATCTCCAGGTGGCCTGAGTTCTGTAGAAGATCTTCCAGGCTTCCTCCTCCGGCAAACTCCATAACGAAAAAGGCATTCCTCTGTGTACAAAGACAGGAAAACATTCAATAGATGGTACAGAATAGAGCATACAATGTGTGACTATACACTAATAATAATTACAACAAATGTAAATAAATATGGCACAAATAAACAAAAAGCTTTCCGTCTGCGGCATTTAGTTGAGTTGTTTTAATACTCAATGGCAGACGGCTGGGACAGGACATATTCTAATCCTTTCCTTTACCACATGGGACCAAAGTAACAGTGGGTCTTATACCATCAATGAAGAAATGTGATTAATAAAAATGCTGATAATGTCTAACACTTTTCACATTACACTTACCCTGATGGAGAGAACATTATATTATCAGTGTTATCTCAATACCTATTATTTACTGATAGACCTCACTTATATAATGGAACTGGTTTCCGGCCTTCCAATACAAACAGTTTTCCATACCTGCGACTGGAAGGTGGCCTAAGCGTGGCACACGAGGGGCATCCAGCAACCGTCGCAGTACTCGTGCCTCTCTCTCCATAAGGTGGGCCTCCTCCAGATTTTCTTCCTTCTTCAGGATCTTCATAGCCACGAACTCCTTGCTGGAAAATAAAGAAGCCAGCATTACCTTCCCATACGCCCTTTCCCCTTGGTGTAAAACCTGTAATTCCGGACGTCCATCGGGAAGGGTCTTTCAATGTCCACAGAAGCTTCTTCACAGCACACCTTTATATTGAAGCAGAAATGCGTTATAGCCCATATTAAAACATATTTTAATCTTAATAATTGGATATGTTATGGTCATTTTTAATAAATTATAGATATATGTAGAGAGAATTTTTAGACAAAGTCTACAGTGTGATAATTAGGCACGAGGAAGAAAAAGGATTTCAGGAGACAGTCTGAAACAGACCAGGATAGTCCACAAGGCTCCTGCCTAGGGCCCAGTAAACATCAGGGCCCTGCTACAGTATTACAGCCAATACAATAAAGAATATAGAACAAGGGGTCCCAAATGACAGCTCTGTCTAGGGCCCAATTTGATGGTAATCCATCTCTGGTCTGAAAATATCTTCTGGTTTTAATCCTAGGGGTTTTTTCAAGAAAAAGGGTGAAGGGACATTTTCTAGCTACTAACCCTAAAGGGCATCTATACTGAAAAATGGTATTTTAAATTGCCCACTACTGGAAACTATAATCCCTCCCAACCACCACTGTACCATTCAATTGTCAATCAAGTAATCAGAAACTTTACTGCTGTAACCAGTGTTGCTGCCCTAATTAAATAAGCCCCTTTATGTTCTGCATCAACTAAGCAAACCCAATAAACAACCCAAAGGCACAGTGGTCAGGTATTGCTAGCCAATGATTTTATCAGTCTGTGTGCCAACCATTTATCAGAATCTGTGGCAATGATTTTACCAGTGTATGAGTTCCAACTTTTTAGTGTAATGTAAGTGTAAAAAGTGTGTGTTTAATATGTGTTCTAGTCTGTGTGTTATGTGTGAGTTGGTGTGTGTTATGGGGGGCCTAGTAATTTACCCAGTATGGGGCCCAGAAAAGTCTGATGGCGGCCCTGTACCTCCCTGGGGAATGGACTCTTAACATTCTTAAAGTTTTTTGGGGGGTCTTTTTTAGGTATCGTTGCCCTTTAAATTAAAGCTGACTGACTAGATTTGAGTGTTTTCATCTAGTTTCTACTAGAAATCCCATGATGCACGGCGTCGAGACAACACTAGCATTCCTAAATAACTGTTTCTGGTGTTGGAATGTGACATTTAGACGGTTGTGCATTCAGCAGCATTTTGCTGCAATCATTATGGGTTTTCAATGTGGATAAACCTGTTATCCATGGCTTAGTGATCTGCTTCCCATTACTTGCTTTATAGCCCATTCAAACTGGATCAAGACTTATCACTGGCTGTTCCAATTGCTTGGGTGCCTATCTGTGTCAGCAGTCTCAGGGTACAGTGCTACAAAGACACTAGAACTCGTCTAACTAGGAGAAAACAATCCTTAGGGTTTAAGTTAAATAGATCTGGGTCATTTAATAAGAAATTCAAAATGTGCCTGAGCTGTTAATTTGCATATCAGATGATATCTTTCAATCAATTCTCTTACACATGTCTGAATGTATGGACGAAGACCAATGCCAGAGCTAATTGACTTATGACACTCGAGCCAACGCATACTCACATAAAAATCAGACAAAACGTCCTTTAATTTGGACATATGTACCATCTGACTAGTTGTTACAGATTAGCATCACATTAAAATACCCAGGGACCTAGGAACAGTTCTCTGGGTCATTACAAACAGCTTCTCTAGCAATAGCGGATATTTCAGACTTGAATGTTTTATCCATTAGTGTATCTGTGCTACATAGTACAGGGGTGTTCCTAGAGTTTTTGACACCTGCATCTTTAATGATTGTAAGTTTTACGATCGGAAAACAAACCGGTATTAAAGGACTATCACTATATAGTGATAGGAATATAATTTCTATGAAGAACTCCATCAGGAAAACTGCTTTTGCCAGGATTCCTGAGTGCTTCATCACTATCTTTATTACAAGAAGACCCAGGGCCATAACCTGGCAGATGAAAACTGTACGTGTTGTAGCTCCTCAATGAAACAATATTGGGAGGTAGGAATAATCAATCCTACCTCCCTGCCCCAGGTACTTTTCATTTTTAAAAAGTTACATTTTGCAGTATAATAGTAATTTAAAGGTTATCTCCACCCTTCAAAAAACTTTTTCTGTAGTGTAGAGCCCCCTATAAAAACCTCAACCGCCTGGTTCGATTGTCTAAAAAAAAGATCAGAAAGGTACTTACAATCCTTCATTCCCCCTGAAGCTCAGAACTTGGCCCTCTACTTGCCAGAACTGCAAGCAGGGGGCCAGACCGTCAGCAGCATCTGTGATTGGCTGAGAGACAGCCAATCATGGACGCGGCTGCCGGCTTTGCTGAACACCAGGGGAACGAAGGATTGTAAGTACAGTTCAGAGCTTTTTTTAGACAATCGAACCTGAAGGTTGGGGGTGGGATAGGGGGCCCTACACTATAGAAAAATAGTTTAAAGCTAGAGAATCATTTATGAAAGTTAGCTCGGGCAGGAGGGAGGGAGAGGACTCCTCTGCGCATGTCACATACCTTGTTGAGGTAGCGAAATAGCATGGACTGGATGACTCGCAGACAGGCTCCTACACTAAACTTTCTGGGACTTTGGACAAGCACTGCAGGAGAACCATTTGGAGCAGAGATGTAAGGTAAGGATTTTTTAACACTACACAGTGGGGCCAGTAGTGGGTTAAATTCTAGTTTGGGGGTGGACATGCCCTTTAAATAGGTTAGCGTGAGTTTATCCCCTGAATTTACTGCTGCGGCCAGTGGTAAACGAGGCAGTTAATCTTCTTTCGACGGGTCATTATTTTTAGAAAGCAATAAATTGTCACAATTCACAGTTTTAGTGAATTGTTTAAAGGGCATGTTCACCTTTAAAACTATAAAACTTTCAGTTATCAGTAACCTGCCCCCAACTACTATATTTTGCACGTTATTATCTGCCTTACTAACCAGATATTTAAAGGGCATGTCCAGTCAAAAGGTAACTTTAGCTGTAAATGTTCTCCACCCCCCAAACCCCACTTCTGCATTATTAATAATTTCCAAATATGCCCCAGAAATCTCTCATCTGACCCCGGTCCCTCGTCAATCCTCCTCTGCTCTGCGGCTGACAGCCACTCCATTTCCTGGTTGTGGCTGTCAGTAAAGGCCAGATGTGATGTCACGCCCAATCGCCTGACAGCCGCGACCAGAAAGTAGAGTGACTGTCACTTATCACTTAATATCTGGTTTCAAATGTATGTAACAATAGCTGTTTTTTGTATTATGTGGAAATGTTTTTTGTGGAAATGCCCTTTATTCTGTCATGACATTTTAAAAATCAACATCTTACCTGAATAACAACTGAAATTGTTAAAGGGTAACTCCAAACTCGAAATAGCTTATTTATAAGGATTACCCCCCAAAACCCCACTTTGGTTTTATGCTTACCTTCACCCGACGCTCCCACATAAGAACAGAACCAAGATCCTGTGCCAGTCTTCTCTCCTCTTCCTGGTAATGACTGTCACTCATAACCACGACGGTGCCCTAAAAGCCAATGGCTGACTGCAATTACCAAAAGAGCAGTTAAGAGGGCGCTAGTAACCAGCTCATAACAGGGGCAGAAGAGGAGGGACTTCCAGCATTCTGTAAGTTCGAATAACTCAGCGTGGGAGCGTCCATTGAAGCTAAGAATAAAATGAAAGTTAGGGTATTGGGGGGGGGGGTTATCCTTCTAAAAATGTGAAGTTACCCTTTAAGATTCGCAACTAGATGGAGCTCTATTAAATGTTATTACATTATATGCCCGTAAAAATCTGTAAAATAAAAAAACACCCAATCCAAATCAAAGAAGCCACATGCAGAACAATTGTAAATGTACAATCACACCCGTAAGATTACGCCATTTTTTAAATATTGCGATATGTTACATTAATTGACCCATGGCTGTTGGTGTGATGTCGCACCACATATCCACACTGATATAACCATAAGGTTTCCTCTGGCACCTACATTATAACCCTGAGTGTTTATTGGTTGGGACTGTCTGCTGGTATATTGATATTATCCAATAACATCTGCATATTTGCATGTCTCATAGAAAATGCCATTGGACACATAAATTATTTAATTACCGATACATAACTTTATATGTCTGATATGGCAAACTCCCAGAATTCCACCAAAGTCTGTCTGGCGCTGCCTGTAGACCAGACTCCCTCATCCTTCCCCCGTTGCCTCTTTGACTTCAACCCTGCGAACTATATCATTGTATTGTAATAAATAAATAATGAGCTTTAGATGAAATTGATCTGTATTATAGTAGCCCTCAAGCAAAATAGGGGCTTATTACATTTAGATTCAATACAATTGATTTTAGCAAAGGAAACATTGATCAATCTGTTCCAAACCAGATAGACATTGATCTGCCCTTTATTTTTCAATAAGACAAACAGATGGTCATCTTGTCCCTTTAAGGGTAGATGGGCTGGGTATCCCTTGTTCAATCCTTAAGGATTTGTGTTGTCCCATGTTCGAAAATATTCCCCCACTGTAATGGACAGAATAAAGGGAGCACTAACCTGCCCAGGACCACACTGGCAGAACTTATAACAATGTCCAAACAGTTTTTAAACATGAAGGTCCATTTCACAGTGAGGTAGGAAAACCTATTACCCTCCTGGATGGTCACAAGTATGAATGGTGAGCTGTCAACGTTGTGTCCAAAGTAAGACTGTTTATCTCATCAATAGCCTTGGGAGGTCCTGAACTGCAACAGCTGATCAATTTCCATAACCTGCTTCTACTTACTGCAACATTCTGTCCTGGTTATTGGTTTATATGTTTTTATTCTTCTGGGGGAACAGTTCAACTTTGTCAGGTGGATTGGAAACAGAATAGAGGTAAATAAATAAAATAACCCCCATAGGTATAGTCCGAGGCCTAATGGACGAGACCCACTTATTACAGGTCACAATCACACCATCCACGTTATCATCAGAATGAATTAACTATGGGAAGAACATTATCAGGGTGAAGGCAGAAGGTTTGTGTGTGATACACAGAACAATAAATACAATAGATACAATGAATGATAAGTACAATGAATGGGAAATACAAAGAATGGCAAATACAATGAATGATAAATACAATGCACTGGAAGGGAGAATGGGACCTTATTGAACTACAGCACATTGGTACCTTGGGTCCCTATGGGGCCAGATTTAAATATAAAATGTGTTTATCTTCTGAACTGACCATTCATGATGTAATATTAAGTTATAGTTTATCCATAGGTATCTGTTCTGTATTACAATAAAAAACATTTAAATTAAAATAAATATGTCCTCATACTGTATTGTTTATAATAGGAGGTAAAAACTACTTATAGATAGGGCCTTGTTTCTTTTTATTAATGGTGGGGAGAGGGTCCATTATATTTACTCTGGGGTGGTAATCAATACCAACCAATTAGCAATTTACTCTGATCAATCAAGTGAAATGATACTAAATTCTGGTTGGTTACTATTGGTCTCATTATAATCCTGCGATTAGCACCCTAAGTGTGGGTGATGTGAATATAAACATCTCCGAGTGTGGAATGTCTCACACATTGGAATGTATACAGAATGGTCGCTCTGTTTAGGAAAGGAGATTTCCTAGAACAATGAAATAAATAAACCAATCGTTAAATGAACATAAATCCATTGCCTGGTTATCTGGCTACTAATCTTCAAATCTTCCAGTTTGGGACTGATTCTAAAGCTGGCTACACACACTACAGATCATTGAAAGATGACAGACTGAATCTGCAAGATCCTGCCTGTCATCTTTCAAAGATCTGCATACACACAGTCACTGAATGTTCTCCCTGTGAACATCATATGGAGAAAGCTCGGAACTGTGTGTTTCCCTCGGCCGCAGCAGACTCCTCTATAGGGAGTCTAGCGCGGCTGCTGGAAATTTCCGGTCTTTCCCGAATGAGCGTTTGCGCTCTTTCGGAAAACGAAGGTACACACAGTAACGATAAAGCCCCGATACCGTCGGATCCGACAGTATCAGGCCTTTATTGTTACTGTGTGTACTCAGCTTAAGAATAAATTCCCACAGACAAAACATAATAAATGAATCTGAGATTGACAGGTCTGTGGGATTTACACTAAACACAAGGAACACACTGTATACAATCAACACACTATTCCAACTGAGCAAGGATATTTAATTCCAAGATTCTTATTTATTTAAATTGAATTATTTTTAACTCTCAGTTTGGGGTATCTGTAACTTGCCCTTTTTTAAATTATGTCTCTTGTGATTTCTTTCTAATTTCACGGCAGGGGTATTTCTCTAATCCCCTCTCCATTCTCTCTAAGCCCCCCTCCCTTCTTTCTAAGCCCCCCTCCCTTCTCTCTAACCCCCCACCCTTCTTTCTAACCCCCCTCCCTTCTCTAACCCCCCCCTACATATGTTGACCCTTATCCCTATATCCGCATATTGTATGTGACAGCCACATTGCTGCAAGGAATATTTATTAAAGCAAGTGTAATATTTCCCAATGTTGGCATTTTATTGGCTCAGTTCACCTTCATATCCACCAATTGCTGAACAGATAGATCAGCCTGCATTCTAATGTAGCCCCAAGTGATGTCTTAGTAGGTCAACAGGAATGATAACATGGAAACTAAACTTTCCCTTTAGGGGGCATTAATCCATTTAGAACATGCCAGCACTTGCAGGGTTAAAGCGACTGAAAGGGACATTATAAAGTTTGGAAATAAAACGAGCCAATCAAAATGTTCTAATAATTGTTATAATAATAATTGTTAGCCCTGGACAAAGCAGTCAGTGTTAATTATAATACGATATAGACAGAGCAGTCAGTGTTAATAATAATACGATATAGACAGAGCAGTCAGTGTTAATAATAATACGATATAGACAGAGCAGTCAGTGTTAATAATAATACGATATAGACAAGTAAGTGTACACAGCCATAAGCAAACAGTAGATAAGAAGCGTGAGGCAGGCTGCTTCGGCTTCAGTGCTGCCATACAGTCAGTCGGGTACAGTCAGTAGGGCAGTATTCTGTAAGAGTTAATACCCCCCTACACCAGGGCACCATCTAATACTGGCAACCAGTGGCATAGACAGATCTGATTGGTCCCCAGATATGTGGGAGGGACCAGAGCATTTTAACACGTGCCAATGAGTAGCTCCAGGTACATTTGGGCAGCGCTCAGTAAGGGCTAGGCCACACTGCTGCGGTTTGTTTGCGATTGCGTTTCGGTGTGGCCTAGCCCTAAGGGCCAGGCAACATTAGCGCGATTTTGGTGCGATTGCGCATGTGATTTTTTTCTAACATTGCTATCGCGGCAACGCACCGAAAATGAGTGATTTCTGGAGCGATGCAATTGCGCATCCGCAATCGCATGCAATCACCATATTTATGCACAATCGCATGCAATCTCATTTCAAGAGGAGAAATCGCATGTGCAAACGCACAGGAATCGCACACGCAATCGTGTCCAATTGCGTGTGCGGCGCAGTATGGCTGTACCCTAATACACCAGGACGCCATCCAATACTGGCAACCAGTGGCACAGACAGATCTGATTAGCCACCAGAAATGTGGGCGGTGCCAGAGCATTTTTACATGTGCCAATGAGTAGCTCCAGGTACATTAGGGCGGTGCTCAGTAAGGGTCTTGAACACCCCATACACCAGGGCACCATTTAATATCAATGGTATTGGCAGGTCTGATTGGTCACACGATATGTGGGAGGAGCCAGAGCAAAGCAGTTCAACATGTGCCACTGAGCATCATGGTAAAGTGGGGCAATAAGGGTCTAACTACCCCCTCACACCAGGGCACCATCTAGTACTGGACTCGGGGTTCGGGAGACATTACTGCTTTCCCCATTGACATTACAATCATCCACCAGTCCAAAAACCCTGGAATCAGCCGATTGCATCGATGTGTGTGTGGGATCTGATGACCGATCTCCAGTCGCTGCGGTGACATTTCATCCAGAACATGAAGCCAATGACTGTGCCCAGGGAGATCGGTAGGACAGCTCCTCCCTCGCAGAGCTCTGCCCACTCCCCATAACTCGGCTGTGCGACTTGACTGCGATTAGTGTGGGAGATTCCCCGTTCCTCCCTGTGTGTCTGGGATGGGACCAACCTGTAGCTGAACTGCCTCTCTTCAGAGCTGGAGCTGCCCTGTGGATCCACCACCCTAGCATAGAGGGAGCTGCCACTGGAATTGTCACCACCACTGGGATTGTCAACCACCCACCCTCCTAGCTCCATAGAGAGAGCTGCCACTGGGATTGTCACCCACCCACTCTCCTAGCTCCATAGAGGGAGCTGCCACTGGGATTGTCACCACCACTGGGATTGTCCCCCACCCTCCGTCCTAGCTCCATAGAGGTAGCTGCCACTGGGATTGTCACCCACCCTCCTAGCTCCATAGAGGGAGCTGCCACTGGGATTGTAACCACCTCTGGGATTGTCACCCACCCACCCTCCTAGCTCCATAGAGGGAGCTGCCACTGGGATTGTAACCACCACTGGGATTGTCACCCTCCTAGCTCCATAGAGGGAGCTGCCACTGGGATTGTAACCACCACTGGGATTGTCACCCACCCTCCTAGCTCATAGAGGGAGTGCCACTGGGATTGTAACCACCACTGGGATTGGCACCACTCACCCTCCTAGCTCCATAGAGGGAGCTGCCACTGGGATTGTAACCACCACTGGGATGTCACCACCCACCATCCTGCTCCATAGAGGGAGCTGCCACTGGGATTGTAACCACCACTGGGATTGTCACCCACCCTCCTAGCTCCATAGAGGGAGCTGCCACTGGGATTGTAACCACCACTGGGATTGTCACCACCCACCTCCTAGCTCCATAGAGGGAGCTGCCAGGGATTGTAACCACCACTGGGATTGTCACCCACCCTCCTAGCTCCATAGAGGGAGCTGCCACTGGGATTGTCACCCACCCTCCTAGCTCCATAGAGGGAGCTGCCGCTGGGATTATCACCATCATGGCTTTCACCTTTGCTGCTTTCTGCTACATGTTGTCCCTGGTGCTCTGCGCTGCTCTCATCTTCTTCGCCATCTGGCATGTGAGTACATTGGGGGGTCGGGGGAACTGTCACCAGATTGGTCAGTAACACCCCCCCATCCCCCCTCCTTTCTTATTACTAAGGATACTAGGAATTGTAGTTCCACACAAATAAAACTTACTTGATACTTTGTTGCAAACAGGATGTTGTGTGGGGTTTATTATGGGGATTGTCTATTGTCTGGGGCACAGGGACTGGCACTGCCCATTGTGTTCTCCCTATGAATAGGAATAGCTTTTATGTTTAGAACAATACAACAGGCATGTCAAACTCGCAGCTCTCCAGACTACAACTCCCAGCATTCCCTGACTGCCTACTGTATGCTGGGAGTTGTAGTTTTCAAACATAACAAGTTTGACATCCCTGGATTGAACATTGTCCTGGTCATAATCTTCATAATCTATTAGGATTTCAAATCCTTTTTATTTATTTATTTACGTATTTGCCCTTGTTTCCCCCTATTGTAGTGTAATGTTGTACAGGGCTGGGCCTCCAAGTGGCGCTATATAAAGTTATCCACACAAAACTACCTCCCGATTCCCCACAGATGGGCACCCTGGGAGTTTTCCACCATGCACTGGTACAAGGATTCGGTAGTAGAAGTTTGTTAAGTATTACAGTATATAGCGTAACCCCAATACGGGTGTACGCACTCACAGGGGTTCCTTTCAGCAGCAGGTTCACTAAACAGGCCCAGGTAACCGATTCAGCAGCGAAACTGCGAAATTTTGTTATCGAAATATGTTTATTGGCTGACGAAAAAGGGTGTCAATATGTCCACCTGGCAGACCCACCCCACACAAAATATGGGAGATTGGTCAGGTGCACCGACCCATTTTACTGTTGGCAGTTCCACATGTATAGGGTCTTTTGGTGATTCGTCTTGCCAGATCACTCTGGGGGAGCTTCAGGAAGTCTTATGGTTGCTTTACCCCCCTCCATATAAAACAACCAAACAGCATTTTAACAAGCCTCGTACAGACTTAAGATTACTTTTAGCTACCTTGTTGGCCAAAACCATCAAAACCTGTTCAACAGGCACTTAAGCTGATAGTTTGTTACCCAGGGCCGGTGCATCCATGAATCACTGGCCCTGTTGGTTGCTGCGAAGTAGCCAAGGCGGACAGTTCACCGCGAGTGAGCCCGCAATCCATAGGGGACGAATGAATGTTTGGACGTCAGTCTCAGGTCACCGCAAAAGCATTTGATTTTTTTCGCCCCGATAAATTGAAATATCAGGCGGCCGGGCAATTGAAAGTGTTTGATCAAACTACGATATACCCTAGTAATACTTCTCTAAAGGCATGCTGTCTTAGACTGACCATCTAAATACTTCGATATTACATCTGAATAAATTTAAAGTCTAATTCAGTAGTATAATAATTTAATAACAACTTAATAAATACTAGTTCAGCCATAAAGGGGTTAATGCACCGGGCGAAACAGATTAAATAAAGAACTGAAAAGATCTCGCCCCGGGTTGTCAAAGCCCCAGGAAACCAGTGACATTTCTCTTGTTAGATTGATGACATTTTCTTCTGTATGTGGCCACATTAAAGGGGAAGTATATCTCTGATAGTCTGTAATACTCATTAATATTTATCTGTTTTCGTGCTTGTAGAGCAGTTAATATATGTGGAATCTTGGTGCTTTGTTTAGAATGTGTAGCGACATTTTAATCATGAATGATGTATATGTAAAGGAGGAAGCATTGTCCTGTATGGTTAATTTAGCTGTCATTTCAGGTTGGATGTATTTGGCTGTATCAAAAGTAAATCATGTTTAAGTGTATTGGTTACAGCAGAGTAGAACACGTGTACAACAGAAACCAACGTTTTACCCTTTTCCTCCATAATTACATGAACCGTAGGGGCCGGTATCCCTACCTTTTTGCAGGCATGAATTGCTTAAGAGGAATTGCTACAGGTATTTGAAGCTCTCACTTTGCCTGCCTGACACAAAAGAAAAACATTATTACATGTTGGGGAAATCATAGGGAATTAAAGGGCATGTTCGCTACTATCAGGTCCTGATAGTGCTGTTAAATGATTGTCAGGGGGTGAACATGCCCTTAAAGCCCACTGTATATAGCTTATAGAGCTGAAAGGATAACTCCAACCCAACTTTCCTCTTTCTCCTCCCTCTATCCCATTAAAGTACCCAGGGTGAAGACCTGGACTGCTCAGTCTTTACCTCTGGGACGGCAATAGTTATAGGAATAGCTCCCTGCAAAAGTTCTTCAATCAATGCCTGTGGAGCTAGGAAGGAAGATAGAAGAAACTTACCTTTCACACGTTCCTCCACTGTCACACTGAAATTCTCGCATTATCCTTGCTGTGCGCTATAGTTAATCAGGACTAGGAAGCAGTTGGACCTGTCACTGTGACAGTGGAGGAACGCGTGACAGGTAAGTTTCTTCTATCTTCCTTCCTGGCTCCACAGGCATTGATTATAGAACGAGAAGTAAGAAATAGCTCCTTAACCCCCCAGTCTTCAATAAATACATTAAAGGAATAGTTCAGTTTTGCG
The DNA here is from genome assembly GCA_019447015.1 of Hymenochirus boettgeri. NCBI lineage: Eukaryota > Metazoa > Chordata > Amphibia > Anura > Pipidae > Hymenochirus > Hymenochirus boettgeri. The sequence goes on from CM033473.1 coordinate 36,505,411, forward strand.
GTTAACTATTCCTTTAAATAGTAATACTTACCTAAAGTTTAGTTCATAAGGTTCTGGTTCAGGACTTGGCCAATTGGGGTGTTTGCTCCTTTGCAGAGTGTGTCTTCCCATAGCTCAGGCCACAGGCACTGCACAAAGGTGGAAATTAAGGTAACTATTGCAATCCCAAGGATGAGGTTCAGCTCACCTTAAGCACTTTAATGGGAAGGGGGGGGGGTATGAGATGGGTGGAGTTGACCCTCATCATAGTATAAACTAGAAAGGGAAAGTTTAAGTATAAACTTTGAATTTGGCTTGAAAGACAGCATTTTGGAAGGGAATGTGTGTGTTTGTGCTGCAGATATTAAAACTCATTAATGGCAATGATGAGGACGTTGTTTTTTACTTACCCTTTAAGTATGGCTGCAACAGTAATGGAGGGGTAGGTCAGTAGGTGTGTGTACCTGTGTCAGGTTGGGGGTTAAAAAGACAAACTTTTTTTAATGATTAGTCAAAATTTGTTTTTTGACTATAGTTACCCTTTAAGTATGTCTGCCACGGAAATGGAAGGGTTGGTCAGTAGGTGTGTGTACCCATGTGAGGTTTGGGGGTATGTGTTTTTGCATGTATGACCATTTAACTAACTTTTATTGAGGATATATCAAAATTAGTTTTTTTTTACTATAGTTACCCTTTAAGTTTGACTTCCATGGGAATGGAAAGGTAGGTCAGTAGCTCGGTGTAACTGTGTCTGTGTTTATGACCATGAAACAAACTGTTTTGATCTCATGACCCTTAAACCTTGAAATATCAACATTTGAGGATTGTTACCATTATAGTCTATGGGAAAAAATGTCCCTGAATTGGCTGATAACGCCATAACGCTTTGGCAGATTCCTTAGCTAGGTAATAGCACACTTCTCCTATATGTCACGCACATCTCTAGCTCAAAAACTGTGGGAGGAGATACAGTCCAAAAAAGTGGAAGAATAAAACGGATGAAGAAGTAGAAAGAACAGTAATTTGGCTCTCCAAGCCAAATTAACAATATTACCATATAAATCTTGTTCCTTTCTGTCCCTGTATACATAGTTGTGTGTGTAAGGTCAGTGGTCAGTACTGTGGACAGTAGCTGTAAAAGGGGTTAATTAATATGTTACAGGTATAACCCTCATTATAGTATAAACAACATTACCATATAAATCCTTGTTCCTTCTGTCCCTGTATACATAGTTAGTGTGTATAAGGTCAGTGGTCAGTACTGTGGCAGTAGCTGTAATAAAGGGGTTAATTGATATGTACAGGTATAAACCCTCATTATAGTATAAACAATATTACCATATAAATCCTTGTTCCTTTCTGTCCCTGTATACATAGTTAGTGTGTGTAAGGTCAGTGGTCAGTACTGTGGACAGTAGATGTAATAAAGGGGTTAATTGATATGTTACAGGTATAACCATCATTATAGTATAAACAATATACCATATAATCCTTGTTCCTTTCTGTCCGTATACATAGTTAGTGTGTGTAAGGTCAGTGGTCAGTACTGTGGACAGTAGCTGTAATAAAGGGGTAATTGATATGTTACAGGTATAACCCTCATTATAGTATAAAAAAATATTACCAATTATAAATCCTTGTTCCTTTCTGTCCCTGTATACATAGTTAGTGTGTGTAAGGTCAGTGGTCAGTACTGTGGACAGTAGATGTAATAAAGGGGTTAATTGATATGTTACAGGTATAACCCTCATTATAATATAAACAATATTACCATATAAATCCTTGTTCCTTTCTGTCCCTGTATACATAGTTAGTGTGTGTAAGGTCAGTGGTCAGTACTGTGGACAGTAGTTGTAATAAAGAGGGTAATTGATATGTTACAGGTATAACCCTGATTGTTCCTTGCTGTCCCTGTATACATAGTAAGGGTCCTGCTCTGCGATCCTTTTTTTTTTTTGGACCATATGCGATCACAATTTTTTTTATTAATCGTAGGTACTCCCGATTGCTCAACATTGCACAAGTGGCACGCCATGCCCCGCCCCTACAAGGACAGTTAAACGCAGGTCACGGCGGGTTAGGTATTACTGATATCTTTGTGTGTCAGGTCTTAAGCTGGGTACACACAGTAATGATAAAGCCCCGATACCGACGGTATCGGGGCTTTATCGTTACGTGTGTACGCTCGTTTCCCGAACGAGCGCGCGGCCGCCGAACGATCGGGTCGGCCGTATGCTCGTTCAGGAAAGGCCGAAAATTTCCATCGGCCGCGCTAGACTCCCTATAGAAGAGTCTAGCACGGCAGATGGAAACACACAGTCCCGAGCGTTCTCCTTATGAAGTTCATAGGGAGAACGCTCGGGACTGTGTGTATGCAGATCTTTGAAAGATGGCAGACAGGATCTTGCAGATCCTGTCTGTCATCTTTCAGAAATCTGTGCTGTGTGTACCTAGCTTAAGGCTTCCAGATGATTGAGCTAGAGGAATGCTACATGTAGCGATTTTCTATCAGCGACCACCAGGTAACTGCTCAGGAAACTTTCAGCTAACGCAGTTTCCCTTTGTCTGTAAGTAGGCTTTGGCTTCATGGTCTTGGGAAATTGCCCTCTTTACTCCTTAACAAAACAGCCCTGAGTTCAGTGCATAGAAATATGCAAAAAGGATCAAGTGTTAACAACAGATCATCTGCAAATGACAGATAATAGGGAAAAACAATTGGCCGGCTGTTTTCCCTCCAATTCCTGTGCAATCCAATCAGATTTTCAGATCAGGCATCAGTTGGCGCAGAAATATTCTCTTGTGTGTACCCATCCCAATTTACATATATCTATAGGTCTCGCCCCTAACTTATTTATTTTTATTACGGAAGCAGGCAACCCTATATTTTTCTTTTCATTCATGTACACTCAAATTTAAATCGTTTTTATATTACACACTGGGGCATGGTCAGCCAATAATTATCAGCCAATCAGATTGTGCCTTTTCCTCCCCTGCATGCTTATAATGAGAATGGTCTCTCCTGCATGGATTGTGGTCCATGATCTATTTACTTGGGTTTATATTGGTTCCCCCCCAGCGCTACTTAGGAAGGGATATGCAAACATTTAATAATAATTCATTTACAATAATCCATAACTTACACAGATAATAATTAGATGAAACTGGGATTGTTTTTGAACCTCCCTTACCTGCTGTGAATCTTTCATTTCCCTGTTTCCTGTTAAATAATGAAAAGCGACATTAACTGTATTGGGTCTTCGCAGGAAATATAATTTGTAATAGGGGCACATTGAGAGCCATTGCTCACAGTAAATGAATATTCATTATTTTTAATGCAGACTTTGCTTTCTGTTCATTTTGATGATGATTCAATGTTTTTATTAAGGTTTAACATTACAGATATCATTCTGACATGCCCTTGTATAGCTCTCCGTCTGCAGAGTGTAGCAAATAGAACACTATAGAGCGGCATCTAAAGGATATAAATGGAATAGAGTGCAGAAATCTGGACTGCTTAAAGGCATTGTAATTAATTAAAGGACACGGTTTCCCTTGCTGATTCCACTGCACATGCTCAAGCTATATAAAGCTCAGTGAGCAGAGGGAGTAGACAGATAACTGCCTCAATGGAATAAAACTTTTTATTTAATATCTGGTTACAAATGCATGTAGTTCACTGGTAAACATAGCAGTAGGGGTTGCAGACAGATATCTGACAAGTCACCATTTTTTGTATTTGGGGTGGACATGCCCTTTAATTAAAGGAGAACTAATATCTGCCTGCCTTAAAACCTCCAAAAACAACCATTTCCGGTGCTGAAAAATGTTAGGCGTTGGCAACCGGAAACAGTCGCTCCGACCAGAAAAATTCCCTTGGCCGCAGTCGGCCCCCTGTACTTAAGTTTAGTAAGTCGGCTGTGATTGTAGGGAGTATGGCAGTCACGAACGCTCTCCTTATACTTTATATAGGGGGGGGCGATCGTGTCTGTGGTAGTCGCAGATTCTGTCAGATTGGTACTGTGTGTACCCACCTTTAATGAGCTCAATGTGTTTCACCTAGGTGAGAAAAACTGTCCAATCAGTTAAAAGTACTTTATATCTTCCTGTGCTAAGAGTGGTAAATACAGCTGTATTGGTTTTTGTAATGAAAAAGTCCAAAATATGTGTTTTAGTCTAAACTTGCCCAGTTATTATATATTCTTTCAATGAAAACAGTAAACCGGTAAGCAATATACTACACCCTTATGTCACTGTTACCTCTGTCCCCTTTTCTGTATGTGCTCCAAGTTTCGTTAATAAGAACTATTCATTTCATTATAACAGTTGATGGGAGTTTGCTGACAGCTCCTAGATAACTTTGTTTTTCTGTCCTTGTGATTTATCATTTTTATTTGCTTAGACGCAGAGCATTTTGCTGGGATGTCAGAGACATAAAGAAATCCTGTGTTTAACGCCAGGCTGACGGGATTCAGCTGCAGTTATCCCAGTATTTAAAGTACTTTCCTGGAGAAATAAAATTCACTGACTGTATCATTCTCTATGTGTTTTCTATTATAATCTGTTGGTCTATCTTTGTTTGATTAGACATAATATTTCACATAGATCTAAAAAAAAGAACACGTTTATTGTTTTGATACAAATGACTGAACAGATGACAGGCTGGCAATGTGTTGTTAATATTCATTATACATGTTTATTCATTTTATTCAATAAATGTTCTTATCGTTTAAAATGGTGCTAATTTTGCCCCAACCATTCAGATCTTATTTAACATTTAAAAGCTAACATCTGATTGGTTGGGGCAAAATTAGCACCATTTTAAACGATAAGAACTTTTATTGAATAACCTTCGTTTTCTATCTGCATGTGTCCATGTATAAAAATGCATTCTGATCAATATTGTTCAGCATAATATGTATGTATGTATAGTTTATTTATAAAGCGCCACTTGGGGACGCAGCGCTGTACAGGAACAAAATACAAAAAAGTGATACAAGCGGGCAAATACATAAATAGTTCAGTACATAAATATATAAATGATATAAATAGAAGTGCTAGAGCCTTGGCACAAGAGGAAAGGAGGTCCCTGCCCCATGGAGCTTACAATCTAGTTAGGAGGGTAACATACAGATACAAAGGAAAGGGTATAAGTGTACAATCTCACTAAAATCCTGCTGCTTGGTCCAATCCTACATTCACCTATTATACATATGGCACAAAAAGGGCCCCAATGCAATACTGCAAACAAACTGACATGGTGTCTTCAAGGACGGCCCCTCCCTGCTTCATCCACAGTGATAGCCTGGGGGGGACTGTATCTGTGGGTGGAACAGTAAGAACTTGGGGCCCTCTCTGGTCCTCTGCCCCCCTCTAAGGTTACATAGGCTGCTCCTGTGGTAGTTTTGCCTAAGTTAATTTAAAGGATAACTGCTCAGAAAAATAACTTAAAAAATGGATTTTATAATTCAGTGGGAGTTAGGATCACTAGCTGCTATCTCCCAATTCAATATACAGTCTAAGATCTGCCTGTGTTTAATTGTGCAATCCTACAGCTCTCTGTCTCCCAACAGGGGGAGACAGAGAGCCAGCATGGGACACAGAGCTGCAGGATTGTGTAAATTAACACAGGCAGATCTCAGCTTGAATTGGGAGATGGCAGCTAGTGATCCTATGTCACACTGAATTATACAATCTATTTTTGAAAAGTTATTTTTCTAGGTGCAGTTACCCTTTAAAGCTAAATGGGAGATAGTAATAGCAGTTCCATCTTCCCTTCAGTTATAGCAGGGATGTGGATTTTGAGCCCTCCAGCTTTCCCTGGTTGCAGTATTGCTGGGAGTTGTAATTTACAAACATCCCTGAGTTACAGAAACAGAATTTGACAGAAATCAACATAACAAACCCAATACAGTTTAGCTGGGTAATATTGTTTAGTTTCATTTGTAAATTAAATGTTATTTAAAGTAATTAGGCCCCCCAGTGAATAGAAATGGTTAAAGTGATATTGTTCACACCTCTTAATAGAACTCTGAGTCTTCGTCAGAGTGAAAGTTTAAGGAGATGCTATGAATTTCTATAAACATTTACACTAAAGGAAAAGGTCAGACAAAAACACAATTCCTTCCTGGCGTGTAGCCCAGAAACTGATACTATGTATCACTTGGGGACAGTTTTGCATCTTACTGGTCCCCTGCAACACTTGGGCAGTACACAGATGAGTGGCCCCTGTAAATACAATAAGCCACAGTACACACACACACACACACACACGAGTACAGAGCTCACAAGCAAACCATGTATGTGTTTCTTTCATCATTCATTCTGTATGTATCTCCTATTGGCAATTCTATTGTCACAGATCATATTGCCCATTCTATTTTTACATCTCCTATTGGCCATTCTATTGACACATATCCTATTGGAAATAAAAGTGTGTAGTATAGAGCAACCAAAAACTCAGACAACGCCACAGGTATTGCTATAAACAACCGTGCATTTATTGTGCACACCACGACATGTTTCGGACAGTCTAGGTCCTTTCTCAAGTGTTGACATCTGGAACAGATATCTGGGCAACCAAAATCTATAGGAGATGTGGTGAGCTGAATTGCATTTATGTTTGTTGCATAAACATATCCTATTGGCCATTCTATTGCCACATATCCTATTGGCCATTCTATTTTTACATGTCCTATTGGCCATTCTATTGTCACATATCTTATTGGCCATTCTATTGTCACAGATCCTATTGGCCATTCTCATTGCACATCTGCTATTGGACATTCTATTGTCCACGATCCTATTGGCTATTCTATTGTCACAGATTCTTTGCCCATTCTATTGTCACATCTCCTTTGGCCATTCTATTGTCACAGATCCTGTTGGCTATTCTATTGTCACAGATCATATTGGCCATTCTATGTCACAGATCATTGGCTTCTATTGCCACATATCCTATTGGCATTCTATTTTACATGTCCTATTGGCCATTCATTGTCACATATCTTATGCATTCATTGTCACAGATCCTATTGGCCATTTCATTGTCACATCTCCTATTGGCCATTCTATTGTCACACCTCCTATTGGCCATATATTGTGACAGATTCTATTGGCCATTCTATTTTCACACCTCCTATGGCCATATTATTGTGACAGATCCTATTGGCCTTCTATTGTCACATCTGCTATTGGACATTCTATTGTCACAGATCCTATTGGCTATTCTATGTCACAGATTCTATTGCCCATTCTATTGTCACATCTTCCTATTGCCATTATTGTCACAGATCCTGTTGGCTATTCTATTGTCACAGATCCTATTGGCCATTCTATTGTCACAGATCCTATTGGCCATTCTGTTTTCACAGATCCTATTGGCCATTCTATTTTCACAGATCCTATTGGCCATTCTATTGTCACAGATCCTATTGGCCATTCTATTTTCACACCTCTTATTGGCCATTCCATTGTCACAGATCCTATTGGACATTCTATTGTCACACCTCCTATTGGCCATTCTATTGTCACACCTCCATATTCGCATTTGGTGATCTTTTTTCTAACATTGCTATCGCGTGCAACGACCCGAAATGAGTGATTTCTGGAGCGATGCAATTGCGCATCCGCAATCGCATGCAATCACCATATTTATGCACAATCGCATGCAATCTCATTTCAAGAGGAGAAATCGCTGTGCAAACGCACAGGAATCGCACCGCAATCGTGTCCAATTGCGTGTGCCGTCGCAGTATGGCTGTACCCTAATACACCAGGACGCATCCAACTGGCAACCAGTGGCACAGACAGATCTGATTAGCCACCAGAAATGTGGGCGTGCCAGAGCATTTTTACATGTGCCATAGTAGCTCCATGTACATTAGGGCGGTGCTCATAAGGGTCTGAACACCCCATACACCAGGGCACCATTAATAATCAATGGTTTGGCAGGTCTGATTGGTCACACGATATGTGGGAGGCCAGAGCAAAGCATTCAACATGTGCCACTGAGCATCATGGTAAAGTGGGGCAATAGGGTCTAACTACCCCCTCACACCAGGCACCATCTAGTACTGGACTGGGGTTCGGGAGACATTACTGCTTTCCCCCATTGACATTACAATCATCCACCAGTCCAAAAACCCTGGAATCAGCCGATTGCATCGATGTGTGTGTGGGATCTGATGACCGATCTCCAGTCGCTGCGGGTGACATTTCATCCGAACATGAACCAATGACTGTGCCCAGGGAGATCGGTAGGACAGCTCCTCCTCGCAGAGCTCTGCCCACTCCCCATAACTCGGCTGGCGACTTGACTGCGATTAGTGTGGGAGATTCCCCGTTCCTCCGGTGTGTCTGGGATGGGACCACCTGTAGCTGAACTCCTCTCTTCAGAGCTGGAGCTGCCCTGTGGATCCACCACCCTGCATAGAGGGAGCTGCCACGGAATTGTCACCACCACTGGGATTGTCAACCACCCACCCTCCTAGCTCCATAGAGAGAGCTGCCACTGGGATTGTCACCCACCCACTCTCCTAGCTCCATGAGGGAGCTGCCACTGGGATTGTCACCACCACTGGGATTGTCCCCCACCCTCCGTCCAGCTCCATAGAGGTAGCTGCCACTGGATTGTCACCCACCCTCCTAGCTCCATAGAGGGAGCTCCACTGGGATTGTAACCACCTCTGGATTGTCACCCACCCACCCTCCTAGCTCCATAGAGGGAGCTGCCACTGGATTGTAACCACCACTGGGATTGTCACCCTCCTAGCTCCATAGAGGGAGCTGCCACTGGGATTGTAACCACCACTGGGATTGTCACCCACCCTCCTAGCTCCATAGAGGGAGCTGCCACTGGGATTGTAACCACCACTGGATTGTCACCCACTCACCCTCCTAGCTCCATAGAGGGAGCTGCCACTGATTGTAACCACCACTGGGATGGTCACCCCACCCACCCTCCTAGCTCCATAGAGGGAGCTGCACTGGGATTGTAACCCCCTGGATTGTCACCCACCCTCCTAGCTACTCATAGAGGGAGCTGCCACTGGGATTGTAACCACCACTGGGATTGTCACCCCCCTCCTAGCTCCATAGAGGGAGCTGCCGCTGGATTATCACCATCATGGCTTCATTCCCTTTGCTGCTTTCTGCTACATGTTGTCCCTGGTGCTCTGCCGGCTCTCATCTTCTTCGCCATCTGGCATGTGAGTACATTGGGGGGTCGGGGGAACTGTCCACAGATTGGTCAGTAAACCCCCCCCCATCCCCTCCTTTCTTATTACTAAGGATACTAGGAATTGTATTTCCACACAAATAAAACTACTTGATACTTTGTTGCAAACAGGATGTTGTGTGGGGTTTATTATGGGGATTGTCTATTGTCTGGGGCACAGGGACTGGCACTGCCCATTGTGTTCTCCCTATGAATAGGAATAGCTTTTATGTTAGAACAATACAACAGGCATGTCAAACTCGCAGCTCTCCAGACTACAACTCCCAGCATTCCCTGACTGCCTACTGTAGCTGGGAGTTGTAGTTTCAAACATAACAAGTTTGACATCCCTGGATTGAACATTGTCCTGGTCATAATCTTCATAATCTTTAGGATTCAAATCCTTTTTATTTATTTATTTACGTATTTGCCCTTGTTTCCCCCTATTGTAGTGTAATGTTGTACAGGGCTGGCCTCCAAGTGGCGCTATATAAATTATCCACACAAACTACCTCCCGCATTCCCCACAGATGGGCACCCTGGAGTTTTCCACCATGCACTGGTACAAGGATTCGGTAGTAGAAGTTTGTTAAGTATTACAGTATATAGCGTAACCCCAATACGGGTGTACGCACTCACAGGGTTCCTTTCAGCAGCAGGTTCACTAAACGGCCCAGGTAACCGATTCAGCAGCGAAACTGCGAAATTTTGTTATCGAAATATGTTTATTGGCTGACGAAAAAGGGTGTCAATATGTCCACCTGGCAGACCCACCCCACACAAAATTGGAGATTGGTCAGGTGCACCGACCATTTACTGTTGGCAGTTCCACATGTATAGGGTCTTTTGGTGATTCGTCTTGCCAGATCACTCTGGGGGAGCTTCAGGAAGTCTTGGTTGCTTTACCCCCCTCCATATAAAACAACCAAACAGCATTTTAACAAGCCTCGTACAGACTTAAGATTACTTTTAGCTACCTTGTTGGCCAAAACCATCAAAACCTGTTCAACAGGCACTTAAGCTGATAGTTTGTTACCCAGGCCGGTGCATCCATGAATCACTGGCCTGTTGGTTGCTGCGAAGTAGCCAAGGCGGACAGTTCACCGCGAGTGAGCCCGCAATCCATAGGGGACGAATGAATGTTTGGACGTCAGTCTCAGGTCACCGCAAAAGCATTTGATTTTTTTCGCCCCGATAATTGAAAATCAGGCGGCCGGCAATTGAAATGTTTGATCAAACTACGATATACCCTAGTAATACTTCTCTAAAGGCATGCTGTCTTAGACTGACCATCTAAATACTTCGATATACATCTGAATAAATTTAAAGTCTAATTCAGTAGTATAATAATTTAATAACAACTTAATAAATACTAGTTCAGCCATAAAGGGGTTAATGCCACCGGGCGAAACAGATTAAATAAAGAACTGAAAAGATCTCGCCCCGGGTTGTCAAAGCCCAGGAAACCATGACATTTCTCTTGTTAGATTGATGACATTTTCTTCTGTATGTGGCCACATTAAAGGGGAAGTATATCTCTGATAGTCTGTAATACTCATTAATATTTATCTGTTCGTGCTTGTAGAGCAGTTAATATATGTGAATCTTGGTGCTTTGTTTAGAATGTGAGCGACATTTTAATCATGAATGATGTATATGTAAGGAGGAAGCATTGTCCTGTATGTTAATTTAGCTGTCATTTCAGGTTGGATGTATTTGGCTGTATCAAAAGTAAATCATGTTTAAGTGTATTGGTTACAGCAGAGTAGAACACGTGTACAACAGAAACCAACGTTTTACCTTTTCCTCCATAATTACATGAACCGTAGGGGCCGGTATCCCTACCTTTTTGCAGGCATGAATTGCTTAAGAGGAATTGCTACAGGTATTTGAAGCTCTCACTTTGCCTGCCTGACACAAAAGAAAAAACATATTACATGTTGGGGAAATCATAGGAATTAAAGGGCATGTTCGCTACTATCGAGTCCTGATAGTGCTGTTAAATGATTGTCAGGGGGTGAACATGCCCTTAAACCCACTGTATATAGCTTATAGAGCTGAAAGGATAACTCCAACCCAACTTTCCTCTTTCTCCTCCCTCTATCCCATTAAAGTACCCAGGGTGAAGACCTGGACTGCTCAGTCTTTACCTCTGGGACGGCAATAGTTATAGGAATAGCTCCCTGCAAAAGTTCTCAATCAATGCCTGTGGAGCTAGGAAGGAAGATAGAAGAAACTTACCTTTACACGTTCCTCCACTGTCACACTGAAATTCTCGCATTATCCTTGCTGTGGCGCTATAGTTAATCAGGACTAGGAAGCAGTTGGACCTGTCACTGTGACAGTGGAGGAACGCGTGACAGGTAGTTTCTTCTATCTTCCTTCCTGGCTCCACAGGCATTGATTATAGAACGAGAAGTAAGAAATAGCTCCTTAACCCCCCAGTCTTCAATAAATACATTAAAGGAATAGTTCAGTTTTGCGTTAACTATTCCTTTAAATAGTAATACTACCTAAAGTTTAGTTTCATAAGGTTCTGGTTCAGGACTTGGCCAATGGGTGTGGTGTGTTGCTCCTTTGCAGAGTGTGTCTTCCCATAGCTCAGGCCACAGGCACTGCACAAAGGTGGAAATTAAGGTAACTATTGCAATCCCAAGGATGAGGTTCAGCTCACCTTAAGCACTTAATGGGAAGGGGGGGGGTATGAGATGGGTGGAGTTGACCCTCATCATAGTTAAACTAGAGGGAAAGTTTAAGTATAAACTTTGATTTGGCTTGAAAGACAGCATTTTGGAAGGGAATGTGTGTGTTTGTGCTGCAGATATTAACTCATTAATGGCAATGATGAGGACGTTGTTTTTACTTACCCTTTAAGTATGGCTGCAACAGTAATGGAGGGTAGGTCAGTAGGTGTGTGTACCTGTGTCAGTTGGGGGTTAAAAGACAAACTTTTTTTAATGATTAGTCAAAATTTGTTTTTTGACTATAGTTACCCTTTAAGTATGTCTGCCACGGAAATGGAAGGGTTGGTCAGTAGGTGTGTGTACCCATGTGAGGTTTGGGGGTATGTGTTTTTGCATGTATGACCATTTAAACTAACTTTTATTGGATATATCAAAATTAGTTTTTTTTACTATATACCCTTTAAGTTTGACTTCCATGGGAATGGAAAGGTAGGTCAGTAGCTCGGTGTAACTGTGTCTGTGTTTATGACCATGAAACAACTGTTTTGATCTCATGACCCTTAAACCTTGAAATATCAACATTTGAGGATTGTTACCATTATAGTCTATGGGAAAAAATGTCCCGAATTGGCTGATAACGCCATAACGCTTTGGCAGATTCCTTAGCTAGGTAATAGCACACTTCCCTATATGTCACGCACATCTCTAGCTCAAAAACTGTGGAGGAGATACAGTCCAAAAAAGTGGAAGAATAAAACGGATGAAGAAGTAGAAAGAACAGTAATTTGGCTCTCCAAGCCAAATTAACAATATTACCATATAAATCCTTGTTCCTTCTGTCCCTGTATACATAGTTAGTGTGTGTAAGGTCAGTGGTCAGTACTGTGGACAGTAGCTGTAATAAAGGGGTTAATTAATATGTTACAGGTATAACCCTCATTATAGTATAAAACAACATTACCATATAAATCCTTGTTCCTTTCTGTCCCTGTATACATGTTAGTGTGTATAAGGTCAGTGTTCAGTACGTGGGCAGTAGCTGTAATAAAGGGGTTAATTGTATGTTACAGGTATAACCCTCATTATAGTATAAACAATATTGCCATATAATCCTTGTTCCTTTCTGTCCCGTATACATAGTTAGTGTGTGTAAGGTCAGTGGTCATACTGTGGACAGTAGATGTAATAAAGGGGTTAATTGATATGTTACAGGTATAACCATCATATAGTATAAACAATATTACCATATAAATCCTTGTTCCTTTCTGTCCCTGTATACATAGTTAGTGGTGTAAGGTCAGTGGTCAGTACTGTGGACAGTAGCTGTAATAAGGGGTTAATTGATATGTTACAGGTATAACCCTCTTATAGTAAACAATATACCATATAAATCCTTGTTCCTTCTGTCCTGTATACATAGTTAGTGTGTGTAGGTCAGTGGTCAGTACTGTGGACAGTAGATGTAATAAGGGGTTAATTGATATGTTACAGGTATAACCCTCATTATAATATAAACAATATACCATATAAATCCTTGTTCCTTTCTGTCCCTGTATCATATTTAGTGGTGTAAGGTCAGTGGTCAGTACTGTGGACAGTAGTTGTAATAAAGAGGGTAATTGATATGTTACAGGTATAACCCTGATTGTTCCTTGCTGTCCCTGTATACATAGTAAGGGTCCTGCTCTGCGATCCTTTTTTTTTTTTGGACCATATGCGATCACAATTTTTTTATTAATCGTAGGTACTCCCGATTGCTCAACTGCACAAGTGGCACGCCATGCCCCGCCCTACAAGGACAGTTAAACGCAGGTCACGGCGGGTTAGGTATTACTGATATCTTTGTGTGTCAGTTCTTAAGCTGGGTACACACAGTAATGATAAAGCCCGATACCGACGGTATCGGGGCTTTATCGTTACGTGTGTACGCTCGTTTCCCGAACGAGCGCGCGGCCGCCGAACGATCGGGTCGGCCGTATGCTCGTTCAGAAAGGCCGAAAATTTCCATCGGCCGCGCTAGACTCCCATAGAAGAGTCTAGCACGGCAGATGGAAACACACAGTCCCGAGCGTTCTCCTTATGAAGTTCATAGGGAGAACGCTGGACTGTGTTATGCAGATCTTTGAAAGATGGCAGACAGGATCTTGCAGATCCTGTCTGTCATCTTTCAGAAATCTGTGCTGTGTGTACCTAGCTTAAGGCTTCCAGATGATTGAGCTAGAGGAATGCTACATGTAGCGATTTTCTATCAGCGACCACCAGGTAACTGCTCAGGAAACTTTCAGCTAACGCAGTTTCCCTTTGTCTGTAAGTAGGCTTTGGCTTCATGGTCTTGGGAAATTGCCCTCTTTACTCCTTAACAAAACAGCCCTGAGTTCAGTGCATAAATATGCAAAAAGGATCAAGTGTTAACAACAGATCATCTGCAAATGACAGATAATAGGGAAAAACAATTGGCCGGCTTTTTTCCCTCCAATTCCTGTGCAATCCAATCAGATTTTCAGATCAGGCATCAGTTGGCGCAGAAATATCTCTTGTGTGTACCCATCCCAATTTACATATATCTATAGGTCTCCCCTAACTTATTTATTTTTATTACGGAAGCAGGCAACCCTATATTTTCTTTTCATTCATGTACACTCAAATTTAAATCGTTTTTATATTACACACTGGGGCATGGTCAGCCAATAATTATCAGCCAATCAGATTGTGCCTTTTCCTCCCCTGCATGCTTATAATGAGAATGGTCTCTCCTGCATGGATTGTGGTCCATGATCTATTTACTTGGGTTTATATTGGTTCCCCCCAGCGCTACTTAGGAAGGGATATGCAAACATTTAATAATAATCATTTACAATAATCCATAACTTACACAGATAATAATTAGATGAAACTGGGATTGTTTTGAACCTCCCTTACCTGCTGTGAATCTTTCATTTCCCTGTTTCCTGTTAAATAATGAAAAGCGACATTACTGTATTGGGTCTTCGCAGGAAATATAATTTGTAATAGGGGCACATTGAGAGCCATTGCTCACAGTAAATGAATATTCATTTATTTTAATGCAGACTTTGCTTTCTGTTCATTTTGATGATGATTCAATGTTTTTATTAAGGTTTAACATTACAGATATCATTCTGACATGCCCTTGTATAGCTCCCGTCTGCAGAGTGTAGCAAATAGAACACTATAGAGCGGCATCTAAAGGATATAAATGGAATAGAGTGCAGAAATCTGGACTGCTTAAAGGCATTGTAATTAATTAAAGACACGGTTTCCCTTGCTGATTCCACTGCACATGCTCAAGCTATATAAAGCTCAGTGAGCAGAGGGAGTAGACAGATAACTGCCTACTGCTAATGGAATAAAACTTTTTATTTAATTCTGGTTACAAATGCGTAGTTCACTGGTAAACATAGCAGTAGGGGTTGCAAACAATATCTGACAAGTCACCATTTTTGTATTTGGGGTGGACATGCCCTTTAATTAAAGAGAACTAATATCTGCCTGCCTTAAAACCTCCAAAAACAACCATTTCCGGTGCTGAAAAATGTTAGGCGTTGGCAACCGGAAACAGTCTCCTCACCAGAAAAATTCCCTTGGCCGCAGTCGGCCCCCTGTACTTAATTTTAGTAAGTCGCTGTGATTGAGGGATTATGGCAGTCACGAACGCTCTCCTTATACTTTATATAGGGGGGGCGATCGTGTCTGTGTAGTCGCAGATTCTGTCAATTGGTACTGTGGGTACCCCATTTAATGAGCTCAATGTGTTTCACCTAGGTGAAAAAACTGTCCAATCAGTTAAAGTACTTTATATCTTCCTGTGCTAAGAGTGGTAAATACAGCTGTATTGGTTTTTGTAATGAAAGTCCAAAATATGTGTTTTAGTCTAAACTTGCCAGTTATTATATATTCTTTCAATGAAAACAGTAAACCGGTAAGCAATATTACACCCTTATGTCACTGTTACCTCTGTCCCCTTTTCTGTATGTGCTCCAAGTTTCGTTAATAAGAACTATTCATTTCATTATAACAGTTGATGGGAGTTTGCTGACAGCTCCTAGAAACTTTGTTTTCTGTCCTTGTGATTTATCATTTTTATTTGCTTAGACGCAGAGCATTTTGCTGGGATGTCAGAGACATAAAGAATCCTGTGTTTAACGCCAGGCTGACGGGATTCAGCTGCAGTTATCCCAGTATTTAAAGTACTTTCCTGGAGAAATAAAATTCACTGACTGTATCATTCTCTATGTGTTTTCTATTATAATCTGTTGGTCTATCTTTGTTTGATTAGACATAATATTTCACATAGATCTAAAAAAAAGAACACGTTTATTGTTTTGATACAAATGACTGAACAGATGACAGGCTGGCAATGTGTTGTTAATATTCATTATACATGTTTATTCATTTTATTCAATAATGTTCTTATCGTTTAAAATGGTGCTAATTTTGCCCCACCATTCAGATCTTATTTAACATTTAAAAGCTAACATCTGATTGGTTGGGGCAAAATTAGCACCATTTTAAACGATAAGAACTTTATTGAATAACCTTCGTTTTCTATCTGCATGTGTCCATGTGTATAAAATGCATTCTGATCAATATTGTTCAGCATAATATGTATGTATGTATAGTTTATTTATAAAGCGCCACTTGGGGACGCAGCGCTGTACAGGAACAAAATACAAAAAAGTGATACAAGCGGGCAAATACATAAATAGTTCAGTACATAATATATAAATGATATAAATAGAAGTGCTAGAGCCTTGGCACAAGAGGAAAGGAGGTCCCCTCCCATGGAGCTTACAATCTAGTTAGGAGGGTAAATACAGATACAAAGGAAAGGGTATAAGTGTACAATCTCACTAATCCTGCTGCTTGGTCCAATCCTACATTCACCTATTATACATATGGACAAAAAGGGCCCCAATGCAATACTGCAAACAAACTGACATGGTGTCTTCAAGGACGGCCCCTCCCTGCTTCATCCACAGTGATAGCCTGGGGGGGACTGTATCTGTGGGTGGAACAGTAAGAACTTGGGGCCCTCTCTGGTCCTCTGCCCCCCTCTAAGTTACATAGGCTGCTCCTGTGGTGTTTTGCCTAAGTTAATTTAAAGGATAACTGCTCAGAAAAATAACTTAAAAAATGATTTATAATTCAGTGGGAGTTAGGATCACTAGCTGCTACTCCCAATTCATATACAGTCTAATCTGCCTGTGTTTAATTGTGCAATCCTACAGCTCTCTGTCTCCCAACAGGGGAGACAGAGAGCCACATGGACACAGAGCTGCAGGATTGTGTAAATTAACACAGGCAGATCTCAGCTTGAATTGGGAGATGGCAGCTAGTGATCCTATGTCACACTGAATTATACAACTTATTTTGAAAAGTTATTTTTCTAGGTGCAGTTACCCTTTAAAGCTAAATGGAGATAGTAATACAGTTCCATCTTCCCTTCAGTTATAGCAGGGATGTGGATTTTGAGCCCTCCAGCTTTCCCTGTTGCGTATTGCTGAGTTGTAATTTACAAACATCCCTGAGTTACAGAAACAGAATTTGACAGAAATCAACATAACAAACCCAATACAGTTTAGCTGGGTAATATTGTTTAGTTTCATTTGTAAATTAAATGTTATTTAAAGTAATTAGGCCCCCATTGAATAGAAATGGTTAAAGTGATTTGTTCACACCTCTTAATAGACCTCTGAGTCTTCGTCAGAGTGAAAGTTTAAGGAGATGCTATGAATTTCTATAAACATTTACACTAAAGGAAAAGTCAGACAAAACACAATTCCTTCCTGCGTGTAGCCCAGAAACTGATACTATGTATCACTTGGGGACAGTTTTGCATCTTACTGGTCCCCTGCAACACTTGGGCAGTACACAGATGAGTGGCCCCTGTAAATACAATAAGCCACAGTACACACACACACACACACACACGAGTACAGAGCTCACAAGCAAACCATGTATGTGTTTCTTTCATCCATTCATTCTGTATGTATCTCCTATTCCAATTCTATTGTCACAGATCATATTGCCCATTCTATTTTTACATCTCCTATTGGCCATTCTATTGACACATATCCTATTGGAAATAAAAGTGTGTAGTATAGAGCAACAACAAAACTCAGACAACGCCACAGGTATTGCTATAAACAACCGTGCATTTATTGTGCACACCACGACATGTTTCGGACGTCTAGGTCCTTTCTCAAGTGTTGACATCTGGAACAGATATCTGGGCAAACCAAAATCTATAGGAATGTGGTGAGCTGAATTGCATTTATGTTGTTGCATAAACATATCCTATTGGCCATTCTATTGCCACATATCCTTTCCATTCTATTTTTACATGTCCTATTGGCCATTTTATTGTCACATATCTTATTGGCCATTCTATTGTCACAGATCCTATTGGCCATTCATTTATCACATCTCCTATTGGCCATTCTATTGTCAACACCTCCTATTGGCCATATATTGTGACAGATCCTATTGGCCATTCTATTTTCACACCTCCTATTGGCCATATTATTGTGACAGATCCTATTGGCCATTCTATTGTCACATCTGCTATTGGACATCTATTGTCACAGATCCTATTGGCTATTCTATTGTCACAGATTCTATTGCCCATTCTATTGTCACATCTCCTATTGGCCTTATCTATTGTCACAATCCTGTTGGCTATTCTATTGTCACAGATCATATTGGCCATTCTATTGTCACAGATCCTATTGGCATTCTATTGCCACATATCCTATTGGCCATTCTATTTTTACATGTCCTATTGGCCATTCTATTGTCACATATCTTATTGGCCATTCTATTGTCACAGATCCTATTGGCCATTCTATTGTCACATCTCCTATTGGCCATTCATTGTCACCCTCCTATTGGCCATATTATTGTGACAGATTCTATTGGCCATTCTATTTCACCACCTCCTATTGGCCATATTATTGTGACAGATCCTATTGGCCATTCTATTGTCACATCTGCTATTGGACATTCTATTGTCACAGATCCTATTGGCTATTCTATTGTCACAGATTCTATTGCCCATTCTATTGTCACATCTCCTATTGGCCATTCTATTGTCACAGATCCTGTTGGCTATTCTATTGTCACAGATCCTATTGGCCATTCTATTGTCACAGATCCTATTGGCCATTCTGTTTTCACAGATCCTATTGGCCATTCTATTTTCACAGATCCTATTGGCCATTCTATTGTCACAGATCCTATTGGCCATTCTATTTTCACACTCTATTGGCCATTCCATTGTCACAGATCCTATTGGACATTCTATTGTCACACCTCCTATTGGCCATTCTATTGTCACACCTCCTATTGGCCATTCTATTTTTACACCCCATATTGCCCATTCTATTGTCACATCTCCTATTGGCCATTCTATTGTCACACCTCCTATTGGCCATTCTATTGTCACACCTCCGATTGGCCATTCTATTGTCACAGATTCTATTAGCCATTCTATTGTCACACCCTCCTGTTGGCCATTCTATTGTCAACCTCCGTTGCCATTCTATTGTCACAGATTCTATTGCCCATTCATTGTCACAGATCCTAATGGTCATTCTATTGTCACACACTCCTATTGCCTTTCTATTTTCACAGATCCTATTAGCCATCAATTGTCACAGACTATTGCCCATTCATTGTCACATAATTGGTCACAGATACTTTGGCCATTCTATTGTCACAGATCCTATTGCTCATTCTATTGTCACAGATCCTATTGGCCATTTATTGTCACAGATCCTATTGCTTATTCTATTGTCCCAGATGCTATTGGCCATTCTATTTTCACGTCTGCTATTGGCCATATATTGTCACAGATCTATTGGCCTTCTATTGTCCCATCTCTATTGCCATTCTATTGTCACACCTCCTATTGGCCATATTATGTGACAGATCCTATTGGCCATTCTATTTTCACACCTCCTATTGGCCATATTATTGTGACAGATCCTATTGGCCATTCTATTGTCACATCTGCTATTGGACATTCTATTGTCACAGATCCTATTGGCTATTCTATTGTCACAGATTCTATTGCCCATTCTATTGTCACCATCTCCTATTGGCCATTCTATTGTCACAGATCCTGTTGGCTATTCTATTGTCAAGATCATATTGGCCATCTATGTCACAGATCCTATTGGCCTTCTATTGCCACATATCCTATTGGCCATTCTATTTTACATGTCCTATTGGCCATTCTATTGTCACATATCTTATTGGCCATTCTATTGTCACAGATCCTATTGGCCATTCATTGTCACATCTCCTATTGGCCATTCTATTGTCACACCTCCTATTGGCCATATTATGTGACAGATTCTATTGGCCATTCTATTTTCACACACTCCTATTGGCCATATTATTGTGACAGATCCTATTGGCCATTCTATTGTCACATCTGCTATTGGACATTCTATTGTCACAGATCCTATTGGCTATTCTATTGTCACAGATTCTATTGCCCATTCTATTGTCACATCTCCTATTGCCCATTCTATGTCACAGATCCTGTTGGCTATTCTATTGTCACAGATCCTATTGGCCATTCTATTGTCACAGATCCTATTGGCCATTCTGTTTTCACAGATCCTATTGGCCATTCTATTTTCACACAGATCCTATTGGCCATTCTATTGTCACAGATCCTATTGGCCATTCTATTTTCACACCTCTTATTGGCCATTCCATTGTCACAGATCCTATTGGACATTCTATTGTCACACCTCCTATTGGCCATTCTATTGTCACACCTCCTATTGGCCATTCTATTTTTACACCCAATTGCCCATTCTATTGTCACTCCATATTGGCCATTCTATTGTCCCACCTCCTATTGGCCATTCTATTGTCACACCCCCGATTGGCCATTCTATTGTCACAGATTCTATTAGCCATTCTATTGTCACACCTCCTGTTGGCCATTCTATTGTCACACCTCCTGTTGACCATTCTATTGTCCAGATTCTATTGCCCATTCTATTGTCACAGATCCTAATGGTCATTCTATTGTCACACCTCCTATTGCCTTTCTATTTTCACAGATCCTATTAGCCATTCAATTGTCACAGACCCTATGCCCATTCTATTGTCACATATATTGGTCACAGATACTATTGGCCATTCTATTGTCACAGATCCTATGTGACAATAGAATGGCCAATAGGATCTGTGACAATAGAATGAGCAATAGGATCTGTGACAATAGAATGGCCAATAGTATCTGTGACCAATATATGTGACAATAGAATGGGCAATAGGGTCTGTGACAATTGAATGGCTAATAGGATCTGTGAAAATAGAAAGGCCAATAGGAGGTGTGACAATAGAATGACCATTAGGATCTGTGACAATAGAATGGGCAATAGAATCTGTGACAATAGAATGG